>CM055076.1:20015285-20309148 GCA_029204045.2 Tillandsia leiboldiana | reverse complement strand
AGAAAATTCAGAGAAATTCTAAGAAAAAACCAGAAAAGAAAAAGCTTGTCCGCACTTTGGTGTAATCAACTTTCCATGAAATCATCGTTTCATACAACAAGAAGTAGTATACCAAATCTATCAATAACATCCAACAAATGAAACGAAAATTTATAAAAATTAAATCCCTAAAGTTGAACACCTTCAATTACATCTAACTTGATCTTATGAGTATGCCTTTATCAAATCATCATTCGGTAAAGAAATGAAATACCAAGATCAATAGATGTCTGAAATCCCAGATAAATTAGATAATATATCTAGTCAATTGTTGAAGAGAGTGGCTCTTTGAGCATCTTTCATTAAAAAACCCACCTTATACCAACCTTGAAATTTGACAGAGTCAAGTATTTCAACATGCATTTTAATTAATCAAACTTGAAAACCTTGCTTGGTATACATGTGGTAGCTGCACACAGTACTCGGACGACCGAGGTGGTAGCTCTTTCCTCCATGTGGTGGTAGTTTTCACACTCCTCATTGGGATGTAACTCTTTCCACATCTTTTGAGCATTAATACTTTTCTTTGACTCCCCCTCAATTGGCTATCAATTATTAAGATATAAAGTATTCAACCAAATATTGATCTCGATTTCATACTCGACTAAACAGTCAAATAAGACAAAAACTATACCAAGAGATCATCGAGAGAGAAATTGACTTTGATCAAAACAAGATGATAATTGACATAAATGATCATTGCATCAAATGAAATATTATGATATCCAAAGCATAATAAATTTCTAAATATAAAAGGATGCAGTAAAGTCAATAAAATAATGCTCAATTAATGTTCTATGCAAGCATAGATAATGAACAAAAACACAAAACAAAACCTAACTAAGCAAGAGTTTCAAAAAGAGTTTATTTCAAGGAAAGCATTCCAATTGCTTTACGCAAATGAATAAAACGTTTTTGATCCAAAGGTTTTGTTAAAATGTCAGCTAATTGATCTTAAGTTGAAATGTAGGACATATGAAGAATATTTGATTCAACCTAGCTCTCTAAGAAATGATATCTAAGTTCAATGTGTTTGTTCTAGAGTGCAACACAGGATTTTTTGGAAATGTTATAGCACTAGTGTTGTCACAAGAATTGTTACCGAAGATGCTGAAATCCGGAAGTCGCTCAACACACTTTTCATCCAAATGAGTTGGTTGAACAACTACCCGCTGAAATATATTCTGCTTCGGCAGTCGAGAGTGCAATGCAGTTTTGCTTTTTACTGTGCCATGCAACAAGGCAATGGCCTAAATAAAAGCACTGCACCACTCGTGCTTTTCCGATCATCCAGAGATCCTGCCCAATCGGCATCTGAGTATCCAAAATATCTAAACTTGTTCCCATAGGATACCAAATTCCGAAATTTATGGTTCCTTTAATGTATCGGGTGGATCCGTTTCACCGCTTTCAGGTGAACCTCCTTTGGTGCAGATTGATATCTCGCGCAGATCCCCAACACCAAAAGATATATCCGGGCGACTAGCCGTGAGGTAAAGTAGACTTCCAATCATACTCCGATAAAGTTTCTCGTCTACATTCTCACTAAAAGATTCACTTCCTAATCCTTTATTGCTAGTTCCCATTGGAGTCGGAAAATCTTTACAATTTTCTAGATCAAACTTTTTGACCAACTCCATAGCATACTTGGATTGACACAAATGGATGCCTTCGTCACTCTGTTTCACTTGCAATCCAAGGAAATACGTCAATTCGCCATCATTGACATCTCAAATTCGCTTTCTATGGTTTCAGCGAATTTAGAAGCATCATTATCTCTTGTCGCACCAAATACAATGTCATCGACATAGATTTGGTGCTACAATTGAAGTTATTTTGATAATGCTTCACAAAGAGTCCTGTCAGCTCCCCCTCGCGTATACGCCCTTATCCAATAGGTGCTTTGTTAGCTTTCGTACCATGCTCGCTGTGCTTGTTTGAAACCGTAAAGAGCCTTTTTCAAAACGAAAAAACATGGTTAGGTTGTTTACAGTCTACAAAACCTTTCGTTGAGAGCCACACTAAACTTCCTCGTTTAAAAAACCCAGTTAAAAACGCGCTCTTAACGTCCATTTGAAATAATTTTATTTTAAAATGACAAGCTATCGCGAATAAGACGAATGGACTCGAGTCTAGCTACAGGGGCGAAGTTTCATCAAAGTCTATACCTTCTATTGACGAGTAGCCTTGAGCAACTAAACGTGCTTTGTTCCTGTGATGGTACCATCTTCATTTTTCTTATTCTTGAAAATCCATTTGGTACCTATCACATTGTGTTGCTTTGGAGGCTTTGTTAATTTCCCAGACTTTGTTTCGCTCAAACTGATGGAGCTCTTCCTGCATTGCTTCAATCCAGTAGTCATCCTGAAGAGCTTCATCGATGTTCTTTGGTTCGATCAAGGAAACGTAGCAAGCGAATCCACAAACCAACTGTCTCCGAGTTTTGACTCCTTCTTGTGGGTCTCCAATGATGTTTGATTCAGGATGATCCTTGGAGATTCGTAACGTTTGTTGTAATGGAGTACTTGGAGGTACTGAGATGATTCCTGCATATCAGATAAACTTGAAGAACCATTAGATGCATCATTAATATTGAAAGTAGTATCATGAGAAGATGCACTACAGGAGAATCATCATCAAGAGAGATATCGAGGGGTAGATTTTTCAGATGCAAAGTGAAAAGCTTCATCTACTTTAACATTTATAGATTCTACAATCGTTTTAGATTCCATGTTAAATACCCGATATGCTATGCTATTTGTAGAATAACCCAAAAGATCCCTTCGTCACTTCGAGAATCGAACTTACCAAGATTTCGCGATCACGCAAAATATAACATCGACTCCCAACAGATACGAAAATATTTGATATCTGGTTTTCTACTAAACCACCAGCTCATATGGTGTATTTAAAGTTCCTGGGCGGCAAATACACTCGATTAATTACATAGACAACGGTGTTCACAAGCTTCAGCCCAAAAGTATAACGGTAAATTCCGGCTATGAAGCATCACACGCGCCATCTCTTGAACAACCCTGTTTTTGCGCTCAACAACACCATTCTGCTGAGGTGTATAGGGTGCTGAGAATTCATGTTTTATGCCGTTGGAAGTGCAAAAATCAATGAATTTAGAATTAATGAATTCTCCACCTCTATCACTTCTAACACGAATGATCTTTTCATTCTTTTCAATCATAATACGATGGCAAATCTCATGAAAAGAATCAAACGTATCAGCTTTCTCTTTTAAAAATGCTACCCAAGAAAACCTAGAGAAATCATCAACCAATAAGAAAATATACCATTTACCTCCCAAAGATGGTTGACGGGTCGGCCCCATTAAATCCATGTGCAGTAATTCCAAGGGCCGTTTGGTACCAACGTGGTTCAGGTTCTTGTGTGCAGCCCTTGATTGTTTTCCCTTAAGACAACCTCCGCACACAATGTTGTTTTTAAATAAAAGTTTAGGAACCCCTTTAACCACGTCTTTATTTGAAATCTTTGCAAGTTCTTTAAAATTTATGTGACCTAGTCTTTCATGCCAAAGTGTTTCATTATCCAAATAAACTAGGTTACATTTTTCAGAAATTTATTAGGAACAACATAACAATTGTTTCAGATCTAACCCCTTTTAAAAAGAAGACATGGTCCTTATCAGTTACAACACATTCAACAGATGAAAAGTTAACTGAAAAACCATTGTCGCAAAGTTGACTTATGCTAATGAGGTTAGTCTTAAGGCCATCAACACATAACACGTTTTTCAAAAATCGGGCCATCTGGAATAGCTACTGTTCCTTTTCCACAATTTTGGAAGATCGACCGTCTCCGAAAACAACGAGTCCTCCGGAGATTTTCTCAAAGTTTTGAAAACTATTTTGTCACCGGTCATGTGACGGGAACAACCGCTATCCAGATACCAAGACGAATTATCATATGCATGCAAGGAAACATTAGTAACAAGACAAGGGAAAATTTCACCTTTGCGCACCCCAAAACCTTTTGGAATGCGTCGGTAATGGTCGTGAGGTTATTCTCCTAGGTGAAAGCGTCTTGTTAGATCGATTGCTGCTCCTTGATGATGTCGTCTTGCGCGGTGAACTACCAAGTCTCTTTTCCTTTGAATGATTTGCATTTGATTTCTGAGGAATCACCTTTTTGGTAGTCGTTGCAAGAAATGTCTGAGTTGAGCGTTTGGCTCCTGTCTTGCAATATCTCCTTATGTGCCCTGAAATACCACAACGAAAACATACCTTAGTGCTTGACGATCCCGAAGAGGATGAAGTAGGCTTGTTGTCGTTGTTTGTCGTGAATTCCGGTGTCGGAGGAGGAGATACCGACTGAGGCACAAAAAACTGCCCCACTCGAACTTGGACTGTTTCCAGTTTGAGTGTACCCGAGGCCGAACCGATTCGTTTGACCAAGACCAAGAAGCTTATCCAACTTACTCCTTCCTGATGAAAATCGCTGCAAGTCATCCTTGAGTTGGAGAATGGTCTCAGTCATTTCCAATTTTTCCTGTCGAGCCTCGCCGTTGAGCTTCAAGAAGTAATTCGCTTTGTTAACCATATCTATATAATTCTTCTCGAATTGCTCATTGGACTCTTGAAGGGAAACATTTGCTTTTATCAGATTATCCCTTTCCACTTCAAGATCGGTCGAGAGAGAAGTTACCCTTTTTAGTTCTTCTTCGAGATCCTGCAATCTCCCTCTCAACCCCTTGTTTTGCTTAGCCAGTTTCTTTGAATCCCTCATAAGTCTATGGTAGGCTAGAGCAAAATCTTCACCTTCCGAATCATCCGATTCATTGTCCGTTGCATTCTTTCAACAGTGGAGTTGGACAATGAGTCGGATGTACTTGCCATTAAGCACATGAAGGGTGAAGATGTGGACGCGTGGAATGCCGTTGCGCTTTCTTCTTCACCACTTGAGGATGACTCATTTGACGTTGAGTTGTCATCCCAGGTGACGACCTGCATCGCTTTCTTCTTCGACGGATTCTTAGTTGGACACTCCGTTGAGATATGGCCGTATCCTCGGCACTTGAAGCATTGGACTTGTCCTTCTGTGCTTTTCTTATCCTTAGAAAAACCCTCTTGCTTTCTTGACTTGTAACTTGAAGAACCCTTGCCTTTCTTCCCCTTTCCGAAGGATGGAATTTTACTTGAATTACCCATTCGAAAGTTGCGGCGAAACTTCCTTGTCAAGAGAGCGAGCTGTTTCTCAAATTCCTCCATAGATAGGTTCTCGTCATCGTCTGAGGAGGATGAATCCGTGTCTTCTTCCTTTGTTGTTTTCAACGCATAACCTGAAGACTTAGAAGAGGATGCCTTTCCCGAAGAATAGTTAGTAGTAAATGTCATTTCATAAGTTTGTAATGAACCAACTAGTTCTTCAACACGCATTTCGTCCGGGTGTTTAATAGTTTCAATGGCTGTAACCTTTGGGCGAAATCGTTCAGGAAGAGTTCTTAAGATCTTTCTTACAACCTTAAATTCTGGAATCTTCTCTCCCAGGTTAGCACATGAGTTTACGATGTCTTGCAATCGTGTATAGTAGTCCGTGAAAGATTCATTTTCTGCCATGAAAATAGAGTCAAATCTGCTCGTAAGCATTTGCAGCTTTTGAATCTTCACGAGGTTAGTTCCCTCATGTGTAACCTGAAGAACATCCCAGATTTCTTTCGCAGTCTCACATGCCGAGACGCGAGAGAATTCAGTTTGAGATAAGGCATTAAAAATAGCATTAATTCCCTTGCCATTGTGAGAAGATGAATCTAACTCTTCCTTGGTCCATTTCGACCTAGGTTTGATGGTGCGAACATCACCAATAAATTCAGTTGGATTAGACCATCCTAATTCAATTGATTGCCACACCCGTTCGTCGATGGAAATTAAAAAGGCTTTCATCCGTACTCTCCAGTACGCATAATTTGTTCCATCAAAGAATGGGGGTCTGTTGATGTTTCCACCTTCAACCATTGTTTACAACCCTATTCCCTCTCTGATACCACTTGTTGGGTTATATGTAATAATAGATCTAAATAGGGGAAAAAAACACCTAGAGGGGGGTGAATAGGTGTAAGCAATAAAAACCCAATGCGGAAATATAAATGAACACGCAAGATTTTTACGTGGAAAACTCCAAACCGGAGTAAAAAACCACGGGACCGATAACACGGTGAAATCCACTAGAATTAAACACGTACAAGGTGATATACCGTACTCACAGACGACTCAACCTTTTCCATACGCTCCTAGTTGATCTTCTCCGCTCGCTCCACAACGCGTCTCGAATCCACGATATGCGTCCAACGCCGAATCCACGGCGTCCAACGTCGAGTCCACGACGTCTGACCGAATCCACGGTCTTCACCCAGTAGCACGCTTCGAATCCACGAACGTACCTCGCTCCGAATCCACGAGAGCGGTTGCACCTTGAATCCACAAGGCCACGCGAGTCCACGCGCCGATTTTGGGGTAAATCGTTGTTTTTGGGTGGTGATGATCCGCCGAATACTTAGATCAAAGATAGATAGGAAATACCATCTAAGTATTCATTAGTTTGATTCAACTCAAAATGCGAGTATGAAAACCTAGAATCAAACTAATCAATATAGATGAAGAAACATAAGATAGAATCTATGATTTCCTTTCTTCTCTATATGTGGATCTTAGGCCGTATAAAAGATGATGGCTTTTAGGTTTAGCGGCCTCTTTTTGGACTAACCCTAGAAAAAGAAACATAGGGTTTATTTATAGGTTAGAAACCATTGGAAGAAGATAAGGATCAAAAACTGTCCGTTTCTGGAAATTTTCACGACGGCGATCTGGATCGGATTTACTGTGATCCGGATCGTCGTAACGAGTCAGTTAATTCCAGAAAACAGGGTTCGGGATCCGGATTGAATTGCCCGATCCGGATCGTTCATGTATTCCAGCAAAAACCCATGTTCGGGATCCGGATCGAAATGACTTTGATCCGGATCGGATTTGCCAATGAACAAGCACCCTTCGGGATCCGGATTGGACTGTCTGATCCGGATCCTGAACATGTCCCATGTCCAGTTCTTAATTTTTATGCGATAAAAAATTCTTCCAAGTGTTTCTACACTACAAGAAGTATTCGGATCACCAAAGATCTTTAGTTAAACTTACCTGATCCTTTTGAATTCTTCTTTCTTGAGATTGAGGTATATGATCCAAACTTCATTCATCTTCAATCTTCAAGACTTAACACTTTCACGAAATGCGCCAAAACAAAATCCGTAACAGATATTACCTTTGATGCACTTTCTTGATTTCCTGTTTGTTTGATTACATGCATTCCGATTCCTGTTATAGATTCATCATGCATAGTATGATTGTGTTATGTATATGCATACCCTGTTCTATTGATCCATGTATGATCTTACTTAGACTGTTTACCTGCTTTTGATCTTCAGTATATCCTACTTCTGTTTCCGCTTATTATTGTATCTAGTAGGTACGGCTTGCTATTTTCCGGCCCGTCGTGCCCACTGGGATACACTCCGGTGTGTCTCACACCCTCGGGTGACTGTTTTTCAGGTCCTTCGGGTGCGGGGACCTTTGGACGTTCTGTGTGAGGACGCGTGGTAGATTATTTCTGGTAGGATGTACCCCTTTTATTTTAGTAGAACATTATACTGTTATTTCCTTTTGAAGAACTGGATGTATTAAACTTATGAACCTTGTGGTTGTAATAGAGTAGAACTTATTTAGTTTAGCTATTTCGTATCTACTCTGATTGACTGTATCTGTTAGCCGAGCATATATAGGAAAGGCTCTGATGTTGTACAGAGGCTTTTCTATATGTGTGGCGGTCTGTTCACGCCTTGGAGAAAACAAGATTTTTAACTCTGATTTAAAAAAAAAAAAATTTAGACCCGCTTTTGAATCTCGGGGCGTGACAAAACATGATTTACAGTATTGAAACTACTTAAAAACAAAATTTTATAATTTTTTGACTTTATTTGCCTAGTGAATGAGTAATCTCAAAATAAACGAAAAAAAGTGATATAAAACTTAAAGTTTAAATCGAAAGCAATGGTATTACTTTGTATGATAAATAGAATTTTTTTATTAAAGTTTTATGTAATTTGAATTATTCTATTCCGTTGAGTAGATATATAGTATGTGTCAAAGAAATATCCAGAAAGAGTAATTTTTTGTATACTTCTTAGAAAAGGGGATGAAGTATAATACAAACTGTAGTGTATCGGTTTTGACAAAATTGACAAAGTACGGATTAAACATACTAGACATGTTTTAAATGTGATAAAGAGGGTTTAGAGTGAGTTTGGACCGAATCAAAATGAGTTCGGATTGAAATAGAGTCGGAAAAGCTCAAGTATGATCTGCATACCAGTTCTGGGCGTGCAGAACAAGTATTGGGCTCCCAGATGTGTTTTCAGAATTGGGAGAGGGTGCTCGAAAGAGAAAGTGGGCGCTCAACCCCAGAGTTGGGGAGCGCAGAGCTCTAGAGTTTTCGGATGCCCAAAAAATCAAACCCTTTCATTACTGTTGGGGCCGAAAATGGCGGTCCGCGATCGGCCCCGTTCGACCCTCTTAGATGTGATGCGCCGCGTGCCCAACTGGATCAAGCGATCGGGCCGAGGAGGGATGTAGTGGCCCTAATTCCCATGCAGCGTTCTTCCGATGAATCCACTGTTAGAGCACCTAGTGTTGGTGTATCTGGCCCATGGTGCATCAATGGGATGCCACAGATGGACCCTGTGTGTTATTATTAGCTGTGTAGGCCTTCGGCTGAGTTTGCCGAAATTTCGGAAAAGAATTAGGCCCAACAGAGGTCAGAAATGGATTCAGCACGGAAAAAACGCTTGAAAACGGCTATTTGCTTGTTTGTTTCTGAGTCCGGATGCCCAAAAAGGACTCCCGGAAGTTTTTAGTGGAAAATGGTGCATGGGAGTGGCCGTAGACCGCCGGGATGCCACGTGGCGGCCTGTCATTGGCCGGTTCAGGATGCGCGGTCCACAGAGTTGCGCGGCGGGGTGCACAGACCCGGCGCATGGACACGTGGCACCGCCTGATTGGCGGGCGCAAGGCGCGCGGTCTACCGGGTGAGCGCGGCGGTGCATGGACCAAGGCGGGGGCACGTGGCAGCCTCCGGTTGGTCGGTGCACGCGGCGCGGTGCACGGAATTCCAAAGTGGAATGCGTGGACCGGGTGTAGGGGACACGTGTCACCCTCTGGTTCGCGGGCGCACCGTGCGCGGTGCACGGAGCCGGGGCCGGTACCTCGGGGCGCGTGCGCACGACGGGGCCATGCCGCGCGCCCGGCGCGACCGCCGACCGGTCAGCGGGTCAACCGGGTGGACACGCGTCGCCCGCTGGTTGGCGGGAGCCTACCGCCTCACTGTGCGGGGGCGGGCCACGTGGCAGCCTAGGGGTGGCCCGAACAGATGTTTGCTGTTCGGCGGGCCACGTGGCGGCACCTGGTGGATTCGGGCGTGAACAGTGTTGGGCCGGCCCAACACTGTAGCCGCCCGAAAGTACCGGGCGCCCGAAAGTTGGGCCCGAAAGCCCATTGACTTGTCTTTTGGGCTGATTTCGGGTGAGGCCTATAAATAGGCCCCTTGGGGCTCGTTTTTGAGGCTTTTCCCGAGAGCTTTAGCCCTTGAGCCCTTCACCAATTTTCTTTCTCTCCCTCTTGTGCATCTTTTGGCGAAGGTTCAGAATTTTTGGAGGCCGCGACGACGGCGACTTCTGCATCGGGGTGCGGAGCGACGATCTACTGTTGGAGGCCCATTTTCGTCGCAGTTTAGTCTGGGAGGTCTACCAGGCTACCCCGACGTTATTTTTGGACGATTTCTGCGGTGACGGTTTCGTAAGAGGTAAATCTACATTTTCCGTGTTGGACACTTTTTCTGGATCCGTGATTTTCTTGGGGTTATGGGTACATTTTTAACCCCCTTTGCGACTGTTGGTTGATTTGGACAGCACCTACTTGTCGGATTTTTATCTCCTCATCCGGACATCGGAATTCGACGTTTCAGGACTCTATCGACATCTACTCTTCGCGAGGATCGCCGTCATATTTTTATTTGAATTTTTGGAGGAAGTTTTTCAGGTGAAAATTTCGTGTTAATGGGACTGTTCACCACAGATTTTGGGATTGTGGAATTTGTGTGGATTAAAGTGTAATTTTGGTGTATGTTTGTACCCAGGAGGTTGTGAGCACTTTTACCGTGTTGTTGGCTTGGTGGGATCTGTGATTTGACTGTTTTGGGCTTTCTCAGCTGTACGATTCCGGGTAGTTAGCACTTTCGGGTGGGTGACCTTGCTTCCAAGAACTCTGGACTGTGTACTAATTCTATGTGTGTAGGATCATGCATGTTAGAAATTAGAGTGTTAGCATGTGTAAAACTGTATGTTGTATCTTGTATATCAGTTGATGAATCTTTTGATTCCTACTCTATGTTAAGTAGTGAAATCTTGGAACTTGACCTAGCACCCCTGTCATATGTATCATGTTCAGCCAGTCTGTAGAAAACTCCAACTTGGGCTAGGTTTTTACTGCTCTAGACATTCCACATCACGATACTTCATTTCACTATGGACTTAGCTTTTCCTCGCCCGAGTTGTGGGCCGAGAGGTCGGGTGGTTGTGGGATGCATTTGCACTCGTGTCTGGGGACCGAGTGGAGTTGATAGCAGTCTGTAGATCTGATTTCTTTGGGAGATTGATAGTGATGGTAGATCTGGGTTCTTGGAAACTGTCAGAGTGACAGTGAGTCTCAGCTGTGTAGATTCCAGCTAGTGAGTGAGTTAGTGATTTGTTTTTTGCCGATCTTGTTGATCGAGGATTTGGATCATAGCCTGCATGAGCCACATTTGAGCTTTACAGAGATACTTTACAGAGATACTTGTTATGGGTTACTTTGACTCGAGCGGGTCGCTCCCCTCGAGTGCCACTCCGGAGTAGGCGAGACCGGGTTGTTGTACCGGCGTGAGTTTGAGATGTTCTTTCGCGACTTGTTGTTGCATTTGTCCCTCTGGCTGTGCTTTTGTTGGCAGCCATGGACACCCTACGTAAGTCCGCTCCTCCGGGACGTAACGGCAGTAGGTTGGCGCAGGTTTGACTGGACCCGATGTGGCAGTCAGTTTTGATTGGGTGATCAGGGAGGAGAGTTAGTTGTGGCATTATGTTCTTTATGTTCCACTGTTGAGCATCTAGATAGAGGCATAGTAGCTGTAGAGTTACTTTTCCCAGCTTTCCTTACAACACTGCATATGTTACTTTATGCCTCTGGTAGACTTAGTGGGCAGACCGTCGGGCTTGTTGGCGGCACCCACTGAGAACTACTGTGGGATGTAGTTCTCACACCCGTCGTGGTGTCTTCTCCCCAGGGACTTCTGCTCCGGTTCCTGCAGCTCCTGTTGCTGATCCAGCTCCTTCTGACCGAGGTAAGGGAGTCGCGAGATAGATCCCCTCCTGTCATCTTCAGTGTGTGAGTAGATGTACCCCAGTACTATTTTGGTGTGTGTTATGTCGAGTGACTTTTGTAGTGAGGTTTCGAGTTGTACCTTTCTTTCCTGCTTTTCTGGGAGACTCTTGTGTTCTGGTGAGGTTGGTCTGTATATTTGTGAGTTGTAGTTTTATTTTATGTATTTTATTCCAGCTTTTCTCTTTCAGCTCTGATATCTGCTAGTGTAGATGTTTCTTTGCAGGTTAGTCGCTACGCCTATACGGGGCTTCCCGTATGGGCGGCGGATCTGTTGGCGAGCCGGGGCGCAGTATCGCCCCGGGGCGTGACAGATTAGAGTGGTATCAGAGCCTAGGATGTTGGTCTTGGAGGACTTAGGAACCCTAGGCTTGTGGTTGGACCCTAGGATGACTCGCGTGAGAGCCGTGATTTTAGCGAGAGTCCTGATTGGATTTCTAACTCTCCCGAGCGGTTCGGGGTGAGCGATTGACATGTCTTCCTTCGGTGGCAACTATGTTGGCTGCAGACAACATAGTACTTCGGGAAGGGGGACATGCCTTCTGACTTTCGCTAGATTGGGTCGAGAGATGATTTGGGTTCTGACTGTTTGCCTTGTCCCTCAGGTGGGGATGCCTCCTCGACGCTCGATGGTGACGCGTTCGCAGCCTTCATCCTCTGAGCCCGAGCAGGAGGACTCGGGGCAGGGACAGCAGAGCGAGGTTTTGGAGCTCCGTGCCCAGATGGCACAGTTGGCTGAGGCGTCTCGACGCCAGGAGGAGGCTGTGAGTCGGTTGACGCTCTTGTTGGAGCAGAGAGCGCAGCCGGCGGTAGCACCCCCTGAGAGTTCACCGGTGCCTTCTTCCCCTGTTGTGGCACCCTCGGTTGTGCAGCCTGCACCAGCAGTTCTGGCTGAGCCAATTTCCAGTAGGCCACCGTCTGGGATGACGGGATCTTTGACTTTGGCAGAGCAGCAGGTTTTGGTGGGTCTTTTGTTGAGGTTTCGCAAGTTTGATCCACCCCGCTTTTCGGGTATGAGTGCTGAGCCGTGGGCGGCTGAGTCTTGGGTTACGGCCATGGAGCGCCATTTCGAGAGCCTTTTTATTGATGAGAGGTTTCGATTTCTGTTGGCTACTCATTTTCTGGAGAGCAACGCCGAGGTATGGTGGCGGCGTGTGCGACCCGTAGGTTCGCCTGGGACCCAGTTTATCTCTTGGGCAGAGTTTCGCAGTATGCTTCTTGGGGCCTTCTTTCCCGAGAGTGTTCGACAGAGTTTGGAGGAGCAGCTGAGGAATCTCCGCCAGGGAGATAGGCCCGTACACGTGTACATAGCCGATTTCAATCGGCTGTTAGCTTGTGTGCCCCACGTGGCCAGAGATGAGACCCACCAGATCTACATGTTCGAGAGAGGGTTGCGTCGGGACATTTATCAGTTGGTCCGCTCCCGCATATTACAGACTTTGGAGGCCTCGATGGAGCAGGCACTGTATGTGGAGAGTGGTGAGGTCGTGATGGCAGAGGTGGCTCCAGCCCCCGTAGTGACTCCTGGGGCAAAGCGCCCGGCGCTGTTTGAGGAGGGGCAGTCGAGTAGACAGGGACCCCCGAGACCACCCCGTTTCCACTCGCAGGGACGGGGGTATCAGGGGCGGCAGAGATCTGGGGCATCTCGTCAGTTCCAGCAGCAGCAGCATCGACCACCTCGACAGCAGCAGTCTTCGCAGCAGCAGCAGTCTTCGCAGCAGCAGCAGACTTCGCGGCAGCCGCGCCCTGATCGTTGTGTCATTTGTGGAGGTCCGCACCCACCGGCCCAGTGCCCGCAGAGTCAGGGCCGTTGCTTCCGTTGCGGGCAGACCGGTCACTTCGCGAGGGCGTGCCCCAGGGCAGGTTACCCAGCTCCTTCATCAGCTTCTGCATCCTTCATTCCTCGTCAGTCAGCAGGACCTTCGGCGGCCTCCGGTAGGCCAGACTTTGCTTCATCGTCCTCGCGACAGCCAGAGCGACTTCCCCCGGCGCCGAGCGGTCGAGTCTATGCCGCTCAGGTAGAGGATGCTACAGCAGCAGAGCATGTCGTCGCAGGTATTATTTTGATTTCTGCAGTTCGTACTCGTACTCTCTTTGATACCGGTGCATCGCATTCTTTTATCAGTAGAGCATTTGCATCCCTTCATGGTATAGAGGTAGTTTCTTTATCGCATGCATTAGAGGTTCAGATACCAGATCATGTCTTGCATGTCGAGGAGTATTGTAGGGATTGCCCTGTGCAGTTAGGATCCTGGATTTTGCCGGCAGACTTGCTTGTCTTGCGGCAGCTCCAGGATTTCGACGTCGTGCTCGGTATGGATTGGTTGTCGAGGTACTTTGCTAGTATAGACTGCAGAGAGAGGACGGTGACCCTCCGCGAGCCTGGACAGGAGGAGTTCGTCTTCAGAGGCTGCCAGAGCACCTTCTTTGCGATGACTGCTTCTTCGGCGAGGGCCAGGCGGACGATTAGTAGAGGCTGCACCGCTTTCTTAGCGACGATTGTGGAGGTGCCTACAGCGGCACTGGGACTCGAGGATATTCCTGTTGTCCGCGAATTCCCAGATGTGTTTCCCCCTGAGTTGACGACTATGCCGCCGGAGAGGGAGGTGGAGTTTGTGATTGATGTGGTACCGGGAACCGCACCAATCTCAAAGGCGCCTTATAGGATGGCACCTGCCGAGTTGAGGGAGTTGAAGGCCCAGCTTCAGGATCTTATGGATAGGGGCTTTGTCAGGCCTAGTGTTTCTCCGTGGGGAGCGCCAGTTTTATTTGTGAAGAAGAAGGATGGGTCGCTTCGTTTGTGTGTGGATTATCGGGAGTTGAATAAAGTGACCATCCGGAACAAGTATCCCCTACCACGGATAGATGATTTATTTGATCAGTTGCAGGGAGCCACAGTGTTTTCGAAGATTGATCTTCAGTCAGGTTACCACCAGTTGAGGGTGAGGGCCGAGGACATCCCTAAGACGGCTTTTCGATCCCGGTATGGGAATTATGAGTTTACGGTTATGCCGTTTGGTTTGACTAATGCCCCAGCTGTATTCATGGATTTGATGAACCGGGTATTTCAGCCGTACTTGGACTTGTTTGTGGTTGTGTTCATTGATGACATCTTGATCTACTCCCGGAGCGATGTGGATCATGAGGAGCACTTGAGGATAGTGCTGCAGCTTCTACGTGAGAAGAAGCTGTATGCCAAGCTTAAGAAGTGCGAGTTTTGGCTTCGGGAGGTTGCATTCTTGGGCCACTTGGTATCAGCCGCAGGAGTGGCAGTTGACCCGACGAAGATCGACACAGTTCGGGATTGGCCGAGACCGACGACGGTTACGGAGGTCCGGAGCTTTCTGGGCTTGGCTGGCTACTACCGTCGGTTTGTAGAGGGCTTTGCGAAGCTCTCTACTCCCCTGACCTGTTTGACTAGGAAGGGGATGAGGTTCATTTGGACTGAGCAGTGTCAGCGGAGTTTTGAGGAGCTGAAGAGGAGACTGATTTCAGCACCAGTTCTTACGCTGCCAGTGATGGGAGATGGCTACGTGATTTACAGTGACGCCTCGCACAGCGGTTTGGGTTGTGTCTTGATGCAGCATGGGAGGGTAATTGCTTATGCTTCACGGCAATTAAAGGATTATGAGAAGAATTACCCTACTCATGATTTAGAGCTTGCAGCTGTAGTATTTGCATTGAAGCTGTGGCGGCATTACCTCTACGGTGAGCATTGTGAGATCTACACGGATCATAAGAGCTTAAAGTATATGTTTACTCAAAAGGAGCTGAACCTGAGGCAACGCCGGTGGTTGGAGTTACTAAAGGATTACGATGTGAGTATCCTCTATCATCCCGGCAAGGCCAATGTGGTAGCAGATGCTTTGAGTCGGAGGTCAGTGCAGAGTTTGAGCAAGTTGGTCACACAGCAGGCCCCGCTGATTGAGCAGTTGAGGCGACTCTAGATTGAGGTTGTATCCCCTGGGGTCTCTGCTAGACTGATGTCTATGGTCTTGCAGCCCACTCTGTTGGACAGGATTAGGGAGACGCAGAGTGAGGACCCCCACTTGGAGAGGATTAGATCACAGATTCAGGCGGATCTTATAGGGGATTTTACAGTGGATAGCTCGGGAGTACTGCGGTACAGGGACCGAGTGTGTGTGCCTTCGGATTCAGAGATCAGAGACCAGATTTTGAGAGAGGCCCATTATACACCTTATACCATTCATCCTGGTGGTACTAAGATGTATAAGGACCTCAAGGCACATTTTTGGTGGTCCGGAATGAAGCGGGACATTGGAAGATTTGTGGCTCACTGTTTAACTTGCCAGCAAGTGAAAGCAGAGCACCGGGTTCCTGCTGGCAAGTTACAAAGTCTTCCAATTCCCGAGTGGAAATGGGACCACATCACCATGGACTTTGTTACAGGGCTGCCGAGAGCGCAGAGTGGAGCCGACGCGATTTGGGTTATTGTAGATAGACTCACCAAGTCTGCACATTTCTTGCCTGTTCAGATGACTTGGTCATTGGAGAGTCTGGCACAGTTGTATTTGGACGAGATAGTGAGGCTACACGGGGTACCTGCGTCGATTGTTTCAGATCGGGATCCGAGGTTTGTGTCACGATTCTGGGGGAGTTTACAGTCAGCTTTCGGGACCCAGCTCAGATTCAGCACTGCATTCCACCCACAGACTGATGGCCAGTCTGAGCGCACTATACAGACCCTCGAGGATATGCTGAGAGCGTGCGTTATGGATTTTGGAGGGGGGTGGTACCGACACTTATCTTTGGTTGAGTTTGCGTACAACAACAGCTATCAGGCGAGCATTCAGATGGCTCCGTTTGAGGCGTTGTATGGACGCAAGTGTCGGTCACCCTTGTATTGGAGTGATGTGGGTGAGAGGAGGACTTTGGGACCAGATCTTCTTTTGGAGGCTGAGGAGAAAGTCAGAGTTGTTCGTCGACACCTTGAGGTAGCCCAGAGTCGTCAGAGGAGTTATGCAGATACTCGACGGCGAGACCTAGAGTTTCAGATTGGTGACCATGTATTCTTAAAGGTCTCGCCTTCGAAAGGGGTCCGGAGATTTGGAGTGCGTGGGAAGCTTAGTTCCCGTTTTGTTAGACCCTTTGAGGTACTTGAGAGGGTAGGCCCTGTGGCTTATAGAGTTGCTCTTCCTCCACGTTTGGCCGGTGTACACGATGTTTTTCATGTCTCAGCCCTGAAGAGATATGTCTTTGATCCGTCGCATGTGGTTGACTTCACTCCCTTGGAGATCGGTGAGGACCTGGTTTACGAGGAGCGGCCGTTGCGGATTCTTGCTCGTGAGGTGAGGGAATTGCGCAACCGGACCATTCCGTATGTGAAGATCTTATGGAGCAATCACGATGAGCGAGAGGCTACTTGGGAGCTAGAGACAGAGATGAGATCGGCATACCCTTTTCTGTTCGAGACTACTGGTTGAGGTACGCCTATTCTGCCTTACTTTGTTTCGAGGACGAAACTTCCTTTTAGTGGGGGAGGATGTAGTGGCCCTAATTCCCATGCAGCGTTCTTCCGATGAATCCACTGTTAGAGCACCTAGTGTTGGTGTATCTGGCCCATGGTGCATCAATGGGATGCCACAGATGGACCCTGTGTGTTATTATTAGCTGTGTAGGCCTTCGGCTGAGTTTGCCGAAATTTCGGAAAAGAATTAGGCCCAACAGAGGTCGGAAATGGATTCAGCACGGAAAAACGCTTGAAAACGGCTATTTGCTTGTTTGTTTCTGAGTCCGGATGCCCAAAAACGGACTCCCGGAAGTTTTTAGTGGAAAATGGTGCATGGGAGGGGCCGTAGACCGCCGGGATGCCACGTGGCGGCCTGTCATTGGCCGGTTCAGGATGCGCGGTCCACAGAGTTGCGCGGCGGGGTGCACAGACCCGGCGCATGGACACGTGGCACCGCCTGATTGGCGGGCGCAAGGCGCGCGGTCTACCGGGTGAGCGCGGCGGTGCATGGACCAAGGCGGGGGCACGTGGCAGCCTCCGGTTGGTCGGTGCACGCGGCGCGGTCCACGGAATTCCAAAGTGGAATGCGTGGACCGGGTGTAGGGGACACGTGTCACCCTCTGGTTCGCGGGCGCACCGTGCGCAGTGCACGGAGCCGGGGCCGGTACCTCAGGGCGCGTGCGCACGACGGGGCCATGCCGCGCGCCCGGCATGGCCGCCGACCGGTCAGCGGGTCAACCGGGTGGACACGCGTCGCCCGCTGGTTGGCGGGCGCCTACCGCCTCACTGTGCGGGGGCGGGCCACGTGGCAGCCTAGGGGTGGCCCGAACAGCTGTTTGCTGTTCGGCGGGCCACATGGCGGCACCTGGTGGATTCGGGCGTGAACAGTGTTGGGCCGGCCCAACACTGTAGCCGCCCGAAAGTACCGGGCGCCCGAAAGTTGGGCCCGAAAGCCCATTGACTTGTCTTTTGGGCTGATTTCGGGTGAGGCCTATAAATAGGCCCCTTGGGGCTCGTTTTTGAGGCTTTTCCCGAGAGCTTTAGCCCTTGAGCCCTTCACCAATTTTCTTTATCTCCCTCTTGTGCATCTTTTGGCGAAGGTTCAGAATTTTTGGAGGCCGCGACGATAGCGACTTCTGCATCGGGGTGCGGAGCGACGATCTACTGTTGGAGGCCCATTTTCGTCGCAGTTTAGTCTGGGAGGTCTACCGGGCTACCCCGACGTTATTTTTGGACGATTTCTGCAGTGACGGTTTCGTAAGAGGTAAATCTACATTTTCCGTGTTGGACACTTTTTCTGGATCCGAGCTTTTCTTGGGGTTCTGGGTACATTTTTAACCCCCTTTGCGACTGTTGGTTGATTTGGACAGCACCTACTTGTCGGATTTTTATCTCCTCATCCGGACATCGGAATTCGACGTTTCAGGACTCTATCGACATCTACTCTTCGCGAGGATCGCCGTCATATTTTTATTGGAATTTTTGGAGGAATTTTTTCAGGTGAAAATTTCGTGTTAATGGGACTGTTCACCACAGATTTTGGGATTGTGGAATTTGTGTGGATTAAAGTGTAATTTTGGTGTATGTTTGTACCCAGGAGGTTGTGAGCACTTTTACCGTGTTGTTGGCCTGGTGGGATCTGTGATTTGACTGTTTTGGGCTTTCTCAGCTGTACGATTCCGGGCAGTTAGCACTTTCGGGTGGGTGACCTTGCTTCCAAGAACTCTGGACTGTGTACTAATTCTATGTGTGTAGGATCATGCATGTTAGAAATTGGAGTGTTAGCATGTGTAAAACTGTATGTTGTATCTTGTATATCAGTTGATGAATCTTTTGATTCCTACTCTATGTTAAGTAGTGAAATCTTGGAACTTGACCTAGCAACCCTGTCATATGTATCATGTTCAGCTAGTCTGTAGAAAACTCCAACTTGGGCTAGGTTTTTACTGCTCTAGACATTCCACATCACGATACTTCCTTTCATTATGGACTTAGCTTTTCCTCGCCCGAGTTGTGGGCCGAGAGGTCGGGTGGTTGTGGGATGCATTTGCACTCGTGTCTAGGGACCGAGTGGAGTTGATAGCAGTCTGTAGATCTGATTTCTTTGGGAGATTGATAGTGATGGTAGATCTGGGTTCTTGGAAACTGTCAGAGTGACAGTGAGTCTCAGCTGTGTAGATTCCAGCTAGTGAGTGAGTTAGTGATTTGTTTGTTGCCGATCTTGTTGATCGAGGATTTGGATCATAGCCTGCGTGAGCCACATTTGAGCTTTAAAGAGATACTTTACAGAGATACTTGTTATGGGTTACTTTGACTCGAGCGGGTCGCTCCCCTCGAGTGCCACTCCGGAGTAGGCGAGACCGGGTTGTTGTACTGGCGTGAGTTTGAGATGTTCTTTCGGGACTTGTTGTTGCATTTGTCCCTCTGGCTGTGCTTTTGTTGGCAGCCATGGACGCCCTACGTAAGTCCGCTCCTCCGGGACGTAACGGCAGTAGGTTGGCGCAGGTTTGACTGGACCCGATGTGGCAGTCAGTTTTGATTGGGTGATCAGGGAGGAGAGTTAGTTGTGGCATTATGTTCTTTCTGTTCCACTGTTGAGCATCTAGATAGAGGCATAGTAGCTGTAGAGTTACTTTTCCCAGCTTTCCTTACAGCACTGCATATGTTACTTTATGCCTCTGGTAGACTTAGTGGGCAGACCGTCGGGCTTGTTGGCGGCACCCACTGAGAACTACTGTGGGATGTAGTTCTCACACCCGTCGTGGTGTCTTCTCCCCAGGGACTTCTGCTCCGGTTCCTGCAGCTCCTGTTGCTGATCCAGCTCCTTCTGACCGAGGTAAGGGAGTCGCGAGATAGATCCCCTCCTGTCATCTTCAGTGTGTGAGTAGATGTACCCCAGTACTATTTTGGTGTGTGTTATGTCGAGTGACTTTTGTAGTGAGGTTTCGAGTTGTACCTTTCTTTCCTGCTTTTCTGGGAGACTCTTGTGTTCTGGTGAGGTTGGTCTGTATATTTGTGAGTTGTAGTTTTATTTTATGTATTTTATTCCAGCTTTTCTCTTTCAGCTCTGATATCTGCTAGTGTAGATGTTTCTTTGCAGGTTAGTCGCTACGCCTATACGGGGCTTCCCGTATGGGCGGCGGATCTGTTGGCGAGCCGGGGCGCAGTATCGCCCCGGGGCGTGACAAGGAATCTGCTCGGCCGGGTTCTCCTATGGTAACTCTCACGACCGTTCAGCTTAGAGTAGCCGAATCAGGATGTGGAGACAGAGAAAGAGGCACAGATAGGATAAACACAAAAGGCTAAGGAGCCGATTGTGGGATGAAAATTATATTGAGTGGAATGGGATTACAAGAGAACAAGGTAGCCAATTACAATTAATTTACTCATAGGAAAAGCGGTAAATCTTACAGTTAATCTACTCCTAAGGAAAGCAATAAAGATATGAAAAAGTAGGGGTGGTCATGGGCTTGCGAGGTTGCCGGACCCCTTTTTCTTTGATGGTTCGAGTATTTATACACTTTCTGAACCATGTTTACAGGTGCCGATTTTGAATTATCGATGTGATTTGGGGGAAATCACCATGGAATCCTCAACTACTTCCTTTCGAGTCTAAAACCCCTCAAATAGGATAATAGTCATTTTTCCATCCAAGTTAATCCCCTTGCTATCGCGCCAGGGCGTGATTCTCGGCGCTTTCCAATGCTCGACACTGCTTGCCGTTCCTGGGTAGTTGCGCAATTCGCGTCCAAATCTCGCACTCCTTCCTTTCGAAATCTTTCTTTTTTCGGCCCGAGCAATCGAAGGCTGACTCTGACCTCCGCCTTTTTCGTCGCTTGAATGAAGCGGTCCGGTGTTCGCTTTCAGCCGAAGTCAACCTTGGATGAGGCGATGATCCCCCTCATCGGTTATTCCTCCTGTCGGCTGATGCTCTCAACCGATGGCATACGTCGTGTGCTATACTCTCGCGCGAATGAAATCAGTCTTAATCAAGCCGCGGATCCTTCTTAGGTTGATTCTTCCCTTTGTCGGCTGATGTCTTCGGCCGATGGTAAACGTCACGAGTTGCTTTCTCAAGTGGCAAAAATTTTGGTCTCAACAATGCCCCCTCGACAATCGCATGACATGTCGTTCGGGCGATTGTCAAAATCGAATCAACTTCTGGCACTGATAACGATGTCCCACGATTATCCCCATATCTTGGCAGGATATTTGCTTACTGCTCGGGAGAGTCGCGAACAGGTGCCTATCTTCCTTGATTTCTCGAGTAGTAGGAATGTCCTCATTTGATTACTTAGCTGATTCAGAAAGGTCCTTTCCCGTTTGGGGACCTTTTTTCGCATTATCAGGCTCTGACAGGGGGATCTTATATCTTACCGTTCTTGATCAGCGTATCCCCAAAGTTATCCTTTTTTCTTCGGCCTCTTCGGCCGAGTCTTCGGCCTGTGGTGCGCAGTCGATTCGCTTCTTCGCCGGCTTCTTGTGCCGGCTCTTTTCCAGAGGCCTTTATGTGGCCTCGCCGAGGAGTTTCACTGGTGATCCCCCTCAGTCATTCGGACGAAGGAGGTCTCGTCCAGGTCCCTATCGACCGACCTACTATCGGTCCGTGCCTCCATTTCCCCGATTTCTGTTTCGGCCGAAGATGGGGTCAGATCTTCTTCGTCGCCCTATCTTTTACGTTGGGCCACCCTTCTGGGGTTCTGCTTGACGGGTTCCTCGGCTTTCTATCGTTCGCCCGATACTTCTTGGCTACGCCTCACGGCGGCCTCCAAAGCTTTTAGGAGGGCATCCAGTTCCCGCTTGACGGCTTCATCCGTCGTTTTGAACGCTACCAGTCGGATTATTGGTAGCTTTTTCTGAGGTGGCACGGTCGAGCCTCCCACCTCTTGTAGGTGAGTGGGCTATTCCTGCCTCGAAGTCGGCCGCGGCAGCTGAATTGCGACGTCGTTATTGTGGACGTCGGCCTTCAGCCTCTGAGCTCGACGCTTCTGTGTCTTAGTCATGACCGGCCCTTGCCATCGGGCCGGTCCTTTGGCCGTGAACCACTCCTCCACCGGCGGGTTCATCTCCCTCAAGTGCCCCCTGAGGATTTCTCTCATCTGCCATGGTTTTGGCCATGGCTGAATCCTGAGTTCCTAGGCTAGCAGAACGCCCAGGATCTCCACTTCTCCCTTGGTGAGCCAAGGGAATTCGGCATCGAGACTCGTGGGGGCTCCTTCTGCCCCCGGCATTCCTCAGTAGGGAGGACGTGGTGTCGGCCCCCACCACTGGTGGTTAGCAAGGCCTCTCTATCCGGGTCTCTGGTGGGGCCCGATCTATTCTAGGCGTTGCGAGGGCCCATTTACTAATCTTCCTTCGGCCTATTGGCTGAAGGGTCTTCGGGGTGCCCCCTGAACTCGGCTTTCGTTATAGCAGCTGTGGGGGCCCTGCTTCTGTTGTGGGGCTCGTGGCCCCTCGTGGTCGACTGAGATCGACCTTGGCCTGTCATGGCCGTAGAATTTCTGCCAGACCTTCTGGATAGGCGGGCCTCACTCTTTTGTCTTGACCCCTTCTCTGGAGGACTGCCCGTTGGACCCTTCGGCCGAACTTGGGCTTTACAGGTGGTCGTAGTGGAGTGTGCCTTCGCTGATGAAGGTAAGCCACCTCTTTACCTCCTCGGTGAAGAGGGCATCCCAATCTTCCTTGGTCATTTCGGCCCTGCACGAGATGTAGAGCCGAAACATGTTTCGTGCCGATTTTTGTTTTGCGGGGGACTCGAGCCCATACATCGACTTCTTCCTTTTCGGGTCCACCACATTCACCTGGGGATGAAAAGGGTTCGTGTCAACTTCCATAGCTTTCTCTTTTATAGAGTCGGCAAAAATGAGTCGACCCTCGTCAAGTTCTTTTTGAATCTGCTTCTTAAAAGAGAAGCATTCGCCTGTTCGGTGGCTCCAGGAATGATGCCACTTGTAGTACTTTCGCCGTTTGAGCTCCTCGTAGGGAGGGATCGTCTGGCCCTCCTATAGCTTGATGCGACCGTCCATGTATAACCGATCGAAAATCTGATCGGTCTTTGACGTATCAAAAGTAAAGGTGTTAGCCGACGCCCGAGTCTTAAGATCTCGAGTCTTATTCAGCTTGAGGATCTGGCAGGTGTTAGGTTCGCGGCCCAATACTATTTCCGCCGTACATACTTTGGCCTCTTCGGCCGAAGACTCGCCTTCACTTTCTTTACTCGGGTCCCGGTGATCCGAGTTTTGTTTGACGAAAGAGACATTGTTCTTCTTCGGCTTCCTTCATTCTTGTCTGCGGCCGAAGACTCGCCTTCACTTTCTTTACTCGGGTCCCGGTGATCTGAGCTTTGTTTGACGAAAGAGACATTGTGCTCTTTCGGCTTCTTTCATTTTTGTCCGCGGCCCCATTTCGGCCGCTCCTCCTTATTGTTTTTCTGGAATTGCTCGTATTGAGCAACTTGAATCCTCAAATCAAAGAGATTAGGAAAGTATCGACCCTCGAAGTGATCTCGAGTCTTGTAGCGTAAGCCGTTGAAAGCAATTTTAGTAAATTCAGCCTCGGGCATTGTAACAAAGGACCAATTCCTCGTCGCCTTGAAACAGTTGAGAAATTCTTCGCCCGACTCATCGGCATCCTGCCGAAGTGATGCTAAGTCAGCAATCGAAGACTCGGGTACAGTCCAATAGAACTGCTGGTGGAACTTCGCCTCCAGCTCGTCCCAATCCTTGACAGAGTTGTGAGGCAGGTTGATATACCACGAGAACGTCGTCTTGGTTCACGACGTACCGAACAACCTCATTTTTAGGAACGGGCTGGCGTCCGCCTCTCGGAATTAGGCCGTAAATCGAGCTACGTGCTCGGTGGTGTTCTCGTTCTCCTCACCAGAGAACTTGTCAAACTTCGGTATCTTCCAGTTGGCCGGGTACAAGTAGTCTGTATCGATATGAGCAGGATACGGAGACTTGAACACTGGCCGAATAGCCGGCCTGGCCTCTGTGGCGAAGGTATTATGGATTATCTCCTCCACTTGGGCGTGTATATCGGTGAGCCCCACTGGAGGTGCTGGGACCACCGATTGCGCCAAAAGAGATGGAAGCCTATATTGGTCGGCTTGATTTTGAGGTGGTCCTTGCGGGAAGACCTGCCCGTCATTCCTGCCCCCAGCCCTTTCAGCGAATCCGGCTTGAATTACGAGGGTCGCCGACTGTGCTGGTAGAGGTGGCAGCCCACAGTGGCTAGCCTGACGTGCTTGAAACTTGGCGGGCCCAGCTTGCGATGCTGGGGCTGCCGTTTGCGCTTGTGGGAGCGGTGGCCCACCATGGCCTGCCTGGTACTGAGTCGGTCCCTGTGGAGGGACCTGCTCGTCGTTCCTTCCCCTAGCTCTTTCGACAAGCTCAGCCTGAGGTACCGAAATCGCCGGCTGCACTGGAGGAGGTAGCGGCCCGTAATGGCCAGCCTGTTCCTGAACCGATCCCTACGAAGGGACCTGCCCGTCATTCCCGCCTCTAGCATGTAGCTGAATGAACGACGGTGGAGGAGGCAGAGCGACCCCCCAGTAGGAGTCTGATTGTTGACCGATATTCTGCCACATCGGCCACATCCCCGTCTGGTACGGGGTCCACTGCGGCTGTGTTGCCCCCAGCGGCTGCACCGCTTGATAAGTAGCCGCCGGCGGTGGAACTCCCTGAGGTTGCACTATCGGCATTGCCGGCGCCATCGTGATCGATTGCGTCAGCAATTGCTGGGGTCCTACGAAGGCAAACCCTCCACCGTATGGCTCATTTCGGGCCAGCATTTGCCCTATCTGAGCCACTTTCTCATTTGAGGACAATATGACGACCATCATTGAATCCAAGCGGACCTCCCGCGCCTGGCTTTTCCTTTCGAAGGACGCTTGCGTCCTCTCGACACGGTCCAACATTCGGGTCGTATGCCCGACTAACTCGGCCAAGGTCGGCTCGTGTGGTGCCGACCTCCCGCTAGTTTCAGGAGCCTCTGGTGGCGTCAGTGGAGGATGGTCTGCCTGCCCGGCGCTGCTGGTTTGGTCGTCCCCTACTTGTCTAGGTACGACTCTTTTCCTTAGGATGATACTATTGTCCTCTAACATGATAACGGTAGGAGGTAGGTAAAACTTACCTGAGTGTCCCACCGGGCGTGCCAATTAAGTTGTTGGGGTTGAAAATGGTGGTCCGCGATCGGCCCCGTTTGACTCTCTGAGATGTGATGCGCTGCGTGCCAACTGGATCAAGCGATCGGGCCGAGGAGGGATCTGCTCGGCCGGGTTCTCCTCTGGTAACTCTTATGACCGTTCGGCTTAGAGTAGCCGAATCGAGATGTGGAGACAGAAAAAGAGGCACAGATAGGATAAACACAAAAAGGCTAAGGAGCCTATTGTGGGATGAAAATTGTAATGAGTGGAATGGGGTTACAAGAGACCAAGGTAGCCAATTACAATTAATATACTCTTAAGAAAAGCGGTAAATCTTACAGTTAATCTACTCTTAAGGAAAGCAGTAAAGATATGAAAAAGTAGGGGTGATCACGGGTTTACGAGATTGTCGGATCCCTTTTCCTTCGATAGTTTGAGTATTTATACACTTTCCGAACCATATTTACATGCGTCGATTTTGAATTATCGACGTGATTTGGGGAAAATCACCGTGGAATCCTCAACTACTTTATTTTGAGTCTAAAACCCCTCAAATAGGATAATAGTCATTTTTTCGCCCAGGTTCATCCTCTTGCTATCGCGCCAGGGTGTGATTCTCGGCGCTTTCCAATGCTGTGCGCTACTTGTCTTTCCGAGTTAGTTGCGGGATACACGCCCAAATCTTGCACTCATCCCTTTCGAAATCTTTTCTTTATCGACCCGAGCAACTGAAGGTTGACTCTAACCTCCACCTTTTTCGTCGCTTGACTGAAGCGGTCCGATGTTCGCTTTCTGCCGAAGCCGACCTTGGATGAGGCGATGATCCCCCTTATCGGCTATTCCTCCTGTCGGCTGATGCTCTCAACCGATGGCATACGTCGTGTGCTATACTCTTACGCGACTGAAATCAATCTTGATCGATGTCACGCCCCGGAACCCGGGCTCGCCAACAGATCCGCCATGCACACGGGATTTCCCGAGTACACGAAGCGCTGGTAACCTGCTCCGATATAATATGAACAATAAAAGAGCATAATACAGAGCTGAAGTAGAAGAACCACATAGTATCTCAGACTGGAACTACAAATAAAGCTGTAATAAGTACAATAATCTCCCAGCTCACCAAAATAGTACAACCAGCTGGCGAAAGCCAGACCTAAAACAAAAGAGGAATACCACAGTCTGAGTAAAGGGTGCAGCATCTATCTAACAGCTCTCAGTCTCCCAGGAGATTTATCTATTCAGCGATCCCCTTACCTCGATCAACTGTCGATGGCCTAGCAGCTCCCGCAGACGACTCTGCAAAATAAAGGAGAAGAAAGGGAGGAACAACAATAGGGGTGAGAACTACCAGATAAACCAGTAGCCTCCCCTAGTGGGCAAAAACCTCAACTCTGACGCACCCACTAGGACTACTAGAGGCAAGAAAGGAATAAGTGGTAAAGCTGTAAACAGAACTGCTGAATAAAGGGGAAACCACCACTAGCATGCCTCTAAATGCGATACCGAAAGAAATGATTGTATGAATGCATCAGGAAACAGTGTCTGACCAAATAACCCAATCTAGTACCATCAGTAAAACTGATATTGCCTGCTTAGCGGAATCTGCACACACGGCTCGAAACCGCGGGATCGGCCCGCACGGCTCGCATCCCAAAATAAGTATCAGACCAGCACACACGGCTGGGTCCAAAAAGCCTAAAACTGGTATTGCATGCTTAGCGGAATCTGCACACACGGCTCGAAACCGCGGGATCGGCCCGCACGGCTCGCATCCCAAAATAAGTATCAGACCGGCACACACGGCTGGGTCCAAAAAGAAAGCCTACCTCCGGAGTGGCACTCGAGGGGAGTGACCCACACGAGTAAAGTATCTCTGTCATCAGTATCACAAGTATCTCTGTAGCACATGTCTCACAAGTATCACAATAGTAGGACTGGATCATGACTATGATCAAAGTGGGAAAACTCCATCCACTGATGCAATAGTACTCAATAAGTGGGAAACTCCATCCACTAGCAAAAAGCCCGATACCCAATCTGATGCAAAAATAAACCAGACTCAACCCCAATCTGATGCAAGGACAAACATCCGGTCGACCGCCTACTGTCCGCGGTCACCGCAATACCCCACCAGTCCACAATCTAGTACAATCTCGACCACACTATCCCAAACCCCTGCTCATACTCGAGCAACAAGCATCTGAATGCAAAGGAGAGCAATAAAACATGTCAAGTCCCAATATGATAGTGTAGCAATAAATAGGGGCTAACTAGATGCCCAAGCAAGCATGCAACTGTACCATTTAAAAGCTGTAAAAAGTGTCAAATATTTATTTTAAAAGATGGATTTACTGTACTGATATAAAAATTATTTGCATGCGAGATTATAGCCTTTGTCCCAATCACAGTGTCCCAAGATAAGTTATCATATAATCTGTGGGGTCATATTAAATTTTAGGAGAGTTCGTCCCAGCGGTTCTCATCAATTGTCATATTAGTTTGTCCCAATGGTTCTCATCAATTGTCATATTAGTTCGTCCCAATGGTTCTCATCAATTGTCATATTAGTTCGTCCCAATGGTTCTTATCAATATTTTAGGGGAGTTCTAATAATCCCAGTGAGCTTGTCAAAAATGAGGTAAGCAACAATCGCCCACCTCGAACAGCTCAAAACACACCCAGATAGTCTCCTGGCTGTCCACAGTCCCCTAAAACTGCTGTCTGCCGAAAACGGTGCCCTACAGCAACACACATTGTACAGGGTGTAACTATATTATTCATAAAAATACAGCTTTTGCTATTTTTCAAATAGCACGAAAAGAGAGGAGTTTTTCACCTCTGTATAGTGCTCAGAAAAATCCAGAAAAATTACGGTTGCGTTCCTTGCGACGAGTAGATCGAAATCGACTCTTTAAACGCCTCGATCTGATGCTCCTACATCAAGATAAAAATCGGAGAAGTCGATGCTGTCCAGAAATTTCCACAGCAAAAAGGGGGGTCAAAGAGGCCTTGGGAATCATGCCAAAAGTACGAAATGGAGCGAAGTGATCAACACGACAATCGAAGCCTTACCTCTTAGGAATGCACTGCCACAAAATTCGTTCAAAAATTCCTCCTGGTTAGCTCACAGGGATTTTTTGACTGAACTGCGACAGGAAATGGGCCCAAAAAGAAAATCGTCGCAGTGCGCCGCGTCGGAGATAACTCACTATCAGTAACACCAAAAATTCTAAAATTTCTAGGGGAGAGAGAGAAGAGAGAGAGGGAAAACTTTCATAGAGAGCCCAAGCTCTGGTTCTCTCTCTAAGGCTCGGATCCCGAGGTGAGAATGGGAGGGGGTGAGGGATCCTATTTATAATGGGCCAAGGGAATCTTCCTCACCAGATCCCGGGTAGAACAGGAAACACCAAAATGGACCAACCAGGACGCGCCACGTGTCCACAAAACAGGAAACAGCCTGTGCAAGGGCCACTCAGAAACCGCCACGTGGCCACATAGTGCACTTCCCGGTCCCCGCGCCGGGTCTTCCGGAAAATGTCGGCCAATGGGGTGCTGCCACGTGTCACAGACAACCCAGGCCGGCCAGCCAATCAGGAGTTGCCACGTGGCAAGGGGAATCTTCGGTGCTCCCGGTGCACGCCAGGCCGTGGACCGCGCTCCCGCGTGCCTGCCCGCGCCTGCCCGCGCTGCCCGCGCCGCGCGCCGCTGTGCTCCGCCGTGCTCCGCTGCTGCGCCGCCGCCCGCAGGTCGCCGCCGGCACCGGAACAGTAATTCCGGCCGGCGGAGTTACTGTTCCGGTGAACAGTAAAATTTGGCGAAAAAATAAAGTAAATATACCATTTTGACCGTTTTCGCGCGCTGAGTCTAAATCCGCTGTCCATTTCGCCAAATTCTCATCCGAAATTTTGCCGAAAGCCCCCGGAAAGCCCGCTTGCTCCGTTTTTCGTGCCGGATCCATTTTAAAAATTCGTTTTCGACACTACTAGCTCTGATACACTCTGTGAGCTTCCTGTAGTCACTGTAATCACTGCAACAGTCTCTATAGAAGTCCGGATCATCACAATCGAGCCGCGGATCCTTCTTAGCTTTATTCTTCCCTTCGTCGGCTGATGTCTTCAACTGATGGTAAATGCCACGTGTTCCTTTCTCAAGTGGCGAAAATTTTGGTCTCAACAATTACAATCACACAAGAAAATTCTTATGCCGAAAAAGTTATTCTTAAATATTTTATTTCAACTTCTAAACTGGCCCTAAATTTTAT
This sequence comes from Tillandsia leiboldiana, assembly GCA_029204045.2. Lineage (NCBI taxonomy): Eukaryota > Viridiplantae > Streptophyta > Magnoliopsida > Poales > Bromeliaceae > Tillandsia > Tillandsia leiboldiana. The sequence goes on along the minus strand of CM055076.1, from coordinate 20,279,746 downwards.
CCTATTTTAATCAAATTCAAAAATCCTTAAGCCCAAATATAATACCTTTAGGTACCGTTTGGTTCGGGGATTATGAGCTTGGGGATAAATTTTTTAACTCTGGGATAACTTGCTATTCCGGGATAGTCAGGGATAAAAGAAAATTAGTGTTTGGTTTGTAAAATTGTTATTCTTAGGAATAGCTGAAATTGTGTTTGGTTCATTTCTTGGAAGAAGCGAGAATAGTGAAAAAATAAGAGTAATTATAATTTTAAAATAATAATATTTTATCTAATTAATTAATATAAAATATTAATTAAATAATAATTAATATTTTGTATAAATTAAAGTTTATATTTTAGTAAATAATACCATTTAATTTTTTAAAAATTAAAATTAAAATTTGTATAAATTTTAAAATTTAAAAATTTATTAAATTTATAAATTTATTAAAAATTAAAGTTATAAATTTATTAAAAATTAAAGTTATAAATTTAAAAAGTTATAAAATTTAAAATTTCTTTAAATTTAAAAATTTTAATTTATCTCGAAAAATGTGTAAAAGATGATGCAAAAATTTTAATTTTTAAATTTGTATAAATTAAAATATTTCCATAAAAAATTAAAAAATTATATATACAAAATTTGTATAAATTTTAAATTTTTAAAATTTTAAATTTTTTAGATTTATAAAAAATTAAAGTTAAAAATTTTAAAATTTATAAAATAAAAAAAATAAAATTTCATAAATTTTAATTTAATTTTTTTTTTTTTAAAAAAAAAGATGGAAACAAGGTTGTTCCCTGGGAACAATCTTGTTTCCACAAATAGGGAGAATTGTTATCCCCTTTCTTAACGGGCTATTCTAGAATAGCCCGTTAAGGGGGGATAACAAATCCCTCCATTTTTTTATTGTGTTTGGGGAATAAAGGGGGGATAACTCTTTTATCGCCCCTTTATTCCCCAACCAAACATAGCCTTAAGCTTTCGAAAAATAATTCTTATTTCACATTATTTAATATGATATTAGAATGGGAGGTCCCAAGTTTAAATCCCTCCCGACCCTTGTCTCATAATTTTCACCTATTTAATTCAACTTCATGGTGTAGGCGTATAAAAAAGAACTCAAGTGCAACCGTAAGAAAGAATGTTGAATACGATTATTGAAAAGAACGTCATTCAGTAGCAATTTAAGTTTTTACAGACAAATGGTTGTTTCGTAATTTTTAACATGTTTATATTACATAGTGAAGAAAAATTGCAGAGTAGTAATTTCTTGAATGCTTCTTGGAAGAGGAGAGGAAATGAAATTAAAGTTTCATAGAGAAGACTTACGAGTCAACCAAACTCAATTATTGCCGACAGAAAAATCCGTCCGTCTGCCCCCACTCCACACTGTTGTTAATTGAGGGAGAAACTATTGTCTGCACACCCAATATTAGAGGTCTATAGTTTAAGAAAACAATGTACAAAGAATGTTTGAACTTTAGTTTTTTTATAAGATGTACAGTTAGCATTTACCTTTATATAAACCGGTATTTGAATTTTTTATTTGGCTTAATTATACGTACTTTATAGATTTTTTTCACTTTCTATGATATACTCTTTTTTTTTTTTATTTTTTTAAAAAAAAAAAAAATTATACTACACAACTATTCTCTTTTTTGTTTTTTTTTTTTTTTTTTGTTTCAGCCGCTATACTATAAGCTTCGTTTGGTTGTGGGATAAGAAAGAACTAGTTATTTCAGAAATAAGTATAAATATAAAAACTAGCTGGAACCATTGTAAAAAAATATTTGGTTGGGTATTAGATTAGTTTTAATGATAACAGAATTTATATTTGGTGTGATAATAAAGAATAAGAAAAATAAAAAGTAATAGTTATATAAAATAACAAAATTGTCCTCAATCATAATGATTTTTTAAAATAAATAAAATTTTGACTTGTATGCTTTTAAAAAATTTATAAAATTTATATTTTATTTGTATATAAAAAAAATTATTAAAAATTTTTAAAATTTTAAAAATTTATATAAATTTCAAAATTAATAAATTTTAAAAATTTATAAATTTAAAAATTTATTAAAAATTTAAAAAGCTATAAAATTAAAAAATTCTCTAAATTTAAAAATTTATAAATGTTGAAAATTGTAATTTTAATTATCTTAAAAAATTACAAAAGGGAGCAAAAATTTTAATTTTTAAATATATATAAATTTAAAAATTTATATAAACAATTTGTATAAATTTTAAAATTAATAAATTTAAATAAAAAAGTAAAAAATAAATAAATTTTTGAGATTTGGCAAAAAGTAAAATTAAAAATTTTAAAATCCCCCCTCCCCCCCCCTCTAGCCAACCTTGTTTCCACCCCCTCTCCCCCAAGGGGGGGACGGGCCCCCCTAACAATAATAACTCGTTGAACCCAAATCACAGCCCAAAATACTTAAGCCCAGTTATTATTACTAGTGTCCATATCTCATATAAATCTAATCACAATTTCATTCACATCCGGTGTGGGACTATTGGGGGCGTTACAGACTCCCCCCGTTTAGGTCTGACGTCCTCATCAGTCAAAACACAAGCTGGGATAGCCTTTTTAAAAGGGGAACCATTTAGGTTTTGTTTGGGGGGGGGGGGGGGGGGGGGGGGATAAGGGGGGGATAAGAGGGGGTGGGGTGGGGGGGATAAGGGGGGGATAAGAGGGATATCCTTTTTATCCCCCTTTAGTTTTATACCAAACACTCCCTAATAAGAAAATAAAATTATAATTTTGTACAAAAATTAATAATAAATATTGTTTAAAAGAGATAGAGCATGTATTCAAATTTAGAAAGAAGTAATTTTTTGAATACTTTTTGGAAGAGGGGAGCAAATGAAAATGAAGGTTTCATAGATAAAACTTTCATAGATAAAACTTACAAATCAGTCAAACTCAATTAGTGTTACCTAGTTTCTCGTTGATCGATTGCCGACTCCATAATCCTCCTCGGATAGCTCTCTATGTGCAGCTGCTTCACCACTCCACTAAAATGTAATTGAGTGCAAAAGTCTGTGAGGAGGCATGAGCTTTGGAATACTGTCAGCCTATAGAGTACGACGACTGCTTTATAGAGAAAGTTATTCACAGTCACATCACATTGATTAGTAAATGGAAAAAGCTAAGTGTACTCCATTCATTCAAGGATGAGGTAAATTTTATCCATTATTTAAAATGATGGGTGGAGAAGCCCCACCCTTGGATGGGTGGGGGTGTAAGATGTACACCTATTTATGGATGTACAATAGCATTCCTCATACAGTAATAAATTATAAAAAATAGATAAAAAAATAATAGAATTTGACGGCGGCAGATCTAAACGCATCAACTTAAATTTTAAGAAAAATAAATAAATTTTTGGAAGTTAGAAAAAAAAAATAAAAAGATGAATATTTACTGAGGTTACAGTAGTAAGTTTTTTTTCTTTTTTTTTCTTTTTTTTTTTTTTTTTTTGACCAAATCTTGTAATTTTTTTATATGTAGTTTCTTTTACTGTTGTAGATCAAATTAGTTGAATTGGGCTCGGATTTTAAAAAGTTACTCATTGAAAATTGACGTACAAGTAATTGCATAAGTTAATTAATTATTGGCTGCATGGCCTATGTATATATAAAAAAAATTTAAAACAATTTGACACCCATTTCATATAAATTGAATGAATTTTTGTCCTTTTTTTCTCTACACTACTCCCCATACCGACGTGATAGGTTTTTCAAAAAATTAACTTCCTAAAGTACATCACATTTTTTAGTTTATCATCATGTAGTTTAAAAAATTTTACTTCTACTCTTTTATAATTTAATTTTTATTTTATAAAAAAAATAAAAAAATTTAAAATTATTATAAAATGTCAAAATAAAAAATAAGTTAAATATATAATATGACAGTTAAATATATAACATGACAGTTAAATATAATTTTTTAGATTATGAAATAGTAAAATAAAAATAAGCTAAATCATAGAAAAATAAAGTACAATTTTTTAAATCACTTAAGGCAAAGTGAAAGTGAGATGTACCACAAGTGGAAGATCCGGGGTACGTCTAAAGGACGGGGAGGCGAACGAAGGAATTCGTGGTTAACAATTAGTATGGATTCTGATGGTGTGTTGGGAACCCCCCTTCCTCTACAGGGTCTTTTTGGGGGTGATTGTGGTGTTTTGAGTCGCGTTGGGTCTGTGGGGTGGGGTGTTGTGTGGGGGCTCCCTTCGGGGACGTTTTGGGGTGTTTTGTTGTTGGTTGGCGTCCCCCCGTGGGCCTAGTCGGGGTGTGGTGTGTTTTGATTTTTAATGGTTAGCGTCTGTAGCTGGAATATTAGAGGGCTTAACAACCGCTCTAAACATAACGCTGTGCGCTTGGTGTTCTCTAAGCTACGCTCCCCTGTGGTTTGTCTCCAGGATACCAAGATTCAACGAGTTTCTAGGTCCTTCCTTTCGAGTTTTGGCGGATTGTATATTGACAAGTGCATGTTCATCGAGGCTAACGGGCCCTCCGGGGGACTGGTCACGTGTTGGAGTTCCAAGGTGTTCGAGTGCACTGACGCTCTAATCCGCTCTTTTTCTCTTACTATCCATCTACGCTATCGATCCAGCGGGGTGCACTTCTTCGTCACTAACATTTACGGACCGCCTAGGTGGGAGGGAAAGGAGTTCTTCTGCTCCGAATTTTGTCGGCTCAAGGATAGCTGCGGGGGCAACTGGGTGGTGTGTGGGGACTTCAACTTCACTAGATCTCAAGATGAATGCGTAGGTCGGTGGTGGAGTGATAGAGCGACCCGCTTGTTCAACGATCTGATCTACAAACTCGCTCTTATTGACTTGCCTATGAAGAACCTTCGGTATACCTGGTCGAGCATGCAACGCAACCCCTCTTTAGCTAGACTCGACCGGTTCCTCGTTTCGACGGAGTAGGACTCATCTTTTCCCCTGTGCAAGGTTGAGGCGTTACCACGGATTACCTCTGATCACCGTTCCATCTTGCTGACAACTAGTGGTCATAAGAAAAACACGAGTAAAATTTTCAGATTCGAGGAGGTGTGGCTTAACTGCGAAGATTTTTGAGCCCGCGTGGGGCCGCTCCGCAGGCAGCGCGCCCGCGCGGGATTGGTGCCGGCGCGGGGCGGCGCCGCTGCAGCGCGCCCGCGCGGGGCTGGTGCCCGTGCGGGGCCCCTTTGTGGGCAACGCACCCGCGCGGGGCCGCTCTGCGGGCAATGCACCCGCGCGGGCCGCTGTGCGGGCAACACGCCTGCTCGGGGCTGGTGCCCGCGTGTGGCCGCACCGCATGCGGCACCCGCGCGGGGCTGGTGCTCGCGCGGGGCTGCACCGAATGCAGTATGCCCGCGCGGGGCAGGTACCCGCGCGGGGCCGCACTGTTCGCCGTTGCGCCGCTGCCGCTCCCCGCGCGGGGCCGCACTGTTCGCCGTTGCGCCGCTGCCGCTGCCGCCGCCGTTGCCATGTCGTCGCCGCCCTGTTTTATTTCTTCTCTTGCGTTTTCTAGTCTCGGTTTTTACTCGGGTGGTCTGGGTTTTTAAGTTAGGTGTTACTGATGTTTTTGTTGGGGACTTTTAGGGGTCCGGGAATCGTGCAAGGGCGCAGAACGGTTTCAGGTGTTCTGTTCAACGCGATTCAAGGTGGGTACCCTTTTCGTGCGTCCTTTTTAAAGTGAGGTCTCATCATGTTCTATGTAAGAGTAAAGTAGATGTGCTGGTGGTTTTCAACTAACCCCTTTTCGTATGAGTATCCCTTTATTACTATCTGTTGCGACTGGTGTCGCGGTGCTCTATATCACATACCGACTTCGGTCTTTATGCTCATGGCTGCTTACGCGCACACCAGCGGTTTGGCCACCGCATCGGTGTACTTTTTCGGAGAGATAGTATGTTGACCCGTGTACCCCACAAGGTGACGTGGTGGGGACCCCTTATGGTTACTTAAGGTGCTGCACAAGTACCGTAGAGGGGTTAAAAGCACCAAGGTGAGAGCAAGGTGATTCTTTTCGCTGGGGGTCTTTAGACCTTTTGGCAGGTGTTCCGTTCTGATTTACAGGGGTACTGTGGATTCATGAAGGGGAGTTTTGGATGCTCTGGTTTATCGGTTTGCTTTCATTTCAGTACTTATAGCATCTTACATGTTTTACATCTACCTCTTACTCTTTGGTCACTGACTTTCCACACTGTGACAGGTTCGGTCAGGGGTGGGATCCGGGACGACGGTGAGGCCGCGACTTGAGGTTTTTAGCCTCCGATTAGGGGCTGGTTACCTTTCTTTTACTTACGTTTTGATTATTTCGGTTAGTTAGTTTATGTGCGTGTGATACATTATTGTGGATGTTGGGTTTGAACTGTGTTTCTCGTGGATGAATATTTTTTCCTTACTAGTTGTTGATTCGGCCACTCTTTTCAAATCAAGTAAAAAGATTGCGAAAATATTTAATAAAATTTAGGTGTCGTGTGGGCACCATTTTACAATCCATGGATTTATCATTTCTAAACTTGGAGGCCTTATTAGAAATGTCGATTGGCTACTTTCTCCCTTCTCTTTCGTACTTAGCTAGTGTGGTTAAAGTGTTATTGTACTTCCCTACGCCGTGCATGCGCAAGGGTCACTCTGCCTGGCTCTTCAAGGACTCTCACGTATGTGGCGGATCTGCGCACGTGCCCAGCGGGTGTACTTAAAAAAAAATAATAATAAAATCTTCACGTTTTTCGCTTATTTCAAACCCCCGGGGCGTGACATCTCTTTTTTTCACTTACGGTAGTTCTGTTATCTTATGCCTCTAGTAAACTTAGTGGGCAGATTGTTGGTCTTGGAAACGGTGGCCACTGAGAACTACTATTTGGTGTAGTTCTCACACCCTCCGTTGGTGACTATTTTTATAAAGGTCCCATTTTCCTGTTCCTGCACCAGCAGTTCCTTCTGATCGAGGATAGGGAGTCGCGAGCTAGATCCCTACCCAGGGTTGAGGAGAGTAGACGGATCCTATTTCAGTGTTTGGAGCCTTTAGTACTATGCAGGCTATATTATTTTCCTTTACTCTGTTCAGAGATGGTTATGTATATGAGTTGACAGTTGCACAGTGATGTGAGTTTTTATTATTAGTTTCTTTTTCAGCTCTGAAATTTGTATAGTTGTGGTATATTTATCTTTTGCAGGTTAGACGCTTCGCCTATGCATAGTTCCTATATGGGTGGTGGATCTGTTGACGAGTCTGGGTCGCAGTTTCGATCCCGGGGCGTGACAGATTAGAGTGTTATTAGAGCCTAGGATGTAGGTCATTGAGGACATAGAAATCCTAGGCTTGTGGTTGGACCCTAGAATGACTATCGCGAGAGACGCGATGTGTAGCGAGTGTCCTGATTGAGTTTTGTAACTCTCCCAAGAGATGGGATGAGTGATCGATATGTCTTTTTTTAGTAAGCGACTATATTAGCTGCAGACAATATAGTGTTATAAACAGAGAGACATATCTTAAACTTTCGCTGGATTGGATCATGTGTTCTATTCTTTTTGGGGTTTTGACCTTCCTTGGTTTTGGTTGAGCGATGTCTCCCTAACGCAGAGTACCGACACGTTTACACCCTTCACTATCGGATGATACCGCGCAGGCGGAGTCTGGACAGGTTCAGCAGGATAAGGTTCGGGAGTTACAAACTCAAGTAGTTCTTTTGTTCGAGGCTTATCGGCGTCAGGAGGTGTGACACCCCAATAGTCCTACATCGGATGGGAATGTGGTTGTGTTTGGGTATATAAGAGACATGAACACTAGTAATAATAACTGGCTTAAGCATTTTGGGCTGTGGTTTGGGCCCAATGAGTTATTATTGCTAATAGGCTACTAGTGGGCCGAGTCGTTACATTGGTATCAGAGCCAGTCACCAGTCGGAAGTGTGTGGCGAGTCTGGACCGAGCCAGGGTCTGAAAGATAAGGTGGCGTGCTATGTCAGGGTCTGAATTACGAGGCTCTCACTGTGATGACCCGGATCTCCCCGGAGCTTTTGTAGTGTGTTTGGTAACTTCTGGAGGCTCTTTGCATGTGTTGGAGGTGTTTGTGCACCAATTGGACATAAGTGATGGACCCAGGGCTTAAAATGAATCACATGGGTAATCGGAGGACCCCGTCGAATGTTTAGAAGTGGTTTCGCGCGAAACGGACATCAAAATTGGACTCCGCGTGAAATTTGGGTTAAGAACACTTATTTGGATGCCTTCGGCAAATTTTAGAAATGGAATTTGGAAAAACAGACAACGGATTTCGAGGCTTTGGAGCACTGTTCCGGTGGCCGGAGTAGCGCCGGCGGCGACGGCAGGCGGCGGAGCGCGGCGGTGGGCTGAGGTGCAGCCGCACGGTCCACCGGGCGAGGCGTGCACCGGGGTTGGACGCGTGGCGGCTTCCGGTTGGCCGGCGCAGCAGGCGCGGCCCACAGGGTCGCGCGGAGGGTGCATGGACCGGGGTAGGGCCACGTGGCGGTCGCTGGTTGGCCCGTCCATGTGCGCTCGGTCTACGCAAGGAGCGTAGCAGGTATCTCGGGCTGCGTGCGCGGCATTGTCGGCGGCAGCGCGGGTGCGCGCACGTAGGCGCGCCGACCGAGGCGCCTACGCGGGCGGGAGCTGCGCGGGGTGCGGCCACGCGTCGGCAGCTGGTTGGGCGCGGTGGTTGTTGGCTGTTCGGGGGACACATGGCGTGCTGTGGTTGATTCGGCGCTGATAGTTTTGGGTACGTTTTGATGGTACTGTAGCGCCCGAAAGATTCGGGCGCCCGAATGTGGGGACACAGAGGGAATTTCTTGATTTGTTTGGTTGAGGCTATATAAACCCCCCTTTGGATGCATTTTTGAGCCCTTTCCCGAGCTCTTCTTCGACAGAGCCTTGAAGCAACATTGTTCCTCTCCCTGTTCTCCATCTTGTGAGGAGTTTTCATATTTTTTGGAGGCCGCGACATCGGCGTTTTCTGTGACGCGGCGCATTTCGACACTTCTTCAATTTTTGGCTTCTACCGTCGCATTTTAGTGCGCAAGACCCCCTGGATCACCCCAATGGAATTTTTAGCTGATTTTCATGGCAGCGCGTTCACGAGAGGTACGGCTTCGATTTCTGTATTGATTACTTCATCTCATTTTGAGTTTTTGGCATGGTTCCCGAGGCAAACTTTGACCTCTTGTACTGCTGTGAGTTTTGGGACAGCGGTGGAGTATTGTTGGATTTTCTCGGTCTACGGGCATCGGAATGAGACGTTTAAGGACTCGATTGATATCTACGCCACGAGAGGAACGCGCCCGTATTTTTATTAGAATTTTTGGAGGACTCTTAGAAGGTGATAATTATGCGTCTTTCGGACTGATTTACTATAGGATTTTGTTTGTGGATATTTCGGCATATCGCGTTGTTGTATTTATATCTTGCCTACAGGTGTCGGAATAAAGTGTATAATTACTCGTTTTGGATCTACTCGTCGCGAGGATCGTAACCGCGATTTTTCTGGAATTTTTGGAGGATTGTACGCAGGTGAAATTCCCCCCTCTTCTCTGCTGGTTTGTGGAAACAGCATATGCTGTTTGGTTGTTGTGGGGTATTGATTATTGTGTTGTGGTTGCGAGGTTGGTTGGAGCAGAGATTTGTGCGACGGATTACCGAGGGTGCAGTTTCAGCGGATTTTGGATAGCGTGTAACTGCGTACTTCACCGACTTCGGCTTTGCCTGTGGAAAACGTTACAGGTGGGTTGCTTGTCTCCAGAACTGGTGGACAGTTCTCTAATTCTATTTGATAGAATGCATGCATGTTAGTATACCCATGTGTAATTGAAGGTAAGCTTAGTAAATATATATATTTCTGAGGATTGCATGATGATGATGATGATGATGATGATGATTAGTAGAAGCTTACCTTGGGAATGTTGCCCCTTTTAATTGATAGCATGCTAGATGTATATGTTTATTTCATACTAGAGGAGATAGGAAGCATGCTTATGAGAGATGAGGATTTCCTATTTATGCTTTGTTTAATTATATACTATTTTTGGAACTTGACCTAGCACCCCGTCATATGCTTCATGTTTAACCAGACCAGTAGAGAACCTTCACTTGGGCTAGGTTCTTTTATGCTTTAGACATCCCACACTTTGCATCTTTTCCTGGACATAGATTTTTCTCGCCTAGGTAGTGGGCCGAGTAGTCGGGTTTCTGTGGGACATTGTTGCACTCGTGCCTGGGGGCTGAGTGGAGTCTGGTAGCTGAGTTTAGATTGTGCTAGTGTCGTGGGGAGCCGTTTGGGTAGACGGTGGTCCCAGGCCATCGAGTATCTTCCGGTTAGTGTTGTTGGGAACCGTTGGGGTTGACGGTGGTCCCGGGTCATTGAGTGTTGTCCGACCAGTTTTGTTAGCCCTGAGTTGTGGGTCGATCCCGGCTGTAGAGTATCTCCAGCCATTGTGTTTTGTGCTACGAGTTGGTGGAGTTTGCTGGTGTCTCGAGATTCGAGAGAGCTGATCAGCTGAGTCGTCGAGAGTACTCAGACCGTTGTGCGAGATGTTTGAGGATCCTGAGTCCTTCCGTTCTGAGAGTGAGCGTGGATTTTGACTATAGCCTGCAGGAGCCACTTTGAGCTCGACAGAGTGCGCGGATACCTTTTTCCTCGGTGGGGTCGCGCCCCTCGAGTGCCCCGTCCGGAGTGGGCCTGTTACTTTTGTATCACGACTTGTCGATGCAGTCCCTCTGGCTGGGCCAATTTTGGCAGTCACGGACGCCCTACGTAAGTCCGGTCCTCCTTGGATGTAATGACAGTAGGTAGGCGCAGGCTTGACTGGACCTTATGAGGCAGTTAGTTCAATTAGGTCGACTGAGCACCTTGGGTGCGAGTAGTTGCATATATCTCCATCTGTACCACCCATTGAGCATTTAGATAGAGGCATGGTAGCTGTAGAGTATCTCCAGCCTTTCTTGTTCAGTTTTTACTGCATTGTTATCTTATGCCTCTCGTAGACTTAGTGGGCAGACCGTCGGGCTTGGTGGCAGTACCCACTAAGAACTACGTGTTGATGTTGTTCTCACACCCGTTGGGGGTTCTCCCCCTCCTTTTTCTTTTCTCTCCTTTGTTTTGCAGAGTCATCTGTGGGAGATGTTGATTCTGCTGTTGCTCTGCGAGGCGAGGGAGTCGCGAGCTAGATCCCTACCCGTCTGTGGAGAGTAGCGGTACCCCTACATTGGAGATTCTGACTACAGTCAGTAGATTAGTTATTTTCCGCTTTTGAGAGATTATTGTATTGTGAGGATCTGACTTGTACTGAGAGCCTGTACACTGATGTATTATTTTCAGGTTACCTCCCTATTGAGTTCTGGTTTATTGTATTTGAGGATATTGTATGATTATCATTTATGGGAGATGGATATTGTATCGTTATTCCAGTTGTACAGATGGTTGGTTTTAGTTTTACAGCACTTTTATTTTATAGCTCTGATATCTATTTAGCTGTAGCCCCTTTCTTGCAGGTAGGACGCTTCGCCTATGCGGGGTTTTGCATAGGCGGCGGATCTGTTGGCGAGCCCTGGGTCGCAGTTTCGACCCCGGGGTGTGACACTCACATCGTCTGGTGATCTTGGGCTGTGTGTGTGTGTGTTTAGGCTGACGAGGATGTCAGGTCTAAACGGGGAGAGTCTGTGACACCCCAATAGTCCCACATAGGATGGAAATGTGGTTGTGTTTTGGTATATAAGAGACATGGACACTAGTAATAATAACCGGGCTTAAGCATTTTGAGTTATGATTTGGGTCCAACGAGTTATTATTGCTAGTGGGCCGGGTCATTATATTGTGATCTTTGGACATGTGTGTTTGGGCCTGACGAGGACGTTAGGCCTAAATGGGGAGAGTTTGTGACACCCCAATAGTCCTACATTGGATGGAAATGGGGTTGTGATTGGGTTTATATAAGACATGGACGCTAGTAATAATAACTAGGCTTAAGCATTTTGGGCTGTGGTTTGGGCCCAACGAGTTATTATTGCTAGTGGATCGGGTCGTTATAGGAGGAGACCATGGATCGGATGACGCATTTGGTTGAGCAGAGGAGGCCACCAGCAGTAGTTTCAGTTGAGGCATCTCCTATAGCAGCGTCTCCTGGGACAGCATTACCGACAACACCAACAGTGCTAGTAGCCCCCTCAGTGTCGATGACTAGTAGAGCAGCGCCGAGGTATGGTTGACAGCTATCCGAGATAGAGTAGAGAGATATTATTGATCGATGGACCCGATTATGATAGTTTGATCCACCCCGGTTTGCCAGTCATAGTATAGCACCTTGGTGGCGGAGATTTTGGCCTGATGGTTCGTCTGCGGCTCATCAACTATCTTGGCTAAAGTTTGGCAGCTTGTTGTTCGAGAATTTTCTTCTAGATAGTATCCAACAGAAACTTGATGAATATTTGAGGAAACTCTAGCAAAGAGACCGGACAGTGCTGGAGTATGTTCAGAAGATCACACGTTTGTTGAATTGCGTGCCCTTTTCAACACAAGATGAAGCGCAGAGGATATATCTGTTTGAGCAAGATTTGTGCCAGGATATCTATTTATTCGTACAGTCTCAGTGGACACAGATTCTTGATGCGTCGATGGAGCAGGCGCTATAGGTTGAGCATGGGACCACAGAGTTACCAGAGAATAGCCAAGTGCTAGGGGCGAGTTCTAGAGATAAGTGCCCAGCACAGGTGATGGGAGGCAGACTAGCAAGCAGAGGACTCCGCGACCTCCTCGATTTCATCCTCCGGGTTGTGGACTTCAAATGCGTTGAGGTCTGGTGGATCCCGGCAGCACCAGTAACAATCATAGTAGCAGCAAAGATGTCAGGACCGGTGCGTGATTTGTAGAGGACCGAATCAGTCATAGCAGGATGATTAAAGACAGGGTCGATGCCTTCAGTGTGGGCAGTCAGGACATTTTCGGTCAGCTTGCCCGTGAGCAGGACTTCAGGCATTATCGATAGCACCGATTTCCTCCATACTGCTACAAATATCAGGAATTCTACTGACTTATGGCCAAATTAATTAGGCCACTTCTTCGAGATAGATGGAGAGAAGACTTCCCCAGTACCGAGCGGGCATGTGTATGCAGCTCATGTCGAGGATTCTGCAGCAGCCGACTAGGTGGTAGCAGCTCCAGGAATTTGATGTTATGCTCGGCACAGATTAGTTGGCGTATCATGTGACAATTGATTGTAACGAAAGGATGAGGATCTTCTTTGAGCCTAGATAGGAAGAGTATGTTTTCAGAGGCTGCAAGAGTTCGATGTTTGCAACCATGATCTCCCTGATCTCTTCGGTGAAGGCGAGACAGATGTGAGCTATGGATGCGTCGTTTTCCTTATGACAGTGGTAGTGGTGCCTATGGCGGCACCGGAACTTGAGGATATTCCAAGTGCTTGCGAGTTTCCAGATGTATTTCTACCTGAGTTGATGATGATGCCACCGGATAGGGAGGTAGAGTTTGTAGTTGACGTGATCTCCGGATCGCACCAATCTTGAAGGCACCCTGCAGGATAGCACCAATAGAGCTAAGAGAGCTGATGGCATAGTTACAGAATTTAATGGATAAGGGGTTGTTAGACCCAGCGTCTCCCCTTAGGGAGCACCAGCATTGTTTGTGAAAAGAGGATGGATCACTAAAACTTTGTGTAGATTTTCGGGAATTGAACAAGTGACCATCTTGAACAAGTATCATTTGCCCCGCATGGATGATCTTTTTGATCAGCTATAAGGAGCTTGTGTCTTGTCCAAGTGGATTTGCAGTCTGGTTATCACCGTTGAGGGTGAGGGCCGAGGACATCTCCAAGACGGCTTTCAGGACACAATATGGGTATTATGAGTTTACAGTGATGCCTTTTGGATTGATGAATGCCTCTGCCGTATTTATAGATTTGATGAACTGAGAATTCTAGCCATACTTGGATAGATTTAAAGTGGTGATTATTGTTGATATCCTGATCTACTTCCGGAGTGACACTGCACATGTGGAGCACTTGAGGATAGTGCTGCAACTTTTGAGAGAGAAGAAGTTGTATGCCAAGTTAAAGAGCGTGAGTTTTGGCTTCGGGAGGTAGCATTTTTGAGCCATGTTGTTTCAGTCGTCTAAGTAGCAGTAGACTCGACGAAGGTCAATGTAGTTCGGGATTGGCCTAGACCGACGACCATCACAGAGGCGCGGAGCTCCTTGGGACTAGTTGGTTACTACCGTCGATTCATGGAAGGCTTTGCGAAACTTTCCACTCCCCTCACTCGTTTGACCAATAAAGGAATTAAGTTCATCTGGAGCGAGGCCTATCAGAGGAGCTTCGAGGATTTGAAGCAGTGGTTGATGACTACTCCGATCCTTGCCCTCCCGGTTATGAGGGAAGGATTGTGATTTACAGCGACCTCCCACAGCGGCCTTGGATGTGTACTGATGCAGCGTGGTAGGGTAATTGCCTATACTTCACGACAATTGAAGAATTATGAGAAAAAAAAATAAAAATTACCCTACACATGATCTTGGGTTGGCAGCCATGGTGTAAGCTCTGAAGATGTGACGAGCATTGTGAGATCTTCACCAACCACTTGGACTCAAGTGTTTGTTCACTCAGAAGGAGTTGAACCTATGGCAGTGCCGGTGGTTAGAGTTACTGAAAGATTATGATTTGAGCATCCAATATCTTCTCAGCTTGGCCATGCTGTGGCGGATGATTAGAGTTGGAGGCAGTGTCCCCGGGGGTCTCTGCCAGGTTGATGTCTATAGTTGTGCATCCCACTTTGATGACAGGATCAGAGAGAGACAGAGTGAGGACCCCCACTTATTGAGGATTCGAGAGCGGATCCAGAGCGGCCATGCAGTGGACCTTATAGCCTTTAGCACGTGTAGCCTCACCCCTCCTTGCACCAGAGAGAAGCAGAGACCTCATCTTCCTCTTCTCCGTTTTTTTTTTTTTTTTTTCATTTTCCCTACTTTCCTGCGAGCAGAGCAGAGCGGCGACAGCAACAACATCTACACTCGAGAATCGCTCTTCTTTATTCCTTCGTGCCGGAGCTTCCAAAACTCGGTTGAGAGAGTGTAGGGTGGTTTGCTCCAAAGGTGGAGAGCCCGAGCTCGGACTTTGTCTTGCCAGGTCTGAGATTAGCACCCTATTTTCACGACTTTTCGAAATTTCGACAATTTCATAAAAATCGAGCTGAGAGTGTTGATGATGTTCCTGCTGCTAGTAATTTCTTCTCTTTCTGTGGATGTGAGTGTCTTTGCTCGAGAGAAAGTTGCGGGAGTAAGAAGTGGAGGTTGTGTTGTTGTTGAGTTGTTGTTGTGCTTTTGACCACTGGTGCGCGCAAGTGAGACTGCACTGTGCTGAGGCTGAGATAGTGAGCTTGGTAGGAGTACTATGTGCTGTTAGATTTTGGTAAGGTTGAGCTGCATTGTGAGCTTGCTTTCTGGACTGGGACCAAATATCCCGCTGGAGGCAGAGGAAAAGGTCGGATTGATTTGACGTCATCTTGAGACCGCTTAGAGTTGTCAGAGGAGTTATGCTGATACCAGGCGTCGAGACATGGAATTCCAGATTGGCGATTATGTTTTCTTAAAAGTCTCGCCAGCTAAGGGAATCTAGAGTTTTGGAGTTCGCATGAAGCTCAACCATCGAGTTATTGGCCCCTTGAGGTTGTTGAGTGTGTTGGACTTGTGGTTTATAGGATTGCTTTTCCACCGCGACTTGCTGGAGTCCACGATGTTTTCTACATACATCTCAGCTCTAAGGAGATATGTTTTTGATCCTTCACACGTGATTGAACTCACTCCACTTGAGATCGGTAAGGATCTGGGGTACGAGGAGTGCCAGTGCAAATTCTGGCTTGAAAGTTGAGGGAATTGTGCAACCGGGCCATACCGTACGTGAAAGTGTTGAGGAATAATCACGAGGGACAAGAGGCGACATGGGAGCTGGAGACGGTGATGTTGGACACCTACCCCTCTACCTGTTTGAGAGTTTTACTTGATGTTGTTTAGTTTCGGGGATGAAACTTTATTTTAGTGGGGGAGGATGTGGTGACCTGAATCCCAATTGATGTTTCTCCACATGGTCAGCGGCATGATGACACCTTTTTCTAGTGTCGAGTGTGATTGCGCGCCAAACGGATGCAAGAAACGGACTAAGCGTGAAAATCTCGTCAAATTTTTATGTGTTTTTAGTGAATTCGGGCGCCCAATCCTATGATTCGGGTGCCCGAAATGACCAGGAGCTCGCTGAAGACCGTGGGTCAATAGGGACACATGTCGCGTAGTGATTCGCGCGGCGTGGTACACGTGGCGGCCAGGGATTGGACCGGCTTTGCGGGCGCGGGGCGCGCGCCGCAGTCAACGCACGCTCCAATACCGCCCACTACGTGGCGCGCGCCGATTGGCTGGCGCCTACCAGCTGTGTCGAGGGACGCATGGCGCATTGAGGACGGCACGATCTGGATTTCGGGCACACCCTGGATTGGTGCCACGTATCCGGGAGCAACCCTTGTTGGATCCGGCCTCTCGAAATCTTGGATTTTTGCTGAGGCTTGGGTATTTCATTGTGGTTATAAATAGGAAGCTCTCCACCATCTTTGGGACTTTTTGGATGCTTGTTTCGACAAGAGTTTATGATGAGCAACTTTTCTTTTGGATTCAGCTTGTGATCATATTTGGTTTAGCATCTATACCAAGTTGAACTTGTTGCTTATTTTGGAAGCAGAGTTGGACAGTGATCGCGGATTTGGACTTTAGCCTGCTACATACTCGACTTAGTTATGTTCCTCGAGTAGGGTCGCGCCCCTTGAGTGCCACTCCGGAGTAGGCAGCTGGATTGATATTGGAGTATGATTCCACGTCGGCGATACACAGGTGTTAGTGTGACTGATTGTGATGGTTGTACGGGCGGGACCGGGTATAGTGCCGGTCAGCTGATTGGGTTGATTAAGCACATCGAGATTGAGTAGCATTCTATCATCTGTTTCACCCTTTGAGCATTGTAAATAGAGGCATGATAGCTGTAAATTTTATTCCAACTTATCTCTTTTTTTCACTTACGGTATTTCTGTTATCTTATATATGCCTCTAGTAGACTTAGTGGGCAGACCGTTGGCTTTGGAGACGGTACCCACTGAGAACTACTGTTTGGTGTAGTTCTCACACCCTTCGTTGGCGACTATTTTTACAGAGGTCCCCTTTTTCTGTTCCTGCACCAGCAGTTCCTTCTGATCGAGGATAGGGAGTCGCGAGCTAGATCCTTATCCTGTTTCAGTGTTTGGAGCTAGCTTTTAATAGTTGTACAGGCTGTATTATTTTTCTTTACTCTGTTGAGAGATGGTTATGTATATGAGTTGACAGTTGTACAGTGATATGAGTTATTATTATTAGTTTTTTTTTCAGCTCTGATATTTGTATAGTTGTGGTATATTTATCCTTTATAAATTAGACGTTTCGCCTATGCGGGGTTCCCGTATGGGTGGCAGATCTGTTGGTGATCCCAGGTCGCAGTTTCGATCCCTGGGCGTAACATAAGTGGTCCCCGAATTCTCGATATTTTCATTTGAGTCCCTCACTATAAATGTATCTTGCATAGAGGCCTCTCCACGTGCTATATCATGTAATTTGATGCATAAAATATAGACCTTTTTGCAATATATATTACATTATAAAAATAGTATTTTCACCCTTTTTGATGTTTAGGCTCGTCGAATTCAAAATCGAAAGTCGTCACGTTGTTCAACTCGACGAGGCCGATGAAGTGGCGATTTTGTTTCATCACGTTTGGATCTCGCCGAGTCAAGTTAGCACTTCATTACGAATACTTCCAAAATTTTGAATTAAATTTAAATTCAAATTTTAGAATTTAAATTTTGCAAGTATTACCTGAATGCTTCTGGGAAGATGTGTGGAAGTGAAATGGAAGTTTTATAGAGAAGATTTACAAGTCAAAGTGTAAGAAATTTGTTAGCCTTTAGAAAAAGCCCACCAAACTCAATTAATATTGCCAACAGAGGAATTCGTCCTCCCCCACTCCACTATACTGCGGAGGGAAAAATTATTATATGCATATAATTACATCATATACATCGTGAATATTTTCTGAATTTGAATTGAGTCAAATTAATTAATCCATTAAATTGATTCATGAAAGATAGAGCGGACTTGGTCTACGAAATATATTATATCACCTCAAAGTTGATTTTTATTGGTGCAAAATTTTTATTTATCTATACAAATCCAAATTTAATTAATATTGTTGACTTTGACTGACTTCCTTATCATTAGCGGCCAAGTTAACGGAATGGCCAAAATTAATTAGTGCATAGCGACTGGTTTCTTGAGGACCATACAACTCTACGTGAGGGGTGGTGGCCAAGATGCTAATTAATGAAATTGGTTGGTCAAGATGCTAATTAATGACTTGGTTTATGGAATATATTATATTATTTTAAAGTTGATTTTTATTAGTGTAAAATTTATATTTATCTATATAAGTCCGAGTCTAATTAATATTGTTGATTTTGATTGGCATCCTTAGCCTTATACATATACCAAAATTAATTAGTACATAGCGACCGGTTTCTTGAGGACCTACGACTCTACGTGAGCTGCAGCGGCCAAGATAATTAGCAAAGCTAATTGGTTGTCGCACTGCAAGAAAATTTAATATTTAAAAATATATTTTTATATTTAATAATATTTAAAAGTATTTTAATATAGTCTAGTATTATAGTTAAAAGTGCTGATAAATAAAGAACTACAACATATATAATGGTACTTATATCAAATATCGATAAAATATATTCTAACGATTTAAAGCGTAAAAATTTATTAAAATCTTAATACTTTAAAATATTTAAAAATTAAAAATAATAATAAAATTTATCAATTATTAAATTAATTTAATATAATAAAAAGTTTATATGATGATACATTTTGAATTATCAATATTACTATAGTGCAGAAATATTTAAGACGCTTTTTCTAAACAGTTGTCTAAAAAGTATTCTTATATTAAAAATTTTTTATATTTTTATAGTGTTCCCTGAGGACTTTCTCAACCTTTGCGTGCTTCGTTTTAAGTGAATTAATTGCGTATTTTTAATAACTCGAGTTTTTGAAATTAATAGTTAGCACTAGAAATCTGATAAAAACAAGTTGGAAAAAATGAACATTGGACGGTGAAAGTCATAAGATTACAACTCTTTGAGAATTCTAAGACAAGCATTGCTCATAACAAAAAAATAAAATAAAACAAAATAAAATAAAATAAAAATAAAAATTCACCACATGTTCCTACATTTTAACTCCAAAAAAAAGAACTAATCCCTCGTTATTTGAAAATCTAACCATCATACCATGTCCGAATAATGCTTGTGCTTGCGGGCATAGCCTAAAATATCGATACAATCTATACTAAAAACTAAAAAAAAAATAACAAAATTTAAAGTATGATTTGATTTATATAGTTGAAATTGAGTTCACAAGTGTCATCTGGTGCTTGTTTACTGCTAAAAAAACAATAATAATTTGAAACATATTTTAAAGCATTATTCAATAACTTCATCAGATAATAGACGAAAATTAAACAAGCTTATGATCAGACAATGAAATTGGTTATTTGTGCATGAATATTCAAACTCTAAATTATATTTAGGATATATGAATATAAATTAAGGAGAAACAAAATCGAAGCAGTTAACCTCCCTACCGCAAAAGAGGGTAATTTCTTTCTTAAAGATTTTACATTGTTTTGACTATAGAGAGAGCAAAGAAAAAGAAAAAGAAAAGAAAAAAGTATACATGAAATCTGACTCTAATCCTGCGCCAAGAAGGGTGAAGAATACAAGCATGTAGTAAGATATTTATTTAATTTCTAATACATATGTGGAAGCTAAGTGTTCAATTGATGGGCAGGGGTAATCAAATATAAGTCTTGGGAACACCATGTACTATTAAGGGGCGATTAGCACTGCATATATTTCCTTTTATGTATCCAAAATCATAAAGTAAGGGCAAAAATAAAAAATAAAAAATAAAAATTCTTTCGAGGATGCTAAGTTAAAAATTGAACCTGGCTGGAAATTCATAGTCCACAAAAAATGTAAATAATCCTAAAACAATGAGATAACCATGTTAAGATCGAATGAGATGTTAAGATCAAATGAATTGCATTAATTACAGAGATGTTTTAGCTACTTCAAAGAAGCCCAACAATGTCATCAGATTGTAGACAAAAAAACAGAAAAAAAAAAAAAAAAAACTTCATCAGATTATAGACAAAAAAAAAGAAAAAAGCATGCACACATACACTCTCTCCCTCTCTCTTTTATTCTTGCTATAATTGCACAAATAGTCTCTGTTTTTATAAATAATTAACCTTTGAAATATTCAATTTTTACAATTAGTTATCAAATAGTTCAGTTAGCCTGTCCATCAATTAGACAGCAGTTTTGATCAAATATCTTACAAATAGTTATCAAATAGTAGAGCATACACTCGGCCTATTTTGACAAAAAAAAAGTGAAAACACATAAAAATAGCCAAAAACATAGTTGAAACAACTTGATGCATGGAAGCTTTTGATAAATTAATCTTGGAGACTCATTCTGTTTTTCCTGTCTATCTAGCCAGCACCTCTTATTAGAGTTGTTAGCTTCTGTATATTTAACGAAGTACATTTAATGATAATAATGTAGGGATTGAATGTTTGATGATGCTTTTTGAAAAAAGAAAATAAATCTAAAGTGTGTAGTGCAGAGATTGATAAACAACAATAGTCCAACAGAGTCTTGTGGGGGAAAAAAAAAAATAGTACATGATAGAAAATTTTGAAAAAAAATATGAAGTATAGTGTAGTAAAGTGTAATTAAGCCTTCTTTTTGTTCTTCCTTAGTATATGTACTATATAGAATGCTAATTGAAGAGTGATATAACATGCCACAAACTAACTTTGAGTAATTGTGATACAATTTGGGAGCACCTACTAAATTTACTCCCAAATTGATACAACTTGCACTAAAAACATATAAACTTTTAAAAAAATTAAATATAATTTGTACCACTGAAATTAAGTTCACAAGCTTAATCAGGGTGCTAGTTATGCTGCTGAAAGAAAAAAAGAAATGCTAGTTATGCAGCTGAAGGAAAAAAAAAAGGGTTTGAAACACATTTGAAAGCACAAGTAGCTCACCAGAGATTTGCTACTTGTTCAGGAATATTCAACCAGTAAATTATCTTTAGGATAATTTCATTCATAACGATTTTACATTAATTTGGCAATCGAAAAAAAGAACATGCAATACATGGAGTCTTTCTCTAATCCTGCATGCACCAAGAAAATAGAAGAACAAAAATTTACTCTTGTTGTATTCCTGAAAGAATTGAGAGAAATATATACAGGAGTGTGATACCGTTACTATAGTCATGCACCAAGAAATTAAAACAACTCGAAAGCTTTTGTCGCGCTTCTCTTACGTTCTAACTCATCACCGGACAACTAGTCATATATAACTTTAGAGAGCAATTGATATACTACATATATTATATTCATTACATTGTTGGTTTTACAAGACCAATCCGACCATCGAGCACCATGTATTATAAGGGGCAACAGTTAGCGCTATATTCCCTTCTTATGTATCTAAATCATAAAGTAAGAGTACAAAATACAAAAATTCTTTTTGAGGATGCCAATTAAAGACGAACCTGACTGTTCTTGCATTGTCCAAAAAAGGCTAAGTAGTCCTGAAACAAATGAAATAACCTTGTTAAGATTGAATGAGATGTAGTTCATTAACACTGAAATGATTTTCATTAATTACAGAGAGTAGCATGGGCGAGATGAAGGGTGGTAAAGTGAACATACAATATGCATCATCGCCTCGGGAAATGCAAAAAATCCTCGCATCAAGGATGTTGGCAATTTTGGGCAAATCAAGGCCTATATTCTCTTCGAAATTGCTCCTTCAACACAGAGTGACACCTGGTGATGAGTAGAGTATCCAGTGAAGTAGGCAGATCTGGAAGTGATTGGATGAGATCAACATTAAATACAAACAAAGTCTCGAGGGAGCACAGTTTTGTCATGCTATGGGGTAGGGACTGAAGGGAACATGCATTCCATATAAATAAATGTTTGAGGGCAACGTGATTTTGCAGTAGCCATTCCTCAGGTAAGGTGGTGAGTTGCGAAGCAACAATGAGACTCAACTGGCTGATGGATGAGAGACTCCACAATGGCTCCATGAGTAGGAGCGCGTGGTGGTCAATTGATAGTTTACCAAGGTTCCAAATGCAGTCCACTGCATTATTATTTTGGCTGACATCATTTGGAAATAGCGGCTGCAGCAGGGCAATTTCAATTAACTTGTCACACCCTTCAATTTCTAAAGAATGGAGGGATACGAGAGCTTGTATTCCACCAAATGATGACAGTTCCTTGCAGTTCTTTATCTCTAAATGGGAAAGCATTGTCCACCGTGCACACACTTGTGCTGGGGGAAGAGATGCTATACTTGCACAATCACGTAATTCCAAACAAGTAAGAGAGGTTAAATTCGTTGACCACAGCAATGGCCCCTCAAGGTCGCCACATGACCCAATAGTGAGTTGATTGAGTATAGAGGGCAGTTGGATGTCTGAGATCTCACGTTTTGTCAACTGCGGGCACTTTTCTATACTCAGGACTTTTAGGGTGTTGAATTTTTGAAAAAACTCTGTTGGAAGATATTCGAGCTTCTCACATTGTTCGATGATTAAGCTTTCAAAAGCCTTAAAATGTTTTTGCTGCTGCAGAAAGAAAAAATATAAAGATATTAAGTTCGGGCAATCACATAGCTATGCAAATATAAATTGGCTTTTTAATATAAGGTAAACTTAAAATTGCCCCTGTAGGGTTTAACTTATTTTCAACTTGCCATGGTTCAAAAGAAAAAAAAAATTGAGAAAAAGGTAGCATGCTACCCACTTCCGCTTCGTCCATTTTTTTTTAGAAATAAACTTGGCGAAAATGTAAAGCAACTAGATTTCGAACTTGGGACATCAAGTATCAACCATCAAGCCCTTTGTCGCTTGCACTAGAGACAATCAATTAATTCAAAATATTTCATTTTGCCTTTCAATGGTTTAAGTTTTATTTCACCAAAAAATTCTATACAAAATAGGATGGCAAATTAAAATTGTTTAAAAAAATCTCAGGGTGGTAAAATAAAAACTGCGCTAAACAATAGGAGGCCAAAGTGCAGCTTTTTGAATGACAAGTGGCAAAAGTTAAAATGAGCTAAACCACATGGCAAGAAAGTGAAAACAAGCTAAATCTCAAGGTGCGAAATTTGAAGTTTATAAAATAGAGCACTTACATTGTTGTTTCCGCAATCCTGACTTATAGCTGGGAGAGCTGTCAATCCTACATTAGAAATTTTCAATCGTCTTAGACTGCAAGGCAGAGTAGGAATTTCACTCAAATTAGGGCCGCAAATAATTTCCATAGAATGAAGTTGAGGAAACATGCACCCATCATCTATTCCAATCCAATCCTCCAAGTTAGGCATGTCCTGAAAGACCAGGACCTTTAACGATGGAAAGGCACATACACCATTATTCCCGTAGAATGAACAACTTATTTGCTTTACCGCATGTAGTCCCCACAGGTAAAGACGGTTGAGTGAAGGCAGACCACCAAGAGGTGGGAGGTGCTCCCATCCTTTACAGCGGATCAATACGATGGATGTCAAGTTGAAAAGAGATAGATTCACCATCCAACATGGAGATTTAACACCTTTGTATTCTTCAATACGCAGTTTCTTGAGATTGACATGCGGGCAGAGGTTATCAAGGAGGTTCTCATCTGCCTCTACACAACTGGAGCTGTCCTCGGACCATCCCAATGACAATGATTTGAGATATTCTTTCTCCTTTAAATTGGCCTCCATAGCTTCTTCAAAAGTCCTCAAATTTTCAAGTCCTCTAATACACAGATGACGAAGGTCTCTTAGGTTCTTTATTTCACCAATTTTGTAACCACTTCCCTCTTGGACAAAAAATTTTTCTAATTTGTGGATGAAGGGTAGTTTGCTAACATAAGGAATTGTTTTTATTTCATCATAACGAACATCTAATGAACGCAAGTTGACCAAGTTAGTCAAACCATCGTATTCAATAATATCAGTAATCGTTCCATAAGTTAGGAACTTAAGGAATTCCAGGTGATAAAGCCTACAAAGAGTTGAACGAAAGAAGTTCATGAAACTTTCATTCATTACCACTCTTTTCGGAAGAGATAGGTAGCGGAGGTGTATCAAGCTATTAAGTGCATCGGGCATTTTATAAAAGTCAAACTTCGCGTCAATGCTCAACAAGCGTAAGTTTTTAAATCCCTTTATAACCTCATTAAACACAAATAAATGATCTGCATTATGCTTATAATTCTCTTCAACAGAAATGACAAGAGTGCGCAAGTTCTTAAGATTAGAGATTGCTCTGATGGAAAGAAATTGTATGTTTTCAAACGATAAGTGTCGAACTGTTTTTGGAATAATATGTCCTGCAACATCACCTCTTATTCTGATGCATTCCCCTAGAGAAACAAATTGTGCAAGGTCATGCAACAAATCATGCATAAAATAGCGTTTAGAAATTTTCACCACATTATCACTAGTTTCGCAAGTAAAGAATGATTTTCTTGTTAGAAGATCTAAGTACTCACTTCCAATGTCCTCTGGCCTCTGCCTTCCACAAATAGACTATGGAATCAGACCTGAAACCATCCACATATTGACCAACCTTTTCTTTTTAAACCTGAAATCTTGAGGAAATATACTACAATATCTAAAGCAGAGTTGTAAGTTTGTGGGTAAATGGTCATAACTTAACCTTAAAATGGTCAAGATGTCATCCTTTCCTGGTTGTAATTTCATAGTGTTTTCTTTCAAAATTCTTTTCCAGTAGTCATAATCCATGCAGGAGTTTAGCAGCCCTCCCAAAATCTTTATTGCCAATGGGTACCCTCCAAGTTTTTTCGCTATCTTCTCACCAATCGGTTGTAAGTTTCTATAATCGTTAGGGTTCACACCAAGGAATGCATGCTTATTGAAAAGCGACAAACAATCGCTCTCCTCCAACTCATTTAGATTTAATGATTCTTGTTTGCATTTCATCACTTTTGCTGCCATATCCACTACTGAACCCATTCTAGTTGTCAACAGGATCTTGCTTTCTCTCTGTCTGAATTTCAAAGGAGCAACCAATTTCTCCCACTCCATTGTTTTATCATCGTTCCAAACATCATCCAGTATGAGCGAAAATCTCTTCGACATAAGGTTTTGTTTAAGAACCTCATGGAGTGCATTTAGACTCTTGTCACCAAAACACCCACTAGTTACACCTTCCAACATCTTCCTTGTTATCGCAGCTGCATCAAAGTCTTGAGAAACACAAACCCACATAATTGGGTCAAAATACTCTCGCACTCTTTTGTCATGACAGATTAGTTGGGCAAGGGTAGTCTTTCCGAGCTCGCCCATACCAACAATTGTAAAAGCAAAGTCATCGACATCTCCCGGTTTGATCAACCATTCGACTATTAGTTCCCTCTCCTTGTCTCGTCCGAGAATTCCTCACTTTCGGTTAACAAGGAGCTAGTCTCGCGAGCATTCTTAACTTCCTCGAGCTTTCGACGCTTAATGTTAGGGCCATATAACCCAGTAACAAGTTGAAGGAGTGGCCCCATACCGGCAACAACCCTATCTAACCCTTTGACAGCTTCCCTTAACCGCTTCAATGTGTCATCGCTAAAGATACGATTAACGAAACTATCAAATTTCCTCTTGAATTTAGAAAGAATATTGCCACGCACCTTGTAATCTCGATCTTGTATAGTCTTCTCCAGCTCGTAGTAATCCAGCTCGTCGAGCACGTCCTCCGCACACTCTATGGCATCTCTGAGCTGCCACATCCACGTATTTAGCGCCTTGTTCTGCGCCATGATCGACACACCCTCCTCGACTGCAGTCAAGACTGCCTGGACCTGCGGAAGGGCATACTGCAGCCTTTCAAGCTCGTCCTGCATGCCGCTGGCTGTTGGGCACGCCTCGAGGTAGGATGAACATGTGCTAACAAGATTCTCGATGATCACCGACGCCACCGATTCAGCTATGAAAGGAAAAGCCATAATCCTCCAAATAGCTCCAACTCCTACTACTTCACAACTATTCGGGCATGCAATTGATCAAACTCCTGGAGTGCAAAAGTTGGTGTAAGAACTTGAATTTTCGTAAATAAATAAATAAGTAAAAGAGTAGAAAATAGTGTGGAATTTTGAATCTTAAATGGCACAGGAAACCCAATTGACCCTTCCCGCAGTATAATTGCACGAATTACGAGACAAAAATATCGCCTTTCAATCCGAGCCAAATCTCAAAAATCCGAGATCACCAGTGCGACCGTCTCGTCGAACTGATCGAAAAACCATATTCAACAAGTTTAGATCCGACGGTCGGATCTCCCAGAAATCGACGAAGAAGCGGGCGGGACCCGCGACTTAAGTCGCGGGTACAGTGAACAGTAAACCCTATTTTCAAATGCCCCTAAGTGTGAACGTTTGCCAAATTGCTGTCTGGAAACCGATCATAGCACTTCAGGTAGTCGATTTGAACAGCTCCGTCGTTCTGGACGTAATGGCGCTGACGGAATTTCCGTTTGACGACCCTAGAGTCTCGAAAAGCGCGAAAACTGCATTCCGGCGCAGTATTTTATGGACCGAGATTCTATCCGGGCAGTTTCTCGAAAATCAAAAATCGCCACCTGATAGGTCTCGTCGAGCCGGACACAATGGCGAAGTCCATTTTTCATTTCGACGACCGGAACGTCTCGAAAAACGTGAAAAATAGTGAAAAATGCGGTAAATTGCGCAAAACCCCCTATATTTTATGTGCCGTTATGCGTGCCACTGCTTGGGGAGGGACCTATGTGTGAATGGAAGATGCTGTGAAGGATTGGGGTGGAAATATCAAAGCCAGAGGGACCCAACTGCGATTGTGCAACCATGCACTATTTGAATTTTGAATTCAAATACAATTGAATCCTTTTAAGAGCCCCGTAGCCGCAGCCCTCTGCACCAGATGCTAACAACTTCCTCTCCTCTCTCTGCGCACTCCACGCAACCGAAGCTCCGCACCGGCCGCCGCCACCACGTCGCCGGAGAAGGAGATCAAGAACCACCTTGATCTCGGGTGACTTGGAGTGAAGGGTGCTCGGGGGTGTCTTGGTCGGTCAAGAACTCATCTGTAGAGTTCCCCGTGGAGCCGCAGCCGAGCTGAGGTGGACCCAGCCCCAGCCGTCGCCGTGCGCCGCCGCGGCCATCCTCCTCTCCTTCCATCTTTCCGGCGAAGGTGAGTTGTTGGAAGTTTTCTTTTTAAGTTGTCCCGAGACCTTGTGCAGTCACCTCCTGACCTCCGGGGGATCACCCTCCTGCAGCCCCGAGGTCCCCGGTATTCCGGTTAACCGGCGGGAGCCATAGCCGCCGGAATTGCCACCTTGGACCGACCGCGTGCTCCGCCGTTATCCGGCCGTCCAACCAAAGATCAACACCATTGAATCTCATGCTCTTGACGACTGCAACATTCCCACGGAGCCAGATCATCATCCATTGAGGATCGAGCCCGATCGGTGATGCCCTAGAAACCGGGTTTTTGGCAACTGCACCGATCTTCGCCGTCCAACACTGCACCGAGTGTCGGGGGGGGTTGGGACAGACCTTCTGGTCCAACTTGGTCCGGCCCGGAGCCGCCGCGCCGGAATCCGCCATTAACGAACCTTGAGGCTTCCCCGAGCTCCGCCGCCGCGCGTCGACGGCGCCTCCTGACGCCGGGAAACGGTGCAGGTAGGTGTAATACATTATTTTAAGAGCAATGATGGTGTTGCATGGCCCTCTTAACGTCAGGTTCTTGATCTTTAGGGTTGCACCCGATTTGGCCTCGGGCTCCACTTCCGGCGATCCCCGGCGACTCGGGCTCCGGCCAACCTTACAGGTAGACTCTAGAGATTAATTAAAAGACTCCTATCATTTTTATTTTGAGTTTAGAGCACCCCTGTGGCTTGGTTCCTGTGTTGCACCCGAGGCCATCCATGCGGACTTGTCTCCGGCCGCCGCCGCCTCCGGCCGCCGGGGCTCGACCCTACTTGACCAGAACACCTTCTGGGACCCAGAACTAATCCGTGCTCACCTCTGGTTGCAGATTGACCAAGGGTTTGAGAATCGGCCCAAACCCGAGCCTTGGTTGGTGCACCACCTTGCTC
The DNA here is from genome assembly GCA_029204045.2 of Tillandsia leiboldiana. Lineage (NCBI taxonomy): Eukaryota > Viridiplantae > Streptophyta > Magnoliopsida > Poales > Bromeliaceae > Tillandsia > Tillandsia leiboldiana. Next base: position 20,251,438 of record CM055076.1, on the reverse strand, counting down.
CGGCAAGCTCTCCGGCCGGCCTCCGACGCGCGCAAGGTGAGCACTTCACTCCTCTGTGCAATATTAACACCATGCTCCAGTTAACTCCTGTTCAGATCATGTATGTATTAAGTTATTGCATAATGGTTAATTGGACTCTAAAGGATTATGGGCCAACTTTGTTATTGGGATCTGTGTCAGCCTAATCTTGTGAGCACGGCCTCCGCCTTGTCGAAACAAACACGCTGAAACTTACGGTGTCGATTTTGGACCCCCGGATTTCAAGAACGAGCCGAAACGGGCAATTAAATTAATGTTGTTATGCAAATTAAGAAATGTTATGGACCAAAACGCAAAATGGACATACTGGCTCTCTTAAAACAGCATTTTCACAACCACTGGACATTTCGTTAGAGTCCCAGGGACTCTCGTTGAGCGGGAATTGGATTTCGCCCCGTAAATCGGTTTTTATTCCGTTTAAGCGTTCCGTCACGGTAGTGTCGTCGGGATGGGTTGTGCGAGTTTATTACTGATCATATCTTCTTATTCAGGGCCCAGTTGTTCAGCGCCAGCCTCCCAGTAGCTGTGCGGGAGTTCGTGGATCTGCCTTCATCCAGGTGGGTTATCTTCGAACCGGGCCTCAGCTTTTTGGCCCTCTGGTTGCTTTAGTCCAGCCGGACACCTGTTTTTTATTTGCCCTGATGATTATATTTATATGACCTATCTGGACATATACTGATCTCCTTTGACATATCATGATCCTCCTGATTGACATTGACTTCGTTAGACCTGTCATATACACCTGTGCTTGATGTTACCTGTTCACGATTAGCCCTGATTATTGTGTTTACGTGCTCTATGATTATTCATGATAGATTTTGATCTACTTGAGACCCATCACCTGTACCTGCTTATCAGCTCTTATATTCCCGTACATAGATTTGCATGATTCGAGAATACTTGTTGATTCCTGTCATTTGAGATATTACTTGATATTCCGATGTGCATGATTGATCCTGATTGATAGATGTTGACTGATGATTCCCTGTTGGGATCTCGGCATGTTGCCGACTACCCGGTCACTAGACCGTGAGATTGATCATTATGACTTGCCATGCACTGCTGTAGTTCACGAACATGGCCGGGGTCGCTCCCCGTGGAGATTGTTCTTTACCGGTAGAGTGGTCTGATGATAGACCCGTGAGCCCTTGACAGGGGTTATGTCAGCCGAAAGGGTGCCGAACAGTGTCTTTGCCTGAGGTCCTATGAGACCAACATTGGCGCATGATTGGGTACTTGGGTTTCTACCTTTGACGCATTACTGTTACTTGTACTGTTGCTCAGTTTATTTCCAGTATTATTATCTGTAGACATGCTTTCATCACTTGCAGCTCCTTATACATGATTCTTGTAGTTATCTTTTGATTCCAGCATGTATGATCTACAGCTTTCATGATGGATTATTGCTGTTATATCTTGATTTCCAGTATACTTACCTGCAGTTCTTATTCTGATTATTAGTAGACCTCTATGCTTTCCAGCTTTTCCTATTGACTCTTACTATCCGCAGATTTTAGTACCCAGTAGGTACGATTAGCTGACGCTCGGCTCGTCGTGCCCACTGGGATACATGTACAGTGTATCTCACACCCCCTGGGTGACCATTTTTCAGGTCCGTCGGGTGGGGAGATGTCAGGACGATCCAGTGAGCCTGTTACGATAGAGCTGTCCCCATGATGCTAGATATTGACATTGAGATCTTTGATGACTTATGGCAGACTTTCCGTTTAGAGCATTTCATTTCCTATTCTATTTAAATATTTAACCGATGATGTAATAAGTTATTTTAAGATTTTCCGGACAGATTAGATTAGTATGATTAGTTGAGATATCTGTTGCTTTCTGATGTTGATCACTAGCTAGCCGTGCATGTATAGGGGAGTCTCTGTCCATGGGATAGAGGGTTTCCTATATGTGTGGCGGTCTGTTACGCCCAGGTTTGCGAACTCTGATTTTAAAAAAAAAATTTAGACCGGATTTTTAAAACTCGGGGCGTGACAGTTGGAGAAAGAGTACATCAAGAGAGGTTGAGCTGCGAAAAAATGTGGCTAGTTTTGAAAGACATACATGTCAAAGCATAGAAAATTTTGGTCAGGTTGACAATCAATGCCCCACACACCACTCCTATACTAAAGGAGAAATTAATGGCATCTGCTGTTTAAATATTTCTTAGTTATATACACCATTCATTTGTAGATATTTTTGACTTTGTTGGGGATTGAGTGATATGTATGATGAAAAAAATATTCCATTTGTATTAGCAAAAAATTATCATATATAAATTTTGCGGTTTTATCGAAAAATACAAAATCTTTTTTTATTTTATTTTATTTTTTTTCTAACTTCTTTTTGTCTATTATTCATTTAGGTTTTGTCTGGATACATGAATATATTGTTCGGATTGTTTCCGTAATATATTTAAGAAGTTTATTTATTTGGTGGATGGGAAGTGTAATCAAATATTTTAAATTAGATATTTCATATGTTTAACTTTCAAGTTAATTTTTCGAATAAATAAATTACTTCATAAATAAAATATATTATATTCTATCAAATCACGAATATTACTATATTTTAAGGAGTAAAAATTAAACTTCTCCTTTCTTACAATCACTCTACAAAAATTTTATACCGAATAAATTATTTTTAAATATTTTATTCTGATTTCCAAATAGACTCTTAATTCTCTTCTATTTAAATCAAATCTGTATCTCGGTCCGATTAAAAAGCCTTGTTGAGCTCGTACATAACACCGTTCTCCGATAGCTTAAGCTTATCGAGAATAATAATTGTTTTACGTAATTTAACATGATATCAGAGCGGGAGCTTCCGAATTTGAATCTCAGTGAGTCTATAAAGATCAGCTACGAGAAGAAATATTAAATATATTTATTAAAAAAATATAATTTATTAGCAACTTAATCTTCTTGAGACAAACAATTGTTTCACAAATACATAGCAAAGAAAAATTAGGAAGAAGTAAATTTTAAAAAACGCTTATTAAAAATTTGATAGAGAAGACTAACAAGTCAAAACTCAAGAAATTTGTAACAGACAACCAAACTCAATTATTGCTGATTGAGAAAATCGTCCTCCCCCACTGCACACCCTTGTAAGGAAGAAATTACTGTCCGCATATAATTACATTGCATACATTATATTTCTAAAATCCCTTGAAAGATATCTTTAGATTAAAATTTAGATTAAAATATCATATTTTTTAATTTACATGATGTTACAGTAATAAATTTTTTTTTTTTTCAAAATTTTGTAATATTTTTTTAATATATAGTCACTTTACTGTTGTTGTAGATCACATTAGTTGAATTGGACTTGATTTTAAAAAGTTACTCATTGAAAAATTACATAGACTTAATTGCATAAGGGGAATAACTATTGCCTGCTCCTTTTGTATTTAAATAGCTTATGTTTAAAAAAAAAAAAAAAAAAAAAAAAAAAAAAAAAAAAAAAAAAAAAAAAAAAAAAAGTTTTGATACCGATTTCTTATTAACAAAATAAAATTTCATCCTTTTTCTATCATTAATTCTATAGACTACTTGATACGGACGTGGTATAGCATTGCTCTTTTCAAACAGGTAAACTTCATATTGGCCCCTCAAGTATAGCCCATTGTTTACTACATCACTATATGATTTAAAAAATTTCACTTTCCCCCTCCTGTCATTTAATATTTTTATTTTACTAAAAAAATTTATATCTAACGGATGGCAAACTAAAAAATTTTGAATTTTTTTTTTTTTTTTTTTTTTTTTCTGAAACCTAGCTGCTTTGCATTGTATTTTAGTTCAATTTCTATATGAATAAAGCGGTAACATTCTACCTTTCTCTCTCTCTCAAAAAAAAAAAAAAAGAAGAAAATAATTACAGGATGATAAAGTGAATAATACGCTAAATCATAAAATAATTAAGTGTAACTTTTGAAATTATAAGATAACAAAATAAAAATAAGTTAAACCACAGGGGCAATTTGAAAAGTTTACCCTTGTCAAAATTCATAATATTTCCAACTCTTTAGATATTTTAGATCAAACTCATGGGATCGTATACAGGTGAGTTGCATACAAAGTATGTGTACACTGAGTTTAGGCAATTATTTCTCATTAATTGCACATAATGTGTGGTGTTTTGTTACAAATAAAACTACTAAATATAATTTTATTGAAACATTAAATTATAGCTAAAAAAAACTTTAATGGTTTTAATCAGCTGTTAGCAAATAAAACTGAATCAACCAACAGCTAATAGAACCATTAAACTTAACAAAGTTTTCACATAAATTAGAAAAAAAATTAGAAAAATAAGGAGTTGTTCACTGGAGTGTACTCAGCAATATATTACGAACACTTCTACAAAGCTTTCATGTCTGTGTCGGACTCGTGCCCGATATGGATACTTCTTGGACGCGCATTCAATGTCAATGCATAGCGCATACAATTAAAAAAATATATATAATTTTTTATTTTATTTTTTTATTTATATATAATGTAAGATGATAACTATTTTAGCTTCTTGATAAATACATACAAATTTTTTTTTGAACAATATAAATAAATTATATATAGTAAAAAAAAAAAAAAAAATCTTAAAATACATGAACTATCAATAAAAATTTTTATAAATTTTATTCATATGAGAAAAATAATAATAATTTATCAAAAATTATATTTTATATATAATAAATATATATTATTAAATTAATTATATTATAATTTTTTACCTGTATTTATGTCGTGTCCGTATTTTAATTTTTTGAAAGTTGTTGATTCACCGAGTCAGTGTCCATGACACTTAGGTACTAAATATAGAGAGCAAAGGAACACTGTAATGCAGTGTTTGAAAAATCTGAAACAAAACCGAACTTATACAAATTAAAAACTGAACTGAGCATGAAAAACAACTTGATTGTAGGGAGAATAATGTCTTATATATAAGAAGAATTTGACATGTATTTTGGCCAAAACAATCATCCACCACATCATCAAAATTATGAACCTTTTTGGGTCTAAGAACTAGGGGGAATAAGAGGGATATCCCCTTTGTACCCAAACAACAAAAAGCTGCTTGAAATAACTGTTCCATATAATTCCGGGATTAGAGAGAAATAACTCTTCCAAGCAGCAGGTGAGTTGTTCCACCTGCAGTTTTTTTTTTAAAAAAAAAAATTAATTAATTTTATTTTAAATTATAAGTTATTTAAATTTATAAAATTTAAAATTTATTCCATTATTTTATAAAAATTTAATTCTCTCTATTTGTTTTATTACTCTTTAATTTACCAAACACAATTTTCTTTATACCCGGTATAACTCTTATACCTACCCAAACATAAATTAACATTAGTTCCTGCTAATATCATAACTTATACCTATCTCCGGTATAACTAAATTTTTCTTATACCCGAACCAAACGCAGCCAGAGTACAGCTGAAGTGATATCCTGCTATCTTGCCGTAACAGAACACAGAGATTACTGCTCTTTAACCTTAGTGCACTTTGCTAATTAATTAAACAAATTTCTCGAAATCTTGATCTTCAAAATAAGTAATGTAATCATCCTTCTCTACTAAGAAATCAAATTAGTCCCACCGCTTATGTTTACACACATTTATTTGTGACACTCTAAAGCATTCTTTAGCTTGCTAATTGGTCTTCTAGGGAAGATTAATTAAGCAGTGAAAACAAAAAACCAGAAAAATTAAGCTACATTAATGACACTAATATAATATAATATATATATATATATATATATATATATATATATATATATATATATATATATATATATATATATATATATATATATATAATTGAACTCCTATGCTTGCAAAAGTATAAAGTTATTTATACTTGTGAGTTTTTTATCATTGGATGTAGGAATGCGCGGTTAGGATGATGGTGGACTCCTTGGGTTTAGTGGATGGTTGATAAAATAGTATGATCTAAGGGATAGAATTAATCAAAAAATTAGATTTAACGGTAGAAAACTTACCAGCACCAATTGCTTGTACAAGCATAATAACCGGATTATATATATATATATATATATATATATATATATATATATATATACACACACACACTACACGTAGAAATCCATCCATTTAATGGTTTTAATCAAATAAAACTAAGACAACCGGTAGCTAATAGAGCCATTAAACTTAAGAAAATTTTCACTTTAACTAAAATAACTCAAATTATAAAAAAAAAGGGCCTGTTTCACAATGGCCTATAGCTGAGGTCTCACACCAAATGAAATTAGAGATTTTTATGAAACTTGCAAAGAAGTAAACAAGTGCAGAATCTGGTTGCAAGTTCATGCCTACTGCATCGTTGCCCTCATTTTTCCATTTACAATGAGTCGGGCCGAGTATTATTGACGGAACACCTATTAAATTTACTCCCAAATTGATACAACTTTTATTAAAAAACATAAAATCTATAACGAAATTTAAAGTATAATTTGTACCACTGAAATTAAGCTCACAAGCTTAATCAGGGTAATAGTTATGCTGCTGACGGGAAAAAAAGAGGTTTGAAACAACTTTGTCAGATAATAAACGAAACAAAACAAGTTCACCGGGCTATGAGATTTGCTACTTGTGCAGGAATATTCAACCACTAAATTATCTGGAATAATTTCGATCCTGCACCAAGAAAAATAGGAGAATGTACACAAAACAAAAATTTTCGTTCAGTTTTGAGTTTGTTTTTGTGCATCCAACACCAAATGAAATTAAAATTTTTTATGAAACTTGTAAAGAAGTGTCACGCCCCGAGTTTAAAAATCAGGTCTGAAAATTTTTTTTTTTTTGAATAAGGCAGAGTTTGCAAAACGGGCGTAACAGACCGCCATACATATAGGGAATCCCCTATCCGAAAGGATAGGGTCTCTCTTATACATGCACGGCTAGGCTAATCCAATCATCCATCAGAGAGCAAGGAATATCTCAACTGCTACAGTACTAATCATCAGGGATAATCCAAACATCATACTATCATCAAACTGAAATAACATAAATGAAAGTCAACTACAGATAATCGGGGATCTCAATCACCGATCTATGTCATCAGGGGGGGACAGCTCTATCGCGACAGGCTCACTGGATCGTCCCGACATCTCACCACCCGACAGACCTGCAACAGTCACCCGAGGGTGTGAGACACACCGGAGTGTATCCCAGTGGGCACGACGAGCCGAGAAGTAGCTAATCGTACCTACTGGGTACTAAAATCTGCGGATAGTAAAAATCATAGGGTAAAGCTGAAAACAACTAAGATCTACTGATAATCAACAAAAATCCACAGATAACTGAATAGGCAGGTAATCAAGGGTAATGAAACCGCAAGTAGTAAATGCTGGAAATCAATAACTGTATAAAATCGAGCAGACAACTGAGTGATCAATAACAGGTCTACTAACAATCAAATAGTAGATACGTAAAACAACTGGCAGGAAGCATAATCATAATACTGTATATAACGAGTATAGAGAATATCAGAATCAATCAGGGTGGTAATCAAGTCTAACTGAAGTAAAGCATGCTAGAACATGGAAGTATAAAAGCTATGCATCAATCACAAGAATATCAAGTACCCAATCATAAGCCACCATATTGGTCCCACAAGACCTCAGGCAAAACTGCCCACCTGGCACCACCTGGTTGACATTCCCTCCACTGAGGGTCACGGGTTGCAACTGCTAACCACTTTACCGGTAAAGAACAAAGCGCACGAGGAGCGACCTCGGATATGTTCGTGAAGTACAACGGTGCGGGCGATCATAATGCAAATGCTCAAGCTCTCGGTCCACTGACCGGGTAATCGGCAACATGCCGAGATCCCAACAGGGAATCATCTATCGTGTCGATCAGAATCTATCATGCATATCGGAACATCAAGTAGTATCTATCAATCATGCATATCGGAATATCGAATAGTATCCAACAATCAGGATCAATCAATCATGCATATCGGAATATCAACAATAAATCGGCTGACAGGAATCAACAAGTGCCATCAAATCATACAGATCTATATACTGAAAAAGCTGATGAACAGATATGTATATGGTATGTCTCATGAAGATCAAGGTCTATCAGAAATATAAGAACTGATAAACAGGTACGTAAGATATGTCTCACGTAGATCAAGATCTATCAGGACTAATCATAGGGCATGTCAATACAATCATCAAGGCTAATCTAGATAAAATCAGCAGGTATATATGATGAGTCTAAAAGAATCAATTTCTATCAGGGGATCATGTGATATATATGCAGTCATCATAGGTCGTATCGGTATAATTCGCAAGCTGGTCAAAAAAAGGGTGTCCGACTGGACTAAAGCAACCAGAGGGCCGAATAGATCATGCCCGGACCGAAGCTAACCCACCTGGATGAAGGCAGATCCACGAACTCCCGCACAGCTACTGGGAGGCTGGTGCTGAGCAACTGGGCCCTGAATAATGAGATCTGGTCAGTAATAGACTCACACAAATCCTTTCCCGACGATGCTACACTAACGGTAAGCTTAAACGGGTCAAATCGGCCAATTTATCGATCGATATCTGATTCCTGGTCAACGAGGACCTTCGGAACCCTAACAAGATGGCTAGGTAGTGTGTAAATACTGTCTAAGGGTAGCCAATGGGTTACATTTTCGAATTGGTCCATAAAATAATAATAATCGCATAACATCGTCAAATTAATTGTCCGTTTCAGCTCGTTCTTGCAATCCGGGAGTCCAAAAGCAAATCTGTAAATTTCAGCGCGTTCGTTACGACGAGACGAACGCCGTGCTCACAGAATTGGACTGCCACGGATCCCGAGAATAAAGTTGGCCCATAAACCTTTTTGTGTCCAATTCGCAACTATGCTAGTACACAACCTAGACTTGATCAAATCTAAAGTTAGATGGAGCATCATGTTAAGCATGTACTGTGGACAGTGGGGCTCACCTGAGGGGGGGCCGGAGGTCGGCCGGAACAGTGGCCGGAGCAACACCCAAGAATGGCTCAAGCTCGGTTTTGGGTGATCTTGGTGCAACCAAGTTCCGACCTGTTTCAAGGGTGAGCAAAGGTTAGAGGAGGTTCCCAGAAGAAGTTTAGTCCATGTGGGGTCGAGCCCCGGCGGCCGGAGGCGGCGCCGGCCGGAGGCAACCCGAAAAAGAGTCCTCGGGTGCAACTCTGTAATTCAAGAATCCGACGTTAAGGAAGCCATGCAACTCGATGGGAGGACTCCTACAGACCACAAAATCTTACCAGGGTGGTTTCCGGTGGCTGAGGAGCGTCGGCAAGGCGGCGCCGGCGAAGCTCGGTGGAGCTTCACGGGCTGTTAATGGCGGTTTCCGGCGCGGCGACTCCGGGCCGGTGCAACTTAAACCAAAAGGGTCCACTTGGTGCCAGGATGCTTCTGGTGACGATGGCCGACGGTGGGAGGTAGCGGCGGCGCCGGGCGGCCGAGATCGGCCAAAGGGAAGAAGATCGGTTCCTAGGGCAGACCCGCGCGATCCCGATCTTGATCTGATCGCCTTCCAACTTCGTGGAGACCCCACAGACGTCGAGAGGAAGGGATCTATCGTCTCTGATCCGAGTTTCAATGGCCGGATGGTGGCGGCGCTCCCGATCGGCCCGAAATAATAATTCCGGCGTTGTTGGCTCCCGCCGGCGATCGGGACGACGGCACCGGCTCCAACTTCACAGAGAGGTTCCTCTCGAGGTCAGCAGCAAGCTGGAAGGGTTCAAGGGCCAATTTGAAACAATGAATTCCAAGAGACCTACCTCGCCGGAATAAAGGAAGGAGAGGCTTCCTCCCGCGGCGGCGTACGGCGACGGTTGGGGCTGCGTCCACCTCAGTTAGGCTGCGGCTCCACGAGGGACTCTACAGTTACAGCCCGGGCCACCCAAAGTCTCTGGAAGTTGGCCTCCCACCTTGCAACCGAAATGGAGAAGCCTTGGTTCTCTTTCTTCTCCGGCAAGGGAGTGGCGGCGGCCGACGCGGGGAGGTTCCGGGGAACGCGGCAGAGAGGGGAAGTAGTTTGGAAGCTGCGGCTGTGGGCAGACTCGGGGTTTAGGGTTTCTTGAAACCCTAGCTCGAGACGTGGGTTATATATAGGATTTGCACAATTTCACTTTAGACCCTTAACTCATGGTATTTAGGGTTAAGTCCTTCACAGTTTTCTCACATTTGCACTTAGCTCCTCCTCCCAGAAGCGGTACGCAAAAAGAGGCAAGTTCTTTAGGGTTTCATGTGCAAAAGTCATATTTTTCGCCCTATTTCACGCTTTTCGAGGCGATTCGGTCGCCGAAACGGAAAATGGACTGTGCCATGACGTCCGGCTCGACGAGACCAATCAGGTAGCGATCTCTGATTTTCGCGAAACTGCCCGGATAAAATCTCGGTCCATAATAACTGTGTCAAAATACAGTTTTCGCGCTTTTCGAGATTCCAGAGTCGTCAAACAGAATTTTTGACTGCGCCATTGCGTTCAGAACATCGAAAATAGCTGGAATTGACTACTCGAACCACTATATTAGGAGTCCAGATAGTAGATTGGCCAACGTTGGCGCGAAGGGGACTCGAAAATAGGGTTTACTGTTCACTTGTACCCGCGACTTAAGTCGCGGGTCCCGCCGGCTTCAACGCCGATTTCTGGGAGATCCGACCGTCAGATCTGAACAAGTTCAATATGGTTTTCACTCAGTTCGACGAGACGGTCGCACTCGTGGTCTCGGATCTTCGAGATCAGGTTCGGATTGAAAGGTGATATTTCTGGCCCATTAATTGTGCAAATTACACTGCAGAAAAGGGCCACTATCGCTATCTGAGCCATTTATGATCCAAATTCAACTTGACTTTTATCGATTTCATTTACTTATTTATTTTCAAAATTCAAGTTCTTACATCTCTCCCACCAAAAAGGAAGTTTCGTCCCTGAAACTTAACACAACTTAAGAATCAAATAACTAGGGAAAATGCTCCATCATGGTTGATTCATGTTCCCACGTGGCTTCACGCTTCTCGTGGTTCACAATTCGATTTCATCTAATCTGCTAAAAATTCTGGTTCATACAGATACCACACAGGGTATGCGATATAGAGGGTCGATGTACCCTATTTATGGTCTGGAATATTAATATTGCGACTATAACATCGCTGTCCAAAGACAACCCTGGAGACTAAAACTTAAGTAAGCAGACACATAGACCCAATCATGATATTCCCCTTTTCAGGGTGGGGTATTTCCTCAGCTCTTTCGACAGTACGTTGTCTGCAGCCAACGTGCTTATCAAAAGAAAAGTGAAATACCATAGATCTGTCGCCAACATCAAGTTGGGGACACGACTCCCACCGGAGTCAACAAAAGGTATAACTCATACCTCATGACACAAATCTCTATGCCGATACTATAAACCTATATCCACTATCTCTACCATCTCATGGTCATGAGTGCAACTCTGGCTACTCACAGGAATCTAGAACCATATTCCATTGTTCTCCATTACCTTAAACGCATCACCACTTGCTAACACAGCACTAGCGACGCCAATCATAGCTCAAATATCGTCAGGAACAATCATGACTCCAAACCAATTCACCCACAATTTGCGAATCAACTACAAATCGGATTCTTTTAGGATGAAAGTCAAATTCCTCAAGCTATCATTATCTCTATCAAAGTAATCGTGAATCCCAAATTATTTTACACTGATCAGGGTTGGGACACAACTCAATAGGGACTAATATTGGTTAAGTGTCGTCAGAGTCATTCCGTCTAAAGCAACATAATTGCTAACCTCATAGGCATCCCTATAGCTATAATCAGGGAATCTCCAGTATTAGCGGCCACAACATAGTTTTGATAACCACGGCTGCAACAAGAGTACTATATCCAATGACGCGAGGACAACTGGAGGATCAATGACTTCTCCAAGCACCTGGACTAGTGGTGGGGCCAGTGCAACAACAGCAACTATCTGATGTTGAGCCATCTGTTGGACTATCCCAGCAAAAGCGGTGAGCTGATTCTCTAACCGCTGGCAACAATCCGAGCTCTAAGGCTCCACTGATATATCAAACCTATGCCTCATGCCACAATCGTAGCTAATACTGCACCCACTATGACCACTACACCCAGAGCGCGTGCGAACACCGCTCGTAGTCACAACGACAAGTTACGAAGAACGTCTCATAAGTGTGAAAATACACCTGAACTCCTAACCTCTAGACAAATACCCCGCGCTCTCACGTCATAAGTCATCCTAGGGTTCATCCTAACCAGATCCTAATCAATTTTTTTCTAGATACCGTGTACCTATTGCTCTGATACCATCTAATCTGTCACGCCCCGAGTTTAAAAATCAGGTCTGAATTTTTTTTTTTTTTTGAATAAGTCAGAGTTTGCAAAACGGGCGTAACAGACCGCCACACATATAGGGAATCCCCTATCCGAAAGGATAGGGTCTCTCCTATACATGCACGGCTAGGCTAATCCAATCATCCATCAGAGAGCAAGGAATATCTCAACTGCTACAGTACTAATCATCAGGGATAATCCAAACATCATACTATCATCAAACTGAAATAACATAAATGAAAGTCAACTACAGATAATCGGGGATCTCAATCACCGATCTATGTCATCAGGGGGGACAGCTCTATCGCGACAGGCTCACTGGATCGTCCCGACATCTCACCACCCGACAGACCTGCAACAGTCACCCGAGGGTGTGAGACACACCGGAGTGTATCCCAGTGGGCACGACGAGCCGAGAAGTAGCTAATCGTACCTACTGGGTACTAAAATCTGCGGATAGTAAAAATCATAGGGTAAAGCTGAAAACAACTAAGATCTACTGATAATCAACAAAAATCCACAGATAACTGAATAGGCAGGTAATCAAGGGTAATGAAACCGCAAGTAGTAAATGCTGGAAATCAATAACTGTATAAAATCGAGCAGACAACTGAGTGATCAATAACAGGTCTACTAACAATCAAATAGTAGATACGTAAAATAACTGGCAGGAAGCATAATCATAATACTGTATATAACGAGTATAGAGAATATCAGAATCAATCAGGGTGGTAATCAAGTCTAACTGAAGTAAAGCATGCTAGAACATGGAAGTATAAAAGCTATGCATCAATCACAAGAATATCAAGTACCCAATCATAAGCCACCATATTGGTCCCACAAGACCTCAGGCAAAACTGCCCACCTGGCACCACCTGGTTGACATTCCCTCCACTGAGGGTCACGGGTTGCAACTGCTAACCACTTTACCGGTAAAGAACAAAGCGCACGAGGAGCGACCTCGGATATGTTCGTGAAGTACAACGGTGCGGGCGATCATAATGCAAATGCTCAAGCTCTCGGTCCACTGACCGGGTAATCGGCAACATGCCGAGATCCCAACAGGGAATCATCTATCGTGTCGATCAGAATCTATCATGCATATCGGAACATCAAGTAGTATCTATCAATCATGCATATCGGAATATCGAATAGTATCCAACAATCAGGATCAATCAATCATGCATATCGGAATATCAACAATAAATCGGCTGACAGGAATCAACAAGTGCCATCAAATCATGCAGATCTATATACTGAAAAAGCTGATGAACAGATATGTATATGGTATGTCTCATGAAGATCAAGGTCTATCAGAAATATAAGAACTGATAAACAGGTACGTAAGATATGTCTCACGTAGATCAAGATCTATCAGGACTAATCATAGGGCATGTCAATACAATCATCAAGGCTAATCTAGATAAAATCAGCAGGTATATATGATGAGTCTAAAAGAATCAATTTCTATCAGGGGATCATGTGATATATATGCAGTCATCATAGGTCGTATCGGTATAATTCGCAAGCTGGTCAAAAAAAGGGTGTCCGACTGGACTAAAGCAACCAGAGGGCCGAATAGATCATGCCCGGACCGAAGCTAACCCACCTGGATGAAGGCAGATCCACGAACTCCCGCACAGCTACTGGGAGGCTGGTGCTGAGCAACTGGGCCCTGAATAATGAGGTCTGGTCAGTAATAGACTCACACAAATCCTTTCCCGACGATGCTACACTAACGGTAAGCTTAAACGGGTCAAATCGGCCAATTTATCTATCGATATCTGATTCCTGGTCAACGAGGACCTTCGGAACCCTAACAAGATGGCTAGGTAGTGTGTAAATACTGTCTAAGGGTAGCCAATGGGTTACATTTTCGAATTGGTCCATAAAATAATAATAATCGCATAACATCGTCAAATTAATTGTCCGTTTCAGCTCGTTCTTGCAATCCGGGAGTCCAAAAGCAAATCTGTAAATTTCAGCGCGTTCGTTACGACGAGACGAACGCCGTGCTCACAGAATTGGACTGCCACGGATCCCGAGAATAAAGTTGGCCCATAAACCTTTTTGTGTCCAATTCGCAACTATGCTAGTACACAACCTAGACTTGATCAAATCTAAAGTTAGATGGAGCATCATGTTAAGCATGTACTGTGGACAGTGGGGCTCACCTGAGGGGGGGCCGGAGGTCGGCCAGAACAGTGGCCGGAGCAACACCCAAGAATGGCTCAAGCTCGGTTTTGGGTGATCTTGGTGCAACCAAGTTCCGACCTGTTTCAAGGGTGAGCAAAGGTTAGAGGAGGTTCCCAGAAGAAGTTTAGTCCATGTGGGGTCGAGCCCCGGCGGCCGGAGGCGGCGCCGGCCGGAGGCAACCCGAAAAAGAGTCCTCGGGTGCAACTCTGTAATTCAAGAATCCGACGTTAAGGAAGCCATGCAACTCGATGGGAGGACTCCTACAGACCACAAAATCTTACCAGGGTGGTTTCCGGTGGCTGAGGAGCGTCGGCAAGGCGGCGCCGGCGAAGCTCGGTGGAGCTTCACGGGCTGTTAATGGCGGTTTCCGGCGCGGCGACTCCGGGCCGGTGCAACTTAAACCAAAAGGGTCCACTTGGTGCCAGGATTCTTCTGGTGACGATGGCCGACGGTGGGAGGTAGCGGCGGCGCCGGGCGGCCGAGATCGGCCAAAGGGAAGAAGATCGGTTCCTAGGGCAGACCCGCACGATCCCGATCTTGATCTGATCGCCTTCCAACTTCGTGGAGACCCCACAGACGTCGAGAGGAAGGGATCTATCGTCTCTGATCCGAGTTTCAATGGCCGGATGGTGGCGGCGCTCCCGATCGGCCCGAAATAATAATTCCGGCGTTGTTGGCTCCCGCCGGCGATCGGGACGACGGCACCGGCTCCAACTTCACAGAGAGGTTCCTCTCGAGGTCAGCAGCAAGCTGGAAGGGTTCAAGGGCCAATTTGAAACAATGAATTCCAAGAGACCTACCTCGCCGGAATAAAGGAAGGAGAGGCTTCCTCCCGCGGCGGCGTACGGCGACGGTTGGGGCTGCGTCCACCTCAGTTAGGCTGCGGCTCCACGAGGGACTCTACAGTTACAGCCCGGGCCACCCAAAGTCTCTGGAAGTTGGCCTCCCACCTTGCAACCGAAATGGAGAAGCCTTGGTTCTCTTTCTTCTCCGGCAAGGGAGTGGCGGCGGCCGGCGCGGGGAGGTTCCGGGGAACGCGGCAGAGAGGGGAAGTAGTTTGGAAGCTGCGGCTGTGGGCAGACTCGGGGTTTAGGGTTTCTTGAAACCCTAGCTCGAGACGTGGGTTATATATAGGATTTGCACAATTTCACTTTAGACCCTTAACTCATGGTATTTAGGGTTAAGTCCTTCACAGTTTTCTCACATTTGTACTTAGCTCCTCCTCCCAGAAGCGGTACGCAAAAAGAGGCAAGTTCTTTAGGGTTTCATGTGCAAAAGTCATATTTTTCGCCCTATTTCACGCTTTTCGAGGCGATTCGGTCGCCGAAACGGAAAATGGACTGTGCCATGACGTCCGGCTCGACGAGACCTATCAGGTAGCGATCTCTGATTTTCGCGAAACTGCTCGGATAAAATCTCGGTCCATAATAACTGGGTCAAAATACAGTTTTCGCGCTTTTCGAGATTCCAGAGTCGTCAAACAGAATTTTCGACTGCGCCATTGCGTTCAGAACATCGAAAATAGCTAGAATTGACTACTCGAACCACTATATTAGGAGTCCAGATAGTAGATTGGCCAACGTTGGCGCGAAGGGGACTCGAAAATAGGGTTTACTGTTCACTTGTACCCGCGACTTAAGTCGCGGATCCCGCCGGCTTCAACGCCGATTTCTGGGAGATCCGACCGTCAGATCTGAACAAGTTCAATATGGTTTTCACTCAGTTCGACGAGACGGTCGCACTCGTGGTCTCAGATCTTCGAGATCAGGTTCGGATTGAAAGGTGATATTTCTGGCCCATTAATTGTGCAAATTACACTGCAGAAAAGGGCCACTATCGCTATCTGAGCCATTTATGATCCAAATTCAACTTGAATTTTATCGATTTCATTTACTTATTTATTTTCAAAATTCAAGTTCTTACAAGAAGTAAGCAAGTAAAGAATCTGGTTGCAAGTTCATGCCTGCTGCATTGTTGCCCTTATTTTTCCATTTGCAATGAGTTGGGTCGAGTCTTTTTTCGACGGAGCACCTATTAAATTTACTCCCAAATTGATATAACCTGCATTAGAAAACATAAAAACTTTAACAAAATTTAAAATATAATTTGTGCCACTGAAATTATGTTCACAAGTTTAATCATATATACATATATAGACTACATGTAGTAGTCTTGTTCCGATCCTGCACCAAGAAAAATAGGAGAATGTATACAAAACAGTAAAACTTTAACTATAATCCATAACAAGGACGAAATCAATAGACTATAATAATAGAAGTCTTTTAAATTCATACACACCGAGAACAAAAAGAAAACAGAAATACATAGGCAATTTATTTAGTCCTATTACATTCCTATAGAGAAATCGATAGACTTTAATTCGTTCTTGCACCACCAAACATAGAGAATAAGCGGTAACACTTTAGTTTTTTTTTTTTTTTTTTGGATTCAATATGAAAAGAAACTAAAGTGTTTTTAAAAACTATAAATAAAGTAAAAGTCGTTGTAGGATGTGGTTGCAATTTGATGCCTGCTGCGGCGTCGCCGTCATTTTCCTTTTACGATGAGTCAATAGAATCTTATCACCTTAGAATCCATCAAATTTACTCCAAATATCGATACAACCTGCACTAAAAACTAAAAAAAGTTTAACAAATTTAAAGTATGATTTATACTGCTGAAATTGAGTTCACAAGTGTAATCTGGTGCCTTTTATACTGCTGAAAAAAATAATAATAATTTGAAACACATTTTAAAGCAATGTTAAACAATTTCATCATATAATAGATAAAAAGTAAACAAGCTTTAGGACATATGGCTATAATAAATTGAGGAGAAACAAAATTCCTCCCTGCCCCAAAAGAGGGCAATTTCTTTGTTAAAGATTTCATGTTGTTTTGGCTATAGAGAGAGCAAAAAAAAAAAAGAAAAAAACAGGAATACATGGTATCTAACTCTAATCCTGCACTAAGAAAACTGAAGAACATAAGCATGTAGTAAGACATTAGTCTTTTTTTTTTTTTTTTTCCTTTTAATTCCTATAAATAGATTGTTAGACAACTTATAGAGAGTCATATATATATATTGCTCCAGCACTAATAAAATTGAGAGACAACAATAAAAGCTTTTTTCACTCATGCTGTAAAAAATTAAAAATAGAGAGAATAAGTAGTATGATTTTAATCATGTGTTTATGCCTGGAGAAAAATAGATCAAGTGCAGATAGGGAGTCCTAATCCTTTCATGTTCCTGCAGTACCAAAGCAAAACATAAAGCAGCAAAACTTCACTCTTGTTTTATATTCTTGAAAAAATTGAGAGAAATATACATAGGAGTGCTATAACATTACTACAACCCTGCACCAAGAAATTAAAACAACTTTAAAGCTGTTGTCACACTTCTCTCTCTTATGTTCTACTCATCAACTAGTCATAGTTAATTTTAGAAAGTAATTGATTTATGATCATTACATTGTTAATTTGTTTTACATGACTAATCCATTGCTTCGATGTTCACGCCTAATAAGATATAATACCTGACCAATAGCATAGGAAATCAAGAGCTAATTAAGAGGCACTGAAACAGGAATTTATTTAATTTCTAATACTATCCTCTCTTTATAATCACACAAGCCCTGCGAGCACCATGTACTAATTATAAGGGGTGATTAATTAGCACTATAAATTAAGGGTCAAAAAATATAAAAATTTTATTGGGGATGCTAATTTAAAACGAACCTGCTTGCTCTTGCATTGTCCAAAAAAGGCTAATTAGTCCTGAAACAAATTAAATAACCTTGTTCAGATTGAATGAAATGTCATAGTTCATTAAGATCGAAATAAATTGCATTAATTATAAAGAGTAGCACGGGCAAGATGAAGGGTTGTGAAGTGAACATAGAATGTGCATTATCACCTCTCTAATTCAATCTCCACATCAGGAATGCTGGCAATCTTGGGCAGATCAAGGCCTATATTCTCTTGGCATCGCTCCTTCAACTCAGGGTGACACCTAGTGATGCATAGAGAACGCAGTGAAGTAGGCAGATCTGGAAGTGACTGGATGAGATCAGCATTAAATACAAACAAACTCTCTAGGGAGCACAGTTTTGTCATGCTCTGGGGGAGGGACTGAAGGGAGCATGCATTCGTTATGCATAAAGTTTTGAGGGCAGAGTGATTTTGCAGTAGCCATTCCTCGGGTAAGGAGGTGAGTCGCGAAGCATCAGAGATAGTGAAAATGCTGATGGAGGAGAGACTTCTCAATGGCTCCATGAGCAGGAGCGCGTGGTGGTCAATTGATAGTTTACCAAGCTTCAAAAAGCAGTCCGCTGCATTCTTTTGGCCTACATCTTTTGGGAACGGAGGCTGACGCAAGGCAAGCTCGTCACACCCTCTAATTTCTAACCTACGGAGGGATACAAGAGCTTGTATTCCACCAAATGATGACAATTTTTTACAGTTCTCTATCCCTAAATAGGAAAGCATTGTCCACCGTGCACACACTTGTGCTGGGGGAAGGGAAGTTATGCTTGCACAACTGTGTAATTTCAACTTAGTAAGAGAGGTTAAATTCGCTGACCACAGAAATGACACCTCAAGGTCTCCACATGACCCAATAGAGATTTCATTGAGTACAGAGGGCGGTCGGATGTCTGAGATTCCAAGTGTTGTCAACTTTGGACATTTTTCTATTTTCAGGAACTTTACGGTGTTGAATTTCTGAAAAAACTCTGTTGGAATATATTCGAGCTTGTCACATTGTTCAATGGTTAAGTATTCAAGACCCTGAAAGTGATCTTGCTGCTGCAAAAAGAAAAGATGTAAAAATATTAAGTGTGGGCAATCACAACCGTGCAATTACGAATTAGTGTTTTAATATAAGGGTATACTTCTAATTGCACCCTCGTGCTTTAGCCCATTTTCAATTTGTCAACCTGTGGATCAAAAAGTTTCACTTTGCCCTCATGTGGTTTAATTTTTATTTCACTAAAAAATTCTACATGAAATAGATGGCAAATTAAAAATATTTAAGGATGGCAAAGTGAAAAATACGCTAAATCACATGGGAGCAAAGTGTAAATTTTTGAACTACAGGGTAGCAAAGCAAAAATGAGCTAAACCATAGAAGGGGCAAAGTGAAACTTTTTGAACCACAGAAGGGCAAAGAGAAAATAAGCTAAACCTCAGGGGGTAATTTGAAGTTTATAAAATAGAGCACTTACATTGTTGTTTCCGCAATTCTCATCTATTGCTGGAAGCGCGGTCAATCCAACATTAGAAATATACAAGTCCGTTAGACTACAAGGCAGAGTCAGCAATCCACTCAAATTAGGACAGTTGATAATTTTCATAGTACGAAGTTTAGGAAACATGCAGCAATAATCTATTCCAATCCACTCCAAGTTTGGCATGTCGTCAAAGTATAGGTCCTCCGATGATGGAAAGGCACACCCATGACTGCTCCCAAAGAACGAAGAATCTATTTTCTTTATTGCATGTAATCCTAAGACCTTTATGGTATTGAATTTCTTAACAAACTCTGTAGGAAGATATTGGAGCTTCTCACATCGTTCGATGGTTAAGGTTTGATGAGCCGGAAAAACTTCTTGCTGCTGCAAAAAGAAAATATGTAAAGATATTAAGTTTGAGCAATCACAGCCATGCAAATATGAATTGGTGTTTTAATATATGGGTAAACTTCAAATAGTCCCCGTGTGATTTAGCTTATTTTCACTTTGCCATCCTATGGTCCAAAAAAAATCACTTTGCCCTCCTGTGTTCTAATTTTTATTTCTCCAAAAAATTCTATACGAAATAAGGTGGCAAATTAAATATGTTTAAAAAAATCACAAGGTGCCAAAGTAAAAAATGGACCAAACCACATGGAGGCAAAGTGTAAATTTTTGAACCACAGTGCGGCAAAGTGAAAATGAGCTAAACCATAGAGGGGGGCAAAGTGAAACTTTTTGAACCACATGAGAGCAAAGAGAAAAAAAGCTAAACCTTAGGGGGTAATTTGAAGTTTATAAAATAGAACACTTACATTGTTGTTTCCGCAATCTTCATTTATTGCTGGAAGGGCATTCAATCCCACATTAGAAATATGCAAGTCCCTTAGACTACAAGGCAGAGTCGGCAATATGCTCAAATTAGGACAGTCATTAATTCTCATAGTACGAAGTTTAGAAAAAATGCACCCATCATCTATTCCAATCCACTCCTCCAAGTTTGGCATGTCGTCAAAGTATAGGTCCTCCGATGATGGAAAGGCACACCCATGACTGCTCCCAAAGAACGAAGAATCTATTTTCTTTACTGCATGTAGTCCTGAGACCTTTATGGTATTGAATTTCTTAAAAAACTCCGTAGGAAGATATTCGAGCTTCTCACATCGTTCGATGGTTAAGGTTTGATGAGCTGGAGATTCTTCTTGCTGGTGCAAAAAGAAAATATGTAAAGATATTAAGTTCAAGCAATCACAGCCATGCAAATATGAATTGGTGTTTTAATATATAGGTAAACTTCAAATAGCCCCCGTGTGATTTAGCTTATTTTCACTTTGCCATCCTATGGTCCAAAAAAAATCACTTTGCCCTCCTGTGTTTTAATTTTTATTTCTCCAAAAAATTCTATACGAAATAAGGTGGCAAATTAAATCTGTTTAAAAAAATCACAAGGTGCCAAAGTAAAAAATGCACCAAACCACATGGAGGCAAAGTGTAAATTTTTGAACCACAGTGTGGCAAAGTGAAAATGAGCTAAACCATAGAGGGGGGCAAAGTGAAACTTTTTGAACCACATGAGAGCAAAGAGAAAAAAAGCTAAACCTTAGGGGGTAATTTGAAGTTTATAAAATAGAACACTTACATTGTTGTTTCCGTAATCTTCATTTATTGCTGGAAGGGCAGTCAATCCCACATTAGAAATATGCAAGTCCCTTAGACTACAAGGCAGAGTCGGCAATATGCTCAAATTAGGACAGTCATTAATTCTCATAGTACGAAGTTTAGAAAAAATGCACCCATCATCTATTCCAATCCACTCCTCCAAGTTTGGCATGTCGTCAAAGTATAGGTCCTCCGATGATGGAAAGGCACACCCATGACTGCTCCCAAAGAACGAAGAATCTATTTTCTTTACTGCATGTAGTCCTGAGACCTTTATGCTATTGAATTTCTTGAAAAACTCCGTAGGAAGATATTCGAGCTTCTCACATCGTTCGATGGTTAAGGTTTGATGAGCTGGAGATTCTTCTTGCTGGTGCAAAAAGAAAATATGTAAAGATATTAAGTTCGAGCAATCACAGCCATGCAAGTATGATTTGGTGTTTTAATATATGGGTAAACTTCAAATAGCCCCCGTGTGATTTAGCTTATTTTCACTTTGCCATCCTATGGTCCAAAAAAAATCACTTTGCCCTCCTGTGTTTTAATTTTTATTTCTCCAAAAAATTCTATACGAAATAAGGTGGCAAATTAAATCTGTTTAAAAAAATCACAAGGTGCCAAAGTAAAAAATGCACCAAACCACATGGAGGCAAAGTGTAAATTTTTGAACCATAGCGTGGCAAAGTGAAAATGAGCTAAACCATAGAGGGGGGCAAAGTGAAACTTTTTGAACCACATGAGAGCAAAGAGAAAATAAGCTAAATCTTAGGGAGTAATTTGAAGTTTATAAAATAGAACACTTACATTGTTGTTTCCGCAATCTTCATTTATTGCTCGAAGGGCAGTCAATCCCACATTAGAAATATGCAAGTCACTTTTAGACTACAAGGCAGAGTTGGCAATATGCTCAAATTAGGATAGTCATTAATTCTCATAGTATGAAGTTTAGGAAAAATGCACCCATCATCTATTCCAATCCACTCCTCCAAGTTTTGCAAGTCCCAAAAAATTAGGTCCTTTATGGTATTGAATTTCTTAAAAAACTCTATAGGAAGATATTTGAGACTCTCACATCGTTCGATGGTTAAGGTTTGAAGAGCCGGAAATTGTTCTTGCTGCTGCAAAAAGAAAATATGTAAAGATATTAAGTTCGAGCAATCACAGCCATGCAAATACGAATTGGTGTTTTAATATATGGGTAAACTTCAAATTGCCCCTTTGTGATTTAGCTTATTTTCACCTTGCCATCCTATGGTTCAAAAAAAATTCACTTTGCCCTCATGTGTTTTAATTTTTATTTCTCCAAAAAAATTTATACGAAATAGGGTGGCAAATTAAAACTGTTTAAAAAAATCACAAGGTGACAAAGTAAAAAATGCGCTAAACTACAGGGAGAAAAGTGTAAATTTTGTAACCACGGTATGGCAAAGTGAAAATGAGCTAAACCATAGAGGGGGCAAAGTGAAACTTTTTGAACCACAAGAGGGCAAAGAGAAAATAAGCTAAACCTCATGAAGTAATTTGAAGTTTATAAAATAGAGCACTTACATTGTTGTTTCCACAATTCTCATTTATTGCTGGAAGAGTAGTCAATCCGACATCATCAATTTGTAATTTATTTAAACATCGAGGGAGAGCAGGCAGTCCCTTCAAATTAGGGGCACCTAGTAATTGTCATAGTATGAAGTTTAGGAAACATGCAGCAATCATCTATTCCAATCCACTCCTCCAAGTTAGGCATGTCCTCAAAGTATAATTCCTTCAATGATGGAAAGGCACATCCACCACCGCACCCATCGAATGAACAACCTATTTGCTTTACTGAGTGCAGTCTCGTCATGTGAAGATCATTGAGCGATGGCAGACCCCCAAGAGGTGGGAGATGCACCAATCCTTTACAGTCACTCAGTTTGATGAATGTCAAGTTGATGTGTGACGGATCTATCATCCAATAAGGAGATTTAACACCTTGGTATTCTTCAATACACAAACTCTTGAGATTGATATGCGGGCAGAGGTTATCGAGAAGCTGCTCATCTGTCTTTACATTATTAGAGCGGCGTTCGGACCATTCCAATGTTAATGATTTGAGATATTCTTTCTCCTCCAACTTGGCCTCCATAGCTTCTTCAGAACTCCTCACATTTTCAAGTCTTCTAATGCTCAGGTGACCACGAAGATCTTTGAGGTTCTTTAGTTCACTGATTTTGTAACCACTCTTCTCTCGGACAACAAAATCTTCTAATTTGCGGATGAAGGGCAGTTTGCTAAGATAAGGAATATTTTCTATCACATCCTTAGGAACATCTAATGAACGCAAATTGACCAAGTTAGTGAAGCCATCATATTCAATATTCATACGAGGAATTTGACGGAAGGATAACTTCATGACTACCAAGTGATAAAGCCTATAAAGATTGATAATGGAAACTTTCATATGTAATCAAATAAGACGAAATAGATAGGTACTGAAGGTGTATCAAGCTATCAAGTGCATCAGGTAATTTATTATATTTAAAATTCACGCTTAAGCTCAATAGCCGTAAGGTTTTAAATCCATTTATAACCTTCTTAAACACAGGTAAATAATCTTCATTATGCTCATGTTCCTCTTCATCAGAGATGAAAAGAGTGCGCAAGTTCTTAAGATTGGGGATCTCTTCTATGGAATGAAGATTTATGGTTTCAAAAGATAAATGTCGAACTGTCCGTGGAATAATATTTCCTACAACATCACCTCTTATTCTAATGCATTCCCCTAGAGAAACAGATTGTGCTAGGTCGTGCATCAAATCGTGCATAACATAACGTTTATAAATTTTATGCCTAAAATCTTCCGTTTTGCAAGTAAAGAATGATTTTCTTGTTAGAAGATCTAAATACTCCCTTCCAATGTCCTCCGGGCTCTGCCCTCCACAAATAGACTGTGATATCAAACCCGAACCCATCCACATGTAGACCAACTCTTTCCTCTTAAACTCATAATCCTATGGAAATATACTGCAATATCTAAAGCAGACTCGCAAGTTTGTGGGTAAATAGTCGTAGCTTAATCTTAAAACTGTCATGATGCCGTCCTTTCCTTGCTGCAATTTCATAGTGTCTTCATTCAATATTCTCTTCCAGTTTTCATAATCCTTGCAGGAGTTTAGTAGTCCGCCCATAACCTTTATTACCAATGGGCATCCTCCCAGCTTCTTCGCTATTTGTTCACCAATCGGCTGCAAGTTTTTATAATCATCTGGGTTCACACCAAGGAATGCATGCTTATTGAAAAGTGACATATAATCGCTCTCCTCCAACTCCTTTAGATCAAATGATTCCCTCCTATATTCCATCACCCTTGCAGCCATATCCGCAACTGAGCCCATTCGAGTTGTCAACAGGATCTTGCTTCCTCTCTGTCCGAATTTCAAAGGAGCAACCAATTTCTCCCACTCTGACATATTATCTTCATTCCAAACATCATCCAAAATGAGTAAAAACCTATACGACGTAAGTTTTTGTTTAAGGTCCTCATGGAGTGCATCTAGACTCTTGCCACTATTTTCATCTTTCAACATCTTTCTCATTATCGCAGCTGCATTGAAGTCTTGAGAAACGCAAACCCACATAATCGGGTCGAAGTACCTTTGCACTCTTTCTTCTTGATGGATTAGTTGGGCAAGAGTAGTCTTCCCAAGCCCACCCATACCAACAATGGTATAAGCAGAGACATTGAAACTGAGCCCTTCAGACTCGCTATCTACTGGTTTGATCAGCCATTCGACTATCGTGTCCCTCTCCTTGTCTCGTCCAAACACCTCACTTTCGGTTAACAAGCTGCTAGTCTCGCGAGCATCCTTGACTTCCTCGATCTTCCGACGCTTAACGCTAGGGCCATAAAACTCAATAGCAAGTTGAAGGAATGGTCCCATACGGTCAATGACCATATTTAAGTTCTTGACGGCCTCTTTCAACCTCCCCAGTGTGTCATCGGGAAAGATACCTTTAATAAAACTACCAATCTTTATTTTGCATTCAAAGAGACTATTGCCACGCACCTTGTCATCTCCATCTCGTATTCTCTTCTCCAGCTCGTAGTACTCCAGCTCGTCGAGCACGTCCTCTGCATCCTCCACGGCGTCTCTGAGCTGCCACAGCCACACACGCAGCCCCTCGTTCTGCATCATGGCCGACCACGCACCCTCCTCAACCGCAGTCAAGACTGCCTCGACCTGCGGAAGGGCATTCCGCAGCCGGTCGAGCTCGTCCTGCACGCCACTGGCTACCGGGACCGCGTTGAGATAGGAAAAGCATTTATTAACGAGATTCCCGATGATCGCCGACGCCACTGATTGGCCTATGAAAGTTAAAGCCATAATCCTCCCAATAGCTCTAAGTGCAGCTGCTTCACCGCTACTCAGGCAATCGATCAAAGTCCTGCAGGAGTACAGAAATTGAAGAAAGAGGAAAGAGATGTTCAGCTTGCAAAGAAGAAAAATTTAGGAGGAATGCATATATGAGTTCTTGAATGCTGTCATCTAATATGGAGGAAGCTGAGATTAGAATCTTGGAGACTTTTGCATGGCAAAGCAATAGAGTATGGCTGCTTTATTTGATTCCCCAGGAAAAGAAAGGTGAAAAACTACTTTTCGAAATACAAAAAAAAAGAGAAAATACGGTTTTTATATTTCTAATAAATAATTTGAAAGATGAAAATACTATTTTCAGATAAAATTTTAAAAAAAATTAAGAAAATTTTATTTTCTTTAGAAACTAAACAATATATATATATATATATATATATATATATATATATATATATATATATATATATATATATATATATATATATATATATATATATATATCGGTCAAAAATTTATTTTTGAAATATTTAATCCAAAAAATTTTTGAATCAACTCTGATCATTAATGGGATGATAACATTTAATAATTCAAAACTCTATTAAATAAAGTGAGTCTCATAAATATACTCACTTTACTTTTAAATAGTGAATGTTTAGTGTAGCTATTGAAAAATAATTTTTGGGTTTAAAAGTGATTGTTGGCTTAATAGGATGTTTGGCTCATAAATATGCCCACTTTTGAGCATCTTATTTTAAATTTTAGAATCACTTTTTTTTTATTTTTGGAATCCAAAATCAGAAAAAACTAAAACCTAGCTACTTCTTAAAACCTAATACTGATTTAAAACTCAAATTTCAAATTTTTATTTTGAATGGTGACCTTGGGTAGGTCTCAGACAGATCGCGTACATAGTGGATAATCTTTGTTATTATTGTGGACATTTGTCCTAACTTGTGGTCACTAGCCACGTTGATGTCGCCAGATTTTGTAACTGAGTTGATAATAGAAATATATGGTTTAAGCCCAAAAAGTTGGACAACATGTCCAGATCGGATATTTTAAGCTTTATGAATGGTGACCTTGGGTTGCCATGTTTTATGATGCTAAGAGACTGATCGCGTGATATTTAACCGACAGTTGTGCGTCCTTAGTAGTCTGAGGTTTAGTTCTAGCAACTGGTGGTGAAAATTATGCCACAAACGATTATAAAGTGTAAGAAGAGATTCTCTACCTTATATGATTACACTTAAGAAAATGAATCTAGTGACCTTTGTCAGTGTTCGGCCTCGATAGTCAGCCTAAACGGGTGAGACAATTGAGTTCTGCTTGCACAAACTGTAAGTTATGTGAAACCAGAAAAGAGTACGAGAGCTGGTTGCCACATCGGATGCGATCACATCAACCCTTAAGCATCGGATCTTATCCGAACTCCGAGGTTAAGCGTGCTTGTGCGGTGTAGCCTTGGCTGGGCGTGTAGCATCTCTACGAGAACCCGAGTCAATGGAACTTGAAATATAAAGCAGTTAAACCTAAAAATTTGGCAACATGTCAAAATCAAGTCTGTTAAGTCTTTGTGGATGGCTCGAACTGCTAAAGGACTATGATCTCACTATCCAGTACCACCCAGGTCGGGCCATTGTAGTAGCGGATGCTTTGAGCCGAAAGCACGTGTCCCCAGAGCTGCTAATGATCACTGATCAGGACCGCTTGATTTCTGAGTTCCAACGTCTAGACTTGGAGATCGTTCCTTCGAGGTCTACCGCCCGACTCTTAGCGATGGTAGTGCAGCCTGTCCTGCTTGATCGCATAAAGGAGGGACAGCAGTCCGACCCCTCCTTCCAGAAGGTTCGAGAGCTGATATCATTGGGGCAGACTGACGATTACTAGTTGCACGCCGATGGCTCTATCCGATTCAGGGGCCGTTGGTGTGTCCCAGATGACGGTGAATTAAAGAAGGACACCCTTACTGAGGCGCTTCGGTCCTTATATTCGGTACATCCTGGTGGGACTAAAATGTACCAGGATCTGAAACAACATTACTGGTGGCCTGGGATGAAGGCTGACGTGGCGAACTATGTAGCGCAGTGCCTAGTTTGCCAGCAGGTGAAGGCGGAACACCAGAGACCGGCGGGAAAAACTGCAACCGCTTCCTGTACCAGTTTGGAAGTGGGAGCAGATCACGATGGACTTCGTTACCGGTCTGCCTCGATCCCAGCGAGGCCACGATGCTATATGGGTCATTGTGGATCGACCCACCAAGTCGGCCCACTTTCTACCAATACACATGACTTGAACCCGTGATAGACTCGCCCAACTCTATATTGATGAGATTGTGAGGCTACATGGCACTCCGGCATCGATCGTTTCGGATAGGGACACCCGCTTTGTGTCTCAGTTCTGGAGGAATGTACAAGAAGCTGAGGAGTAGATCGATCCCCTACGTCAAGGTACAATGGGAGAACCACGAGGAGAGTGAAGCCACGTGGGAACGCGAGTCAGCCATGATGGAGCGTTATCCCTATTTAGTTGATTCCTAGTTGTACTAAGTTTCGGGAACGAAACTTCTTTTTAGGTGGTAGAGATGTAAGAATTTGAATTTTTATTGTAAATAAATGAAAGAGAAGGAATAAAAATCAAGTTGAAATTTTGAATCATAAGTGACCCCCCTTTTCTGCAGTGTAAATTGCACAGTATATGAGGCAGAAATATCGCCTTTCAATCTGAGCCTAATCTCGAAAATCCGAGATCACCAGTGCGACCGTCTCGCCGAATCGAGTGAAAACCATATTAAGCAAGTTTAGATCCGACGGTCGGATCTTCCAGAAATCAACGAAGAAACGGGCGGGACCCACGACTTAAGTTGAGGGTACATGAACGGTAAACCCTAATTTCAAATACCCCTAAGTGCTAACGTTCGCCAAATCGCCGTCTGGTAACCGATCATAGCACTTCAGGTAGTCGATTTGAACAGTTTCATCGTTCTGGACGTAATGGCACTGACGGAATTTCCGTTCGACGACCCGAGAGTCTCGAAAAGCGCGATAACTGTATTCCGGAACAGTATTTTATGGACCGAGATTGTATCCGGGTAGTTTCTCGAAAATCAGAAATCGCTACCTGATAGGTCTCGTCGAGCCGGACGTCATGGCGAAGTCCATTTTTCGTTTCGACGACCAGAACGCCTCGAAAAGCATGAAATTTGGTGAAAATATGGCTTTTTGCACAAGAGACCCTATACTTCTTGCCTCGAATTGCGTGCCACTGCCTGGAGGAGGACCTTAATGCAAATGAAAGATGCTGTGAGGGACTAAGCACTAAATACCAAAGTTTGAGGGCTCAAAATGCAACTGTGCAAAAACCTATATATACACACCTACTCCGAGCTAGGGTTCCAAAAAAAACCCTAAAACCCTGTAGCCCTCAGCCCTAGCCGCAACCCTCAACAACCTCCTCTTCTCTGCCGCGTTCCCCGGAACCTCCCCGCGCCGGCCGCCGCCTCTCCTTGCCGGAGAAGAAAGGACCTAGAACTCGGGTGCTTGGAGAGGAGGGTGATCGAGAAGGTCCTAGGCGATCCAGACTTGGTCCTGTGGAGTCCCCGTAGAGCCCCAAACGAGCTGAGGTGAACCCGTGGTCTGCCGCCGCCGTGCACCGCCGCGGGAGCGACCTTCATCTTCCAACTTTCCGGCGAGGTAAATTCTTGGAAATAATTGCTTTAAGTTGGTCCATCAACCCTAGCATCATATTCCTGACACTGGGGGGATCATCCCCATGTTGTCCCAGCCGTCGCCGTCCATCCGGTTGCCGGCGGGAGCAACCCATCGCCAGAAAATCCTTGTTTGGTTCGGGCTTGAGCACGGGCGACATCCGGTCGTTGTGCACAAGATCAGAACCGTTGATCTTGCTCCTCTGGGCGACTGCAAGCTTCCCCTAAAGTTGGAGGACGATCGGATCAAGATCGGGACCGCGAAAGCCAGCCCTAGAAATCGGCTTTCTTCAACCTCGGCCGATCTCGGCCGTCCGGCGCCGCCGCTGCCTCCCACCGCCGGCCATCTCCACCAGAAGCTTCCTGCCACCAACAGGGGATTTTTGGTCCAAGTTGCACCGGCTCGGAGGTGCTCGGCCGGAATCCGCCATTGACGGCCATTGGAGCTCCACCGAGCTCCGCCGCCGCGCCTTGCCGACGATCCCCGGCACCGGAAAACCACCCTGGTGAGTTTGGTTGGTCCATAAGAGCCTCCTCATCGTGTTGCATGTGGAGTTTGACGTCGGGTTTATAATCTCTGCAGCTGCACCCTTGTTGCCTTCGGGTTTCATCTCCGGCGATCCCCGGCGACTCGGGCTCCGACCAACCCTACAGGTAAACTCTAGATATTAATTATATGACCCCTACCATTTTTATTTGGGTCTGGGGCACCCCTGTAGTTTGGTTTCACTGGTTGCACCCGAGCCACCCATTCCGGGCTTTCCTCCGGCCGTCGCCGCCTCCGGCCACCGGAGTTCGACCCAACTTGCACCAACCTGCTTCTGAGACTTGCCCTTATCTTATGCTCAGCTTGGTAACAGGTCTGAACCTGTGTTGCTCAAGGTTAACCCAAACCGAGCCTTGGGTGGTTTGTGTTGGTGCACCACCTTGCCCCGGCCAACTCCTCCGGCCAAGTTCCGGCGAGCCTCAGGTGAGCCCCACTGCCCCTAGTCCATGCTTAACACCATGCTTTAGTTAACTCTTAAATTGATCAAGTATATGTTAAGTGTTAGCAATGTCACAAATTGGAACCCTAAATGCTTATGGGCCAACTTTGCCCTCGGGCCTCGTGCCAGCCCAATCTTGTGAGCACGGGCTCCGTCTCGTCATAACGAACCCGCTGAAACCTACGGCGTCAATTTTGGATTCCCGGATTTCAGGAACGGATCGAAACAAGCTAAAATAGAGTATAATTATGCAAATTAAAGATAGATTATGGATCAAATGGATATTAGACACAATGATTACCTTTAGACAGTATTTATACACTTACTGGGCATTTTGTTGGAGTCCCGTGGACTCTCGTTGATCGGGGATTGGATTTCGTCCCGCAAATCGACTCTATCGACCGTTTAAGCTCTCCGTTACTGTTGTGTCGTCGGGATGGGTTTGTGTGAGTCTATTACTGATTCTAGCTCCTTGTTCAGGGCCCAGTTGTTCAGCACCAGCCTCCCAGTAGCTGTGCGGGAGTTCGAGGATCGGCCTACATCCAGGTGGGTTATCTTCGGTCCGGGCTTTATCTTTCCGGCCCTCTGGTTGCTTTAGTCCAGTCGGACACCTGTTCTTGATTAGCCCTGCTGATTTTATCTATATGTTATATGACCTATCTTGACAGACATTGATCTCTTTAGACAGTTATGTACACCTGTTTGTCAGCTTTTACATCTGAGTACATAGATGTCATGATTCTGATTATGCCTGATATTTCCGGTCACCTATGATGATTTTGCCATTCTTGATTTAGTACTGATGATTCTGCCTGCTCTTGATATAGTCCTGATGATTTTGCCTATATGCCATATACTCCACATGATTGACATTGATCTCCTTGGACATATCCTGTATACATGCTTGTCAGTTTCATATCAGAGTACAGTAGATTTTCATGGTCTGATCATGCTTGTGGATTCCTGCCATTGGTTATATTCTGCATTTATACCCAGAGATATTTGCCCTTATATTCAGATATGCATGATAGATCCTGATCGATATATATACAGATGATTGATTCCCTGTTGGGATCTCGGCATGTTGCCGATTACCCGGTCAGTGGACCGAGAGCTTGAGCATTTGCATTATGATCGCCCGCACCGTTGTACTTCACGTACACTAGCGGATTTGCTACCCGCAGTGGTGTGCTTTACCGGTAAAGTGGTTAGCAGTGGCAACCCGTGACCCCCAGGGGGGAATGTCAACCAGGTGGTGCCAGGTGGGCAGTTTTGCCTGAGGTCTTGTGGGACCAATATGGTGGCTTATGATTGGGTACTTGATATTCTTGTGATTGATGCATAGCTTTTATACTTCCATGTTCTAGCATGTTTATGCAGTACCTACTAACTTGATATTCTTGTGATTGATGCATAGCCTTTATACTTCCATGTTCTAGCATGTTTATGCAGTACCTACTAACTTGATATTCTTGTGATTGATGCATAGCCTTTATACTTCCATGTTCTAGCATGTTTATGCAGTACCTACTACTGTTTAGTATACTTGATTATCAGTGGACTCATTAATGATTATCTGCCTAGTTCCATTTATCTGTGGATTTATTACTTTCCGGTAGATATTATCTGTTATTTCAGCTGTACCTATCGATCTTTACTATCCGCAGATTTTAGTACCCAGTAGGTACGATTAGCTATTTCTCGGCTCGTCGTGCCCACTGGGATACATGTACAGTGTATCTCACACCCCCTGTGTCACGCCCCGGCGTCGAAACTGCGACCCGAGCTCGCCAACAGATCCGCCGCCCATACGGGAAGCCCCGTATAGACGAAGCGACTAACCTGCAAAAGATCAACTATGCTATACAGATATCAGAGCTGAAAGAAAACTGCTAGAAATAAAACAATATACAAACCAAGACCTCACCAAAAAACAACAGTCTCTCGAGCAGTATAAAATAAATACAACTCTATACCTCACTACAAAGTTCTCTCAACATGAACTCTCAAAAGTAATAATGGTACATCTACTCTCTGGACGATGACTGGTAGGGAACTATCTCGCGACTCCCTTACCTCGATCAGAAGAAGCAGCAACAGGAGCAGCAGGAACAGGAGTCCCTGTGGGAAAATACACCACGACGGGTGTGAGAACTACGTCCCAAGTAGTTCTCAGTGGGTGCCGCCAACAAGCCCGACGGCCTGCCCACTAAGTCTACTAGAGGCATAAAGTAACAATATAATACTGAAATGAAAGGGCTGGAAAAGTAACTCTACAGCTACTATGCCTCTATCTAGATGCTCAAGAAAAAAAAACAGATGGAACATGATGCATCTACTAACCCACACAGTAAACTCACCAAATCTAAACTGACTGCCTCAAAGGGGCCAGTCAAACCTGCGCCCACCTACTGCCGCACATCCTCAACAGGACGGGTCTACCGTAGGGTGTCCGTGACTGCCACTAACTGGCCCAGTCAGAGGGACGGCGTCGACAAGTCGCGATAGCAAGTAACAGGCCTAACTCCGGAGTGGCTCTCGAGGGGAGCGACCCCACCGAGGAAAGTATCCGCGTATCTCTGTCGAGCTCAAATATGGCTCATGCAGGCTATAGTCCAAACCACGATCAACAAGATCGACCAACAACACCAACTCTCAACCACAGGCTGGAAAACCACACAGCTGGGGCCACCGTCCACCAGACGGCTCCCACAACAGAACACTAACTCACAGGAAAGACCGACACCATAAGGGTTCGGAAACCCGATAGACCGGTGCTAAGAACCCTATCAAACAAGAACAGACTCTAGGCTCCGCCTATCGAAGTTCCCGATCCCCTTATAGTTCGGGAAAGCAAAACCTCGGCACGACACGCAGAAAACACCAATAGGGCCCGAAAGTCCCGGGAGACCTACACCTACAACCCTATCAAACAAGAACAGGTTCCAGGCTCGGCCCCCGTGGCTTTCGTCCCGACAAAGGAACGGCCCCTAGAACCCAGATCACTCGAATCCTTTCGAGTGGGGAGATTTACAAGAAAAAGGTGACATTTGTTATTGAAAATCATTTGATCTAGAAGAAATCCATATTTAATGATTTTAGCTCTCTTTAGAAAAACAGTTAGAAAAATAAGTGTTTTACCCAAGCCCCGAAGGGCTGATGCCTTTGTCCAATCAAACAAGAACAGACTCCAGCGGCCCTTCGATGCTTGGAAGAAAGCATTGGTAGACTAAAAATCATGTGTATGTCGAAAAGGGTTCTGGGTTCTAGGTCCGGCTATCACTAGAAAACTACCGCCACTAACACAGTGGCGACAACCCAAACAGGGGAAAACCAGATCTCCCGGGTCCACCGTTTACCCCAAACGGTTCGCGGTACAGACAAGCGAACCACTGCATCTACCAGACTCCACTCTGCTCCCAAGCACGAGTGCAAATGCATCCCACACTAAAGAAGTCCCGACCGCTCGGCCCACTACCCGGGCGAGGATAACACTAAGTCCAGGAATGAAACATAAAGTGTGGATGTCTAAACATAAATAGCCCTAGCCCAAGTGAGGGTTTTCTACTGGTCTGGTTACACATGCAACATATGACGGGGGTGCTAGGTCAGGTTCCAACATAACAAATATTTAACATGATAGAAGGAAGCAAGAGATCACAAGATCGACAGATAAAACTAGGAACAACAATTCCTACACTCTAGCATGCTACCAAAGTCCAATCACTATCATGCATGATTCTATATCCATAGAATTAGAGCACAGTCCATAGATCTTGAAAGCAAAGCCACCCACCTGAAGGTGCACAACTGTCCAGGGTCGTACAGCTGAAAATACCAGGAAATCCAAATCTCCTACTCCAAAAGATCCAGCAACACTCGTAACTCTCCTGGGTACAACACAAAGTCCACAAATACACATCAATTCCAAAACTGCCCATAAAACATACACAGAATTTCAGTCCCAAAGATGTCCCTTTTTCACCTGCTGAAAATGCCCAGAAAAATCCAATAAAAATATCACAGCGATCCTCGCGTCGATATCTTTGAAACGGTACCCTGCACGCCCAAATCCGAGTTCCGAAGGTCAAGATACAAATTCGGCAAGGCGGTGTACTCGAAAGATTTCTGCACCAAAACTGTAGCACTGAATACAGGAAAAACGGGATTTTCACCTCCAATAGAAACTCTGGAAAAATCCAAGGAAAATACGAGCTTGTTCCTTGTGATCTGTAGATGAAAAACTTGTATAAGCACGCCTCAATCCAACGCTCGTACGCAAAGATATCGCCTCCCCAATCCGCTGCTGTCTCAAAATTCCTCACAGAAAAAGGGGGACCACTGTTACCTCGGGGTCCGAGCCAAGGAGTCAAAATACGAATGCGCGATCAAAATGAAAGATGAAGCCCTACCTGTTAGGAGTGTGTCGGCGCAAGAATCACCAAAAACCAGTGTCGGGGTAGCCCAGGGTAACCTTTACACTGAACTTGCGACGAAGAGGAACACCGAGAAGGAAACGTCGCTCCGCGCCGTAAAATCCAAAACCTCGGGATGCATGCACTCAAAAATTCCGAAACTCTGCAGCAAGAACCAGCACTCGAAGATGAAAATCTTCACTGAAGGGAGCTCGGGGAGATGGGGCTTCGAAGTGGCAAAAATGGCTAAGTGAAACTCCCTCGGATTGCATTCAAGAAGAAAACCAAACCAACAATTCACAAAATACCTTCCACGTCCCCGAAACAGGAAACACCCGTAGAAGTCCACCTAGAGTTCGCCACGTGTCCACCAAAGTCAACAGCGCACAG
Source organism: Tillandsia leiboldiana (assembly GCA_029204045.2). Classification (NCBI taxonomy): domain Eukaryota; kingdom Viridiplantae; phylum Streptophyta; class Magnoliopsida; order Poales; family Bromeliaceae; genus Tillandsia; species Tillandsia leiboldiana. The sequence continues at coordinate 20,216,094 of CM055076.1, read as the reverse complement.
TGCCGCGCGCGTCAGCGCGGCATGGCGCCCGCGCGCGCACGCGGCCCGAGGCACCGACACCTGCTCCGTGGACCGAGCGCGCTAGACCGCACCAATCCAGAACCACCACGTGTCCACCCCGGTCCACCGTGCACCTGACCCGCAGCATGGACCGCGCGCACCAAGACCGGCCAATGCCATCACGCCACGTGGCATGACCACGGTCCACCGTGCACCCCGCCAAGGCCCATGGACCGTGCCTGCTGCGCCGGCCAACCGGAGCGCGCCACGTGGCCAGCGCCCGGTGCACGCCTCCCGCGGTGGACCGCGCGCCTGCGTTGCCGCCCGCCGCCGCGCTCCGCCGCCGCCGGCGCCGTTCCGGCCGCCGGAACAGTAACCCTTGCCTCGAAAAACGTGTTTTCGCATCCGGGCTCCGAAAAATTCAAGTAAATAGTCCATCTTGACCGTTTTCGCGCGCTGAATCCAAATCCGAAGTCCGATTGGCCAAATTCCACTTCTAAAATTTCCCAAAAATTCCCGAAAAAGTAAACTTGATCCGTTTTTCATGCCGGGTCAAATCGTTGGTTCCAATAAGCGCGCAAAACCCTCGATCACCCTAATGGGCTTCCAGAAAAGCAAACAAGCTCCAATTTCACCCGAAATTCAATTTTTGGGCCCGACACGTGCACAAACACCTCCCGAAGACACTAATCCAACCATAACCCTTAAGCGGGGATTCAGGTCCTCACATCCTCCCCCACTAAAAGAAAGTTTCGTCCTCGAAACAAACACGGCTCAAAAGGGGAGTTCCAAAGCCAAAGGTAAGTATCCATCAACACCGTCTCCATCTCCCCAGTCGCTACGCACACTCCGCGAAGCGAGTCCAAAAGCTGGAAAAGAACTCAAAAATTCCAAAAGACAGGGGACAAGGAAGAACGACCAACTCTACTCGTCCGAAACTACACGAATTACGCCAACACAACCAACAAGAAAGGTAAAGGCCCCACCAGCAGGAAGGCCGTCAACCAAAACTCTCAATTTAGAAAACGGCTGAAATTAACGAAAAGTCTAAAAATTCCGAAAGGACCAGTGCCTTCGCCCCAATCAAACAAGAACAGGTTCGGGCACCGTCTCCATTTCTGGAGCAGTCTTTCGAAGTTTTCGTCCTGTTCGAAAATTTCGGCACAAGGGCGAGAAAATGGAGAGAAGTGTTTGAAGTCGTTCCTGCCGTGGCTACGAAACGAATGCTACGATGAAACCGAGACCCCTAAGGACACAACCTCTAGTCCCAAACAAACAAACAAACAGACCAACAAACAAACAACAATGCTCCCGAGGTGGCGTCTGTCCAAAGCCGCTGAAGCCAACGTCGCAGGAAGAAAACTTCGGCAACCATGGGGATGAACTCCTCCTGTCCAACTCGCGGAAGGGTGACTGCTCTCATTCCACAGTCAGCCTTGCACGGCACCGCACCAACCAGTCCAACCTGTGTGCTCAATCCAAGTCCTAGAGCTGTCCTTGAATCGTCATATCAGCATGTGAAGTCCCAAGTCTCAACTGCATTGATCACAACCCACTAGGCTCCCCCAACATGCACAACACCAACATGAACATGTACCTCTAGTGCACGGGGTAACAACTCTACCTCCAGTCCAGACAGGAAAGCCAAAAACACCCAACTCAGACTGCTGTAGAGAAATCATGCTCGCGACAACCTGGTCCACTGCCGTAGCGCCCTCCAACCGGGCGGTACAGACTCATCCGCTCGATGTAGGTGGTCGTCGCTCAGTCTGCCTCTGCTCACACTAGGGTGACAAATGCGGTACTCTGTAGATAACCAATCCATGCTACCGCCGCGCCACTCTGATGTAGGTGCTGACGCTGCCATCGGGGTCCACCCGATCTCTGGCATCTCAAAAATCCGCTACCCTGGAAAAAGAAATCAGCACTGTCTCTGCCGACCGATCTACCCTCCAACACCCAGCGCGAAGCACCAAAGTCTAGAACTCGCTTCTGGCGGCAGATCCCTATCCAAAGGAACTGCAACGCCACGCTCCATACACCACGCCTACTCCATCGAAGCGTCAATAATCCGTAATGGAGGGACCAACTAAACTGGAAGGTAACCTGGCGCAACCTATTCCCAGTCAAACATATCCTATGCGCCTCGTCCCTCGAACCCTGGAGCGTGCAGTTCAACAACTGTATAAACTCCCTAGAGCAGGGAGGCTCTCAACTAGTCTCTCCATCACCACCAACCCCAATTCTGCCAACAAGGGCTCCAACTCAAACCTATGAATCGGGATGGTTCAGACTGTCGGGACTGACTTCATCGATCAACGATGTCCCTACGCTCAGCTACTATCCACTATCCATCCAGCCTCGGTGCCTCGGCACTACACGTCGGCACGGGGGGGGGGGGGGGGGGGGAGCTGCTCGCTCAATCGGTGCCACTGATATAGCTGAACATGCCACTGCATAGGAAGAAAGTGCTGGAGGACACTCAAGCGGTACAGCAACTGGTTGTGCTCTCTGCTCCAACAAGCGCATCAAATGTTCCATTGCCTCCTCCTGGCATCGGACAGCCTCTGACAACTGTGCCATCTGAATCCATAACTCCTGGGTCTCGCTCTGCTCTGATAGCTCTGCCTCCCGCTGCTCGGGTTACTCATCAGATGCGGGATGTGCCCTCTTCACAACACGACGTCTCAGGGGCATCGTAGTCCACTGCACAATAACAAACATCAGGACACAAAACCATACGACCCAATCCAGCGAAAGTCTAAGACATGCCATCCATTCCATAGCATTATGTTGTCTGCAGCCAACATAATCGCTTAGGAGAATAAACATGCCAATCACTCATCCCATCTCTTGGGAGAGGTATAAAACTCAATCAGGACTCTCGCTAAAAGTCACGACTCTCACGTAGTCATCCTAATGTCCAACCACAAGCCTAGGGTTTCTAAGTCCACCATGACCTACAACCTAGGCTCTGATACCACCTAATCTGTCACGCCCCGGCGTCGAAACTGCGACCCGAGCTCGCCAACAGATCCGCCGCCCATACGGGAAGCCCCGTATAGACGAAGCGACTAACCTGCAAAAGATCAACTATGCTATACAGATATCAGAGCTGAAAGAAAACTGCTAGAAATAAAACAATATACAAACCAAGACCTCACCAAAAAACAACAGTCTCTCGAGCAGTATAAAATAAATACAACTCTATACCTCACTACAAAGTTCTCTCAACATGAACTCTCAAAAGTAATAATGGTACATCTACTCTCTGGACGATGACTGGTAGGGAACTATCTCGCGACTCCCTTACCTCGATCAGAAGAAGCAGCAACAGGAGCAGCAGGAACAGGAGTCCCTGTGGGAAAATACACCACGATGGGTGTGAGAACTACGTCCCAAGTAGTTCTCAGTGGGTGCCGCCAACAAGCCCGACGGCCTGCCCACTAAGTCTACTAGAGGCATAAAGTAACAATATAATACTGAAATGAAAGGGCTGGAAAAGTAACTCTACAGCTACTATGCCTCTATCTAGATGCTCAAGAAAAAAAAACAGATGGAACATGATGCATCTACTAACCCACACAGTAAACTCACCAAATCTAAACTGACTGCCTCAAAGGGGCCAGTCAAACCTGCGCCCACCTACTGCCGCACATCCTCAACAGGACGGGTCTACCGTAGGGTGTCCGTGACTGCCACTAACTGGCCCAGTCAGAGGGACGGCGTCGACAAGTCGCGATAGCAAGTAACAGGCCTAACTCCGGAGTGGCTCTCGAGGGGAGCGACCCCACCGAGGAAAGTATCCGCGTATCTCTGTCGAGCTCAAATATGGCTCATGCAGGCTATAGTCCAAACCACGATCAACAAGATCGACTAACAACACCAACTCTCAACCACAGGCTGGAAAACCACACAGCTGGGGCCACCGTCCACCAGACGGCTCCCACAACAGAACACTAACTCACAGGAAAGACCGACACCATAAGGGTTCGGAAACCCGATAGACCGGTGCTAAGAACCCTATCAAACAAGAACAGACTCTAGGCTCCGCCTATCGAAGTTCCCGATCCCCTTATAGTTCGGGAAAGCAAAATCTCGGCACGACACGCAGAAAACACCAACAGGGCCCGAAAGTCCCGGGAGACCTACACCTACAACCCTATCAAACAAGAACAGGTTCCAGGCTCGGCCCCCGTGGCTTTCGTCCCGACAAAGGAACGGCCCCTAGAACCCAGATCACTCGAATCCTTTCGAGTGGGGAGATTTACAAGAAAAAGGTGACATTTGTTATTGAAAATCATTTGATCTAGAAGAAATCCATATTTAATGATTTTAGCTCTCTTTAGAAAAACAGTTAGAAAAATAAGTGTTTTACCCAAGCCCCGAAGGGCTGATGCCTTTGTCCAATCAAACAAGAACAGACTCCAGCGGCCCTTCGATGCTTGGAAGAAAGCATTGGTAGACTAAAAATCATGTGTATGTCGAAAAGGGTTCTGGGTTCTAGGTCCGGCTATCACTAGAAAACTACCGCCACTAACACAGTGGCGACAACCCAAACAGGGGAAAACCAGATCTCCCGGGTCCACCGTTTACCCCAAACGGTTCGCGGTACAGACAAGCGAACCACTGCATCTACCAGACTCCACTCTGCTCCCAAGCACGAGTGCAAATGCATCCCACACTAAAGAAGTCCCGACCGCTCGGCCCACTACCCGGGCGAGGATAACACTAAGTCCAGGAATGAAACATAAAGTGTGGATGTCTAAACATAAATAGCCCTAGCCCAAGTGAGGGTTTTCTACTGGTCTGGTTACACATGCAACATATGACGGGGGTGCTAGGTCAGGTTCCAACATAACAAATATTTAACATGATAGAAGGAAGCAAGAGATCACAAGATCGACAGATAAAACTAGGAACAACAATTCCTACACTCTAGCATGCTACCAAAGTCCAATCACTATCATGCATGATTCTATATCCATAGAATTAGAGCACAGTCCATAGATCTTGAAAGCAAAGCCACCCACCTGAAGGTGCACAACTGTCCAGGGTCGTACAGCTGAAAATACCAGGAAATCCAAATCTCCTACTCCAAAAGATCCAGCAACACTCGTAACTCTCCTGGGTACAACACAAAGTCCACAAATACACATCAATTCCAAAACTGCCCATAAAACATACACAGAATTTCAGTCCCAAAGATGTCCCTTTTTCACCTGCTGAAAATGCCCAGAAAAATCCAATAAAAATATCACAGCGATCCTCGCGTCGATATCTTCGAAACGGTACCCTGCACGCCCAAATCCGAGTTCCGAAGGTCAAGATAAAAATTCGGCAAGGCGGTGTACTCGAAAGATTTCTGCACCAAAACTGTAGCACTGAATACAGGAAAAACGGGATTTTCACCTCCAATAGAAACTCTGGAAAAATCCAAGGAAAATACGAGCTTGTTCCTTGTGATCTGTAGATGAAAAACTTGTATAAGCACGCCTCAATCCAACGCTCGTACGCAAAGATATCGCCTCCCCAATCCGCTGCTGTCTCAAAATTCCTCACAGAAAAAGGGGGACCACTGTTACCTCGGGGTCCGAGCCAAGGAGTCAAAATACGAATGCGCGATCAAAATGAAAGATGAAGCCCCACCTGTTAGGAGTGTGTCGTCGCAAGAATCACCAAAAACCAGTGTCGGGGTAGCCCAGGGTAACCTTTACACTGAACTTGCGACGAAGAGGAACACCGAGAAGGAAACGTCGCTCCGCGCCGTAAAATCCAAAACCTCGGGATGCGTGCACTCAAAAATTCCGAAACTCTGCAGCAAGAACCAGCACTCGAAGATGAAAATCTTCACTGAAGGGAGCTCGGGGAGATGGGGCTTCGAAGTGGCAAAAATGGCTAAGTGAAACTCCCTCGGATTGCATTCAAGAAGAAAACCAAACCAACAATTCACAAAATACCTTCCACGTCCCCGAAACAGGAAACACCCGTAGAAGTCCACCTAGAGTTCGCCACGTGTCCACCAAAGTCAACAGCGCACAGTGCCGCGCGCGTCAGCGCGGCATGGCGCCCGCGCGCGCACGCGGCCCGAGGCACCGACACCTGCTCCGTGGACCGAGCGCGCTAGACCGCACCAATCCAGAACCGCCACGTGTCCACCCGGGTCCACCGTGCACCCGACCCGCAGCATGGACCGCGCGCACCAAGACCGGCCAATGCCATCACGCCACGTGGCATGACCACGGTCCACCGTGCACCCCGCCAAGGCCCATGGACCGTGCCTGCTGCGCCGGCCAACCGGAGCGCGCCACGTGGCCAGCGCCCGGTGCACGCCTCCCGCGGTGGACCGCGCGCCTGCGTTGCCGCCCGCCGCCGCGCTCCGCCGCCGCCGGCGCCGTTCCGGCCGCCGGAACAGTAACCCTTGCCTCGAAAAACGTGTTTTCGCATCCGGGCTCCGAGAAATTCAAGTAAATAGTCCATCTTGACCGTTTTCGCGCGCTGAATCCAAATCCGAAGTCCGATTGGCCAAATTCCACTTCTAAAATTTCCCAAAAATTCCTGAAAAAGTAAACTTGATCCCTTTTTCATGCCGGGTCAAATCGTTGGTTCCAATAAGCGCGCAAAACCCTCGATCACCCTAATGGGCTTCCAGAAAAGCAAACAAGCTCCAATTTCACCCGAAATTCAATTTTTGGGCCCGACACGTGCACAAACACCTCCCGAAGACACTAATCCAACCATAACCCTTAAGCGGGGATTCGGGTCCTCACACCCTGGGTGACCATTTTTCAGGTCGTTCGGGTAGTGGGGTGTCGGGACGATCCAGTGAGGCTGCCACGATAGAGCTGTCACCCTAATGATATATTGATGTCTGAGATCTTGGATGATTGTAGCTGACTTCCATTTATGCTATTTCAGCTTCCAGTTTATTTAGATATTTCAGTTTGATGATAGTATGATATTTCAGATTACTCCTGATGATTAGTATTGTTTTAGTTGAGATAGTTATTGCTCTCTGATTGATGATTGGATCAGCCTAGCCGTGCATGTATAGGAGAGACCCTATCCTTTGGATAGGGGATTTCCTATATGTGTGGCGGTCTGTTACGCCTGTTTTGCAAATTCTGATTTATAAAAAAAAAAAAAAAAAAAAAAAAAAAAAAAAAAAAAAAAAAAAAAAAAAAAAATTCAGACCTGATTTTAAAACTCGGGACGTGACATATTGTTACAGAAAAAATTACCTACTAGGTGTAATGGTACACCATGTAAATTGGATCAAATAATCTAAAAAATCACGGTCTAAAAATAAACATTGCATCAATTGTTTCTAGCGCAAGTGGCAAAGGGCTTGGTGGTTGATACTCGAGACCCGAGTTCGAAGCCTAGCTGCTTTATATATTTCAAAAATAAACCAAATGAATAGTATGTTACCTTTCTCTCAAAAAATAAATAAATAAATATTGCTCGGTTTATTAAAAAAAATCTAAATTTTATAATACTTATATAAAGACATTTTAAATTATTATAAAATATATTCAATAGATTATATATTAATTTTATAATTTTTATTATAAATTTTAGGTGCACGGTGTATAAGATGTACTTCTACATACGGTGCAAGCAATAATTTCTCACTGCTTTGACAAATAAAAAGAAAAAGCTAGATGTTTAATCTTGTATAGAATACCCACAACTATAGATTATTTGAAATAAAAACCACAGTTTTGGTAGTATAATTTTAATTATTTATAATTTCAAACTCAAACTCCCTAAATTATTGCAGTCCAGTTTCATGATCCAATGAAGATGACTAAATAATGATTTGACGTTGATGTTGTAATAATATAATATTATAACTATTTTTGTATTATTAGCTACAATACAGCTAAAAGAACTGTCTCACATCGGGAAACGGATTTGTGCTGTACAGTGATGCTTCGGAAAGTAGTTTGGGATGTGTTTTGATACAATAAGGGAAGGTTGTAGCCTACACGTCCCGACAATTATATGGCGAATTGGTCGCAATAATATTTGCTTTAAAGCTGTGGTGGCATTACTTATATGGCGAGCACTGTGAGATCTACGCAAATCACAAAAGCTTCAAATATCTATTTACTCAAAGAAGTTAAATTTGAGGCTGTATCAATGACTAAAATTGCTTAAGAGTTATAATGTCACAATCTTGTATCACCCGAAAAAGGCAAATGTGGTGGCTGACGCATTAGGTCGAAAATTTGTGGAGAATCTCGCTATGTTGATCACTGGTCAAACATTGCTACAAAAGTAAATGCTGCAATTCGATTTGGAGGTAGTAGCATCCGGCGCCCTAGCGACACTTATGACACTTAGAGTGCAACCCATCTTGTTGGAGAAAATTAAGAAAAAAAAAAATCTCAAAGGAAAGGCTCCAAAAGGTGCATCCTGACGTTGAGGGTGAGTGCATAGAGGATTTCAATGTGGACTCTAAACTTAATAGAAAAAGGGAGAAAATAAATAAGTCGGAGCAAATTATATTAATAAGACTTTTGTCTTTATGCTTCAGTTTTCTTTTATTATCATCATTTATATTTGGTCTTTTAATCGAGAGTCCCTTAACACTACGAGTGTAGGGTAATTAACGACGAATTCTTAAGTTTGCTGAAAGTCATAAATCTACAAACCCAATTTCAAAATAAAATTTAAACCAAATCTAATACGTACCATGAATGGCCACTTACCGAGGGTTGAGCCGTTCGTCGCGGCAAACATACTACTGGAGATTAAGTGATACGTGCAGCAAAAAAATATGATGAAAAAAATATTCGATTTATATCTGTAAAAAATTATCTTATTTAATTTTTATGGCCTTATAAAAAAAAACGAAACCATGTCTCAACACGCTTTTCATTCAACTCCTTTTTTCCCATTATTCATTTAGGCCATATTTGGATACATGAATATATTGTTTGGTGTATGTTACGACCCGGCCCACTAGCAATAATAATTTGTCGGACTCAAACCACGACCCAAACCACGGCCCAAAATACTTAAGTCTAGTAATTATTATTAGTATCCATGTCTCTTATATACCCAATCCAACTCTATTCCCATCCATTATTAGTATTCATGTCTCTTATATACCCGATCACAATTCCATTCCCATCCGATGTGGGACTATTGGGGTGTCACAGACTCCCCCCGTTTAGGCCAGACGTCCCCGTCAGCCCAAACACACACACAGCCCAAGATCACCGGGCGATGTGAGACTCGTCACACACTTCCGGCTGATGACTGGTTCTGATACCAAATGTAACGATCCGTTCCACTAGCAATAATAACTCATTGGGCCCAAACCACGGCCCAAAATGCTTAATCTCAGTTATTATTATTAGTGTCCATGTCGCTTATATACCCAATCATAACTCCATTCTCATACAATGTGGGACAATTGGGGTGTCACAGTGTATCTCCGCGATATACTAGAGAACTTTATATATTTGGTGGATGGGAGTGTGATCAAATATCTAAATTGAATGCTACTTACATTAAGTCATAGTAGGTGAAATTATTATACTATCAAATCACGAATATCAGAATATTTTAAGGAGAAAAAAAAAACAAACCCTTTCAATACAATCATACAAGAAAATTCTTTTGCCGAAAATGTTATTCTTAAATATTTTATTTCAACTTCTAAACTGGCCCTAAATTTTCTCCTATTTTAATCAAATCCACATATCGGACCTATTAAAAATTTTTAAGCCCAAATATAACACCGTTCTCTAATAATTTAAGCTTTCGAAGAATAATTCTTGTTTCACATTATTTAATATGATATTAGAACGGAAGGTCCCAAGTTTAAATCCCTCCAGATTCTTGTCTCATAATTTTCACCTATTTAATTCAACTTCATGGAGTGGGCGTATAAAAAAAAGAATTCAAGTGCAACCGTGAGAAGGAATGTTGAATACGATTATTGAAAGGAATATTATTATATAGCAATTTAAGTTTTTATGAACAAGTGGTTATTTCGCAATTTTTAATATGTATATAGTATATAGTGAAGAAAAATTGCAAAAGGATAATTAATTTCTGGAATGCTTCTTGCAAGAGAGAAGAGAAAATGAAATTAAAGTTTCATAGAGAAAACTTACGAGTCACCCAAACTCAATTATTGCCGATAGAGAAATTCGTCCGTCCGCCCCACTCCACACTCTTGTCCTTGTTAATTGAGAGAGAAACTATTGCCTGCACACCAATATTAGAGGTTTATAGATTAAGAAAAAAATATACAAAGAATATTTGAACTTTAGTTTTTTTATAAACATGTATTTAAATTTTTTATTTGGATTAATTAAACATACTTTATAGATTTTATCCACTTTCTATGATGTACACTTTTTTTTTCAATTATACTACTCAGTTGTTCTATTTTTTTCAGCCTCTGTACTATAAGAAAATAAAGTTATAATTTTGTACAAAAATTGATAATAAATATTATTTAAAAGAGATAGAGCATATATTCAAATTGGAAGAGGCGTAATTTTTTGAATGCATTTTGAAAAAGGAGAAAAAAAATGAAATGGAGATTTCATAGATAATACTTACAAGTCAAGACAAACTCAATTAGTGTTAAGGAGATTCTCCACGGTCGCCGACTCCACCAATTCGGCTATGAACGGTAAAGTCATAATCGGCAGATGCTTCGCCACTGCTCAGGTAATTGAGTGCAGAAATTACCGAGGAAGGAGCTTTTGAAGGGTATATATAAGTAGGGTATATATAAGTATACATCTCTTTAGGGGTGTATATCTTACACCCCATCCTATTTTAAAATAAAGTGAATTTTACTCGTCACTCGATCTGACGAATAAAATAATATCCACCTCAGAATGGAGTGGGATGTAGGATGTACACTCTTAAAGAAGTGTACACCTAGCATCCCTCGCTTTTGAATGCTATCAGCTACAACTGTTTTATAGAGAGAGTCGTTTACTAGTCACATCAAATAATTAATGAAAATGTGTCACCTGTTATATAGATGAAATTACAAGGCACCACGGACGCGACTTTTTTTCTCCGAAATAAAATAGAGTGTAAGATATAGATCCCTAAAGGATGTACCCTTAGCATCCCTCGCTTTTGAATGCTGTCAGCTAAGACTGCTTTATAGAGAGAGTCGTTTACTAGTCACATCAAATAATTAATGAAAATGCGTCACCTGTTAGATAGATGACATTACAAGGGACCACGGACGCGGCTTTTTTTTCCCAGGCGGCCGCGCGTCCGACGGGGACGTCCCAGGGACGCGCATCCATACCGCATCGGTAATTCTATATATTAACAAGTAACAACCGATATATTATGGAAAGTTATTACAGAGAAAATTAGGATTTAAAATTTGATAAAATATTAAAAATAATAATTTAATTAATTAATATGTAATTTTACTTATTTGTTTATATATATAAAGTTGGATTTAGTAAAAATTCTAATTTAATTAGTTTATTCATATCGTCTCACATAATATTATAATTTATTAATTTAATTTATTATATTATAAAATTAATTAAAAATATAAAAAATATTAATTAAAAAAATATAGTTCTAAATTTAAATAATTTTTTTTTTTTTATCTCATCTCAATTCTAAGTTTCTTTCCCGCAAAACCTTAAAGATACTATTTTTTTTATCTCTTTTTTACATTAGTGTTAAAAAAAATTTAAATTTAAATTTATTTTTTTTATGATCTTAATAAATCAAGTTCGGTAGATAATATTTAATGGTAAAAATATATTATTTTTTATAACATTAATATATTATATATATAATGAATATATATTGTTATACTAAAATATTATGTTTTATCAGTTGTGTACTCGTCGTGTCCAATCCGCCGACTCGCCGAGTCGTGTCCCATGTCCGTGTCACATAGATAAAATATAAAATATATATCTTTATTAGGGTTGCTTTTATATAATTTTTCATAAAATAAAAAGATAAAAAATTACTTTTCGAAAAACAGAACAAAAAATAAAAAATTATAATTTTTATATTTCTAATAATATTTTGAAAGCTGAAAATACAAAAAAAAATTAAAAATAAATAAACTAAACAGAACTACAAAAAAAATTTCAATCAAAAACTTATTTTTAAAATATTTTTATAGAAAACCAAACAATCTCTGAATCAACTCTTATCATTGGTGGGACCTATGTGTCAAGGACAAGGACACGGACACGGACACGGACACGGACACGGACACGATTCAGATATGGCGATTCGACAGATTTTAAAAAATAAGAACACGGCGAGTATACGGCTGATAAAATATAATAATTTAATATAACAATATATATTCATTACATATAAATATATAATATATTAATTTTATAAAAAAATATACTATATTTTTACCATCAAATATTATCTACCAAATCTGATTATTAAGATCATAAAAAAAAATTCTAATTCAAAAAAATTATAACACTAATTCAAAAAAAGAGATAGAAAAAATATTACCTTTGAGATTTTGCTGGAGAGAAACTTAGCAGAGAGATGAAATAAAAAAAATGATTTAAATTTAGGACTATATTTTTTAAATTAAAATTTTTTATATTCTTTAATTAATTTTATAATATAATAAATTAAATTAATAGATTATAATATTATGTGTAACGATATGAACCAACTAATTAAATAGGATTTTCACCAAATCCAACTTTTTATTTTGAAACAAATTAATAAAATTACATATTAACTAATTAAATTACTATTTTAAATATTTTATCAAATTCAAAATCTTAACTTTCTATATAATAACTTGCCATCATATATGAATTGTTACTTGTTAATACATATATAGAATTATCGACGCTGCATCGACGCTCTATGTTGTTGATTATTTTAGATAATGTTTAATAATTTAAAATTTTATTAAGTAAAGTGTGTTTCATAAATATACCCCTTTTTATTTTTTTTTAAAATAACTTTATTTAGTCAACGCCTATTGCATTCGATAACACTAGTCAAGCAATTGATCAATCAATCACTTGGAAATCTTCATATCCAAATAAAAAACAAAGAAAAAAGAGTAAACAAAAAAGTAGAGGGAATGCGTTAGGAAATTGCAGAAAGAATATGACAAAGATCACCACTTAATAAGGGAGATTGTTTTGCATTTAATGAAAGTATGACTTAATTGCACCATGCTATAATGGATTTTTTTTTTATTATATTGTAATAAATATTTTTAAAAAGTATTATTTTGTTGAGCTAGACTAGTATTTTTCGAAAGTACAAAAATTTATATATACTTTCAGGTTTTTTTTTTTTTTTTTTAATAAGACATTTTATTCGGTGATCGAGTTCAGTAGACATGATTTACAATATTGAAATTATTTAGAAATCAAATTTTATAATTTTTTAACTTTATTTGTTTAATGAACGAGTAGTCTCAAAATAAAATAAAAGAAAAAAAATAACAATCTCATAAAAAATAGGAGAAAAATTAAAATTAAAATCGGAATGATATTGCTCTTTATGATAAATATTTTTTTTTAAATTTTTTTTTATCTAATTTTAGTTATTCTATACTGTTGAGTAGATATAATAGCAAGTACCAAAAAAAATTCAGAAAAAATAATTTCTTGGATGCTTCTTGGAAGATGGTAGGAAATATAATACAAGCTGCATAAAAAAGTAGTAAGTTCCGAAAGACACAGATGTGAAAGCATAGAAAGTTTTAGCCCCACGCACCTAGTGATTAAATATTTCTTTGTTATACACGATAATTGTAGTTATTTTAGACTTTACTACTTTATTTAGGCTTTAAGAACAAATGATAAAAAAAATATTCGATTTATATCTGTAAAAAATAATTTTATATAATTTTTATGTCTTAGGAACAAATGATGCTATCAAGTTTTCTGCCATTGGTGATCATTTTGATTCCTTAGATTATTCTAGTTTTCTAACCACCCATTAAAACCTAGGGATCCACTATCATCCTAAATGCAATATCTTCATTTAAGGACCAAAATCTTAATAGCACTAATGACTACGTACTATTAATAGAATAGTAATCTAAATTTATATGAGTCCGGCTACTATTCTGCCATTAGATCTGTACGGATACATCGGGTAAAGATCAATTCGGATACATAATTAGTAACTTCGGTTAAAGAGAGATGTTTATAAAAAAAGATTTGAAATCATAGTGAGGAGTATTGAATATAATTATTAAAAAAATATTATTCTCTGTAGCAATTTAAGCTTTTAAGGATAATTGATTATTTCACAATCTTTAACAATTACATAGTACATAGCAAAGAAAAATTGGAAAGGAGTAATTTTTTGAATACTTATTCGAAGAGGAAAGAAAATGAAATCAAAGTTTCATAGAGAAGATTTTAAGTCAAAACTAGAGAAATTTGTTTGTTCTCCTTAAGTAAAATCAACAAAACTCAATTATTGCTAGAGGAATTTGTCCTTCTCCACTCCACACCCTTTCAGAGGTAGAAATTATTGTCTACAATCTGTTTCAGAGGAAGAAATTATTGTCTGCAATGTGTCCTTCCCGACTCCACACCCTTTTAGAGGGAGAAATTATTGTCCGCCTATAATTGCATCATACGTACTATATTTCTAAAATTTCGTAATAGAGATTTAATATTAAAGTTTAGATTAAAATATAGATTTTTTTCTTTTTTTTTTTGTAAATATTCGTCTTCTCTTTTTTTTTTTTTTATGATTTTAAAAATCTATATTTTACATCCTTAAAATTTTAGATATGTTTCAAAGAATTTCGATGTTCAAGGAGTGGGTAAAAATACAAAACTGCCTTACTCATTATGGAGTGCAAAAATAATGTTTTAATATATTTTTAGTATTTTTAAATGCGTATTCGGTATCTCGTTCAGCTCCGACGAGTGATTGACTCTAATAACTCGTTGGTCCCAACCACCGGCCTAAAATTTTTAAGTCCAGTTATTATTAATAATGTCTATGGTCTATTATATATTTAATCATACTTTTATTTCTATCCGATGTAGAACTATTGGGGTGTGACAGTCATTTTATGGTTTACTTTGCTGTCCTGTCATTTAATTTTTATTTTCACCAAAAAATTTAATGTCCAACGGATGGCAAAGTAAAAAAATTTGAAAATAATTACATGATGACAAAGTGAACAAAGCGCTAAACCATAAAATAATTAAGTATAACTTTTTGAACGATAGGATGACAAAATAAAAATAAATTTTTCAAAATTCATAATTTTTCCAATATATGCTATTTAGATATTTTAGATCAAACATATGGGATCATAGATAGGTGCGGTGCATACAGTGTATGTGAACACTGGGTTCAGGCAATTGTTTCTCATTGCACATAATGTGTAAAACTACTAAATTTTTTTTTTATTGAAACACTAAATTATAGCAAAAAAAAAAAAAATTAAAAAGAAAAAACCTTTAATGGTTTTAATCAGCTTTTAGCAAATAAAACTAAATCAACCGTGAGCTAATAGAGCCATTAAACTTGACAAAATTTTCACTTTAACTAACTAAAATAACTCAAAAAAAAAAGTTAAGAGGGTGTAATTAAATTTAAAAATTTGGCAAAATAAGAAGCTATTAAATGAGGTGTACTCAGTATAGACAGAAAAGGAACACTGAAATGCAATGTTCAAGAAATCTGAATCAAAACAAAACTTACAAAGATTGAAGACTGAACTGATCATGAAAAACACTTTCCAAATAGGCTCGGGATGTGACAGATTGTGTGTATATAAATTAGCAATAACTAATATGAATGTTGTTGTCATAGATAGACCATTTATAATCTCTCCAGTAGAAAGATATTTCTATTGTAGAAAGAATAGTAGTACTAAGAACTAGAAAACATAAAAATTACCAAACTTTTGTAAGTAGGAAGAAATTTTAGCTATCCATAGTCTCAATCATATTACTATGTCTAGAAACTATATGTGCTACTGATTTATCCTTGTAGATTCTAACTCAGAAATGTTTTGTCCATTAAATGAAATAATGGCATTATATCTAATTCAGATATTCAAAATGATGCTCCGAACTTTATTAATGTGGCAATAAAAATGTTGCAGTTATGGAGGAGTGTTCAAACAACAGGAATTAAAAAAGTCGACCAATAAAAGACAACTTTTTCAGAACAGCTTTTTCAGCCAAGCAAGCTTCTATTTGGCTTCTTTATTTCACATTTTGTTCAGTCAAGAAGAATGCCAATATATGTCCAAAAGAATTGGCAACTCTCTACTCATTCTGAAATGTAAGATGGTCATGTTCTATAAAGTAGATTTCTAACTAAATTCTTGCGCATGTCGTTTCACAAGCAGTGATCACAAACCATGAGGCTTCCATTGTAATTTGGATAAAGACTATAATCGTTAGTATTTCCTTTGGTTACAATCTTGAGGTCAAAATGCGGAACCATTTAAGATTGAAAGTAGAAATGATCGTCACATTTAACTACAAGTTAAGTCAGGGGGGCATGAACATCCTTCAAAATTAATGACCATACCGAGGCATAATCCTTGAAATAATATCCAAAGTACAATCATCAGTTGCAGAACTCATTTGCGTGCAGAAGATGTTAAATAGCTGCGTGCAAAAAAAAAAAAAGAAGAAAAAACCATAATTAGAAAAATTGGCACAAAAAAGACAGAACCGTTTAAGATAACTTTGTCCAGACATATTTTTGAAACCTCATTTACCATGCCAAATATTTCATCAGCATCAGCAGGTAGAAACCATCCACTCTTGCAAGCATTTTGAAAAGCCCACAGCATACTCAAATTAATGAATACATAGGAAGTGAGCTTCAAAAGAAACTTTTGAAATACAAAGCAAGAAATAAGGTTGCATGTTGTTTATTAAGCATCATCAGAAAAGTTGAGATCAAAAAATGGCCATCAACAAGGAGCGATAATCTTTTAAAGCAACTCATGAGATTCCCAACAAAAGCAAATTTACCCCTGTAAAATCGAACTATCATATATACTCTTACAGATTGCAGAGTCTCACAAAATAAAATAAATTAAAAATTAAAAATTGAAAATTAAACAACCATCCACCACATCATCAAAATTCTGAACCTCTTGATTTTCCTTAAAGCAAATGCCATCACTTTAAGCAGCAACGAAAATTGTCCTTCTCTACTAAGAAATCAAATTAGTCCCACCGCTTGTACTTACACTCAAAATATCCTTCGGCTTGCTAATTGGTCTGCTAGGGAAGATTAATTAAGCAGTAAAACAGAATAACCAGTAAAATTAAGCTACATCAAAGATCCTAATCACATCATATATATATATATATATATATATATAGTAGTCTTAATCCAATCCTGTATCAAGAAAATTAGGAGAATATACACAAAGCAGTAAAACTTTAACCATACTTCGTAACAAGGACGAAATCGATAGACTATAATAATAGGAGTCTTTTAAATTCATACACCACCGAAAACAAAAAGAAAACAGAAATACATAGGCAGTTTATTTAGTCCTATTACATTCCCATAGAGAAATCGATAGAGTCTTTAATTTGTTCTCGCACCACCAAACATAGAGCATAAGCGGTAACACCTCAGTTTTTTTTTTTTGTATTCAATATGAAATTGAACGGAATGGTTTTTAAAAACTATTAATAAAGTAAGAGTAAGGCGCTGTAGGATGTAGTTGCAAGTTGATGCCTGCTGCAGCGTAGCCATCATTTTCCTTTTACGATGAGTCAACAGAGTCGTATCGCTGGAGCATCCACCAAATTTACTCTAAATGTCGAATTGTCGATACAACCTGCACTAAAAACTAAAAGAAGTTTAACCGGGGGTGTGCGGCAGGAGCTGTGGACAGCGACGCTGGGAGGGTTGTAAACAGGGCATTGACAACGACCAGTTCTGCGGCTAGTGGGGTTGGCCCCGATGAAGATTGGGCAATGCGTTTTTGTCTTCTGCTGCTTTTCCAAGTGCGAATGGCCATCCGACTGTAAGGTCTCACTAACTGCAGGTTCTATTGGTCGGAGTCAATCCGACAGCTTTGTAACTGCTGAACGCTGGGGGAGCTAGGCGACAGAAGCTGCCAACTTCGGCAGGCACATGACTAACCTACGCGAGGTGCAAGGCTGCCACGAAGCTGCGGGGGGACTTACCATAGCTGTACTGCTGGGTTTATTTATGTTGTGGATGTATTTGAAGTTTCCTTTGATTGTTGTTATGGTTACTGCATTAATGTCCGGATTAGTGTGGTTGTACATGTTTTTGCTGTAGTTTGCTGTAGTTTTCTGGGGCCTAATCTCCTCTTATGAGGGGGGACCAACTACTGTCCTGTATCTTCAAATAGGGTTTACCCTTGTTTAATAAAAAAAAAAGAAGTTTAACAAAATTTAAAGCATGATCTATACTGTTGAAATTGAGTTCACAAGTTTAATTTGGTGCCTGTTATACTGCTGTAAAAAAACAACAAAAATTTGAAACACATTTTAAAGCAATGTCTAACAACTTCATTGGATAATAGACAAAAAGTTAACAACCGTATAACCAGGATACGAGATTTGCTATTTATGCCATAATATTCAAACACTAAATTATCTTTAGGATATATATAGCGTAGGGCTACTATACTCTTATGAGTATAAACCCTTTTGTACTCATAACTTTTTCACCCTTGGATGAAAGAATGTGCGGTTAGGATGATAGTGGTCCCCCTAGGGTTTACTAGGTTGTTCGGGAAATAGTATAAATCCTAGGGACTACTATAATCCTAACCGTACATTCCTTCATCCAAGGGATGAAAACTTATGAGTACAAAAAAATTTTACTCATAAGAGTATAGTAGCAAACACATTTGAAATCAATGTTTAAACTAGGCTTAACAAGATCAACAGATAATAGACGAAACAAAACAAGCTTACCAGGCTATGAGATTTGCTACTTGTGCAGGAATCAAATAGTAAATTTCATTCATAAAGTTTATACATTAATTTGGCAATAGAAAAACGAACATACAATACATGGAGTCGTTCTCTAGTCCTACATGATTGAAGAACAAAACTTTACTCTTGTTATACTCCTGAAAGAGTTGAGAGAAATATATATATATATACATATATATATATATATATATATATATATATATATATATATATATATATGAGTGGTATACCAGTACTATAGTCCTGCACCAAGAAATTAAAAGAACTCGAAAACTTTTGTTGTGTGTCTCTTATGTTCTAACTAATCACTGGACAACTAGCCATATTTAACTTTCGAAAGCAATCCATATACTATGTATATTATGTTCATTACATTGTTTGTTATAAGGGACAAATTTGTCCTGCGAGTACCATGTATTATAAGGGGCAATTAGCGCTCTATATTCCCTTATTAGTTATTATGAATCCAAACCATAAAGTAAGAGTACAGATTTTAAAAATTCTATTGAGGATGCTAATTAAAAACAAACCTGACTGCCCTTGCATTATCCCATAACTAATCATTGGAATCCTGTAACAAATGAGATAACCATGTTAAGATCAAATGAGATGTACTTCATTAAGATTGAAATGAATTGCATTAATTACAGAGAGTAGCAAGGCCCATAGATAAAGGGTTGTGAAGTGAGCATGTGCATCATCACCTTTTTAAATATTAATTCATTCAATCATCACAAGCTTATGATCAGGCTATGAGATTTGCTATTTATGCAGAAATATTCAAACATTAAATTATCTTAAGGACATATGACTATAATAAATTGAGGAGAAACAAAATTCCTCCCTGCCCCAAAAGAGGGCAATTTCTTTCTTAAAGATTTTATGTTGTTTTGGCTATAGAGAGAGCAAAAAAAAAGAAGAAAAAAACAGGAATACATGGTATCTGACTCTAATCCTGCACCAAGAAAACTGAAGAATACAAGCATGTAGTAAGACATTAGTCTTTTTTTTTTTCCTTTTAATTTCTATAAATAGATTGATAGACAACTTATAGAGAGTCATATATATATTGCTCCAGCACTAATAAAATAGGAGAACAAAAGCAGCAAGACTTTAGCCATTCTTTGGTACTGCAATGAAATTGATAGACTATAATAAGAGCCTTTTTAACTCATACCCGACCAAGAGCATAGAAAATAAAAAATCATAAGGGGCGATTAGCACTATATATATTTCCATTTATGTATCCAAAATCATAAAGTAAGGGTAAAAAAAAAAAAAATGAAAATGAAAGTTATTCTGAGAATGCTAAGCTAAAAATTGAACCTGGCTGCTCTCGCATTGTCCTAAAAAGTCTTAGAAATCCTGTAGCAAATGAGATAACATAGAATGAGATGTACTTAATTAAGACCGAAATGAATTGCATTAATTGCAGAGGGTAGGATGGGAAAGATGAAGGGTGGTGTAGTGAATATAGAATGTGAATCATCACCTCTAATTGAATCACCACATTAGGGATGTTGGCAATCTTGGGCCAATCAAGGCCTACATTCTCTTGGCATCGCTCCTTCAACTCAGGGTGACACCTAGTGATCCATAGAGTACGCAGTGAAGTAGGCAGATCTGGAAGTGACTGGATGAGTTTAGCATTACCTACTACCAAAATCTCTAGGGAGCACAGTTGTGTCATGCTCTGGGGGAGGGACTGAAGGGAGCATGCATTACATATGTCTAATTCTTTGAGGGCAGAGTGATTTTGCAGTAGCCATTCCTGAGGTAAGGAGGTGAATCGCGAAGCACCAGTGAGAGTGAAACTGCTGATGGAGGAGAGACTTCTCAATGGCTCCATGAGCAGGAGCGCGTGGTGGTCAATTGATAGTTTAACAAGCTTCAAAAAGCAGTCCGCTGCATTCTTTTGACCAACATCATTTGGGAACGGAGGCTGACGCAGGGAAACTTCAATTAGCATGTCACAACCTCCAATTATTAACCAACGGAGGGATACGAGAGCTTGTATTCCCCCAAGTGATGACAATTCTTTACAGTTGTTTATTGATAAATGGTAAAGCATTGTCCACCGTGCACACACTTGTGCTGTCGGAAGGGATGTTATGCTTGCACAATCGTATAATTCCAAACTAGTAAAAGAGGTCGAATTTGGTAATAACCGGAGCAAATGCACTTCAAGGTCGCCGCATGACCCAATAGAGATATGATGGAGTGTAGAGGGCAGTTGGATGTCGGAGATCCCACGCGTTGTCAACTTCGGGCACCCAATTATATCCAGGTATGTTAGGGGGTTGGATTTCGAAAAGAACTCTGGTGGAACATATTCGAGCTTCTCACATTGTTGGATGTCTAAACTTTCCAAAGCCTTAAAATATTCTTGCTGTTGCAAAAAGAAAAAATATAATGATATTAAGTCCGGACAATTACAGCCATTCAAATATGAATTGGTGTTTTAATATAAGGGTAAACTTCAAATTGTCCCTGTATGGTTTAGCTCATTTTCACCTTGCCAAAAAATTTCACTTTGTCATTCTGTAGTTTAATTTTTATTTCATCAAAAAAATTCTATATGAAATAGGGTGGCAAATTAAAAATGTTTAAAAATTTATAGGATGACAAAATAAAAAATATGCTAAACCACGCAGGAGCAAAGTGAAACTTTTTGAACCACGGAGTGGCAAAGTGAAAATAAGCAAAACCACAGGGTGACAAAGTGGAACTTTTTCAACCACGGGGCAAAGTGAAAATGAGCTAAACCTTAGGGTGGGTAATTTGAAGTTTATAAAACATAGCACCTACATTGTTGTTTCGGCAATCTTGATTTATCACTTGAAGAGCGGTCAATCCGGTAATATGAATGCTCAATTTTCTTAGACTACAAGCCAGAGTAAGAATTCCCATCAAATTAGGGCATCTAGTAATTTTCATTTTATGAAGTTTAGGAAACATGCACCCATCATCTATTCCAATCAACTCCTCCAAGTTTGACAAGTCCTCAAAGACTAGCTCCTTCAATGATGGAAAGGCACACCCACGACTGCTCCCAAAGAACGAAGAATCTATTTTCTTTACTGCATGTAGTCCATTGAGGTGAAGATGATTGAGGAATGGCAACCGCCCAAGAGGTGGGAGGTACTCCCATCCTTTACAGTCCATCAATACAATGGATGTCAAATTGATGAGAAACAAATCTGACATCCAACGCGGAGAATTAACTCCTTGGTATTCTACAATACACAATCTCTTGAGATTGATATGTGGACAGAGGTTATCAAGGAGCTGCTCATCCATCTCTACACTATTGGAGCGGCCTTTAGACCATCTCAATGTCAATGATTTGAGATATTCTTTCTCATTCAACTTGGCCTCCATGGCTTCTTCAGAAGTCCTCACATTTTCAAGCCCTCTAATGCACAGGTAATCACGAAGATCACTTAGGTTCTTTAGTTCACTAATTTTGTAACCACTCTTATCTCGAACAAAAAATCATCTAATTGGCAGATGAAGGGTAGTTTGCCAACATTAGGACCATTTCCTATCATAGGAACACTTAATAAACGCAAGTTGACCAAGTTAGTCAAACCATCCCATTCAATAACATCAGTAGCAACAGGATTAGTAATGTTACTAGCAAATAACTGGAGGAATTGTAGGTGATAAAGATTATAAATAGATAGACGAAGGAACTCCGTGATACTTCCAATCGTTGTCTTTGTTGGCCGAAGAGATAGGTAGCGGAGGTGTACAGAGCTATCAAGTGCATCGCCCATTTTATAAAAGTCAAAACTCCCGCTCATGCTCAGTAAGCGTAAGTTTTTAAATCCTTTCATAACCTCATTAAACACAAGTAAATGATCTGTATTATGCTCATGATTCTTTTCAACATCTATCAAAAGAGTCCGCAAGTTCTTAAGTTTGGAGATCACTCTGATGGAAAGAAGATTTATGTTTTTCACACGTAAATGTCGAACTGTCTGTGGAATAGTAATTCTTGCAACATCACCTTCTATTCTGATGCATTCCCCTTGAGAAACAGATCATGCAAGGTCATGCAGTAGATCATGCATAACAAAAAATTTACTGGTTTTGTTAGTAAAAAATGATTTTCTTATCAGAAGATTAAGATACTCCTCTCCAATATCTTCTGGCCTTCGACTTTCATTAATAGACTGTGATATTAGACCTGACCCCATCCACATATAGACCAACTCTTTCCTCTTAAACTCGTAATCCTGTGGAAATATACTACAATATCTAAAGCAAACCTGTAAGCATATGGGTAAATGGTCGTAGCTTAATCTTAAAACTGTTATGATGTCATTCTCTCCTTGCTGTACTTTTATAATGTCTTCTTTTAAAATTCTTTTCCAGTAGTCATAATCCATATAAGAATTTAATAGCCCTCCTATAACCTTTATTGCCAATGGGCATCCACCAAGCTTCTTCGCTATCTGCTCACCAATTGGCCGCAAGTTTTTATAATCATCCGGGTTCACATCAAGAAATGCATGCTTATTGAAAAGCAACAAACGGTCGCTCTCCTCCAACTCATTTAGATTTAATGATTCCCTTTGGCACTGCATCACAGTTGCAGCCATATCAGCAACTGAACCCATTCGAGTTGTCAAAAGAATCTTACTTCCTCTCTGTCCAAATTTCAAAGGAGCAACCAATTTCTCCCACTGTGACATATTACTATCATTCCAAACATCATCCAGTATAAGCAAAAACCTCTTCGGCGTAAGTTTTTCTTTAAGTTCCTTATGGAGTGCATTTAGACTCTGCATATGATCAGAACTTCTATGATTTATTTCTTCTACAATATTTTTTGTTATCGTAGCTGCATTGAAGTCTTGAGAAACGCAAACCCACATAATCGGGTCGAAGTACCTTTGCACCCTTTTGTCTTGATGGATTAGTTGGGCAAGAGTAGTCTTCCCAAGCCCACCCATACCAACAATGGTATAAGCAGAGACATTGAAAGTGAGCCCTTCAGACTCGCCATTTACCGGTTTGATCAGCCATTCGACTATCGTGTCCCTCTCCTTGTCTCGTCCGAGCACCTCACTTTCGGTTAACAAGCAGCTAGTGTCGCGAGCATTCTTGACTTCCTCGAGCTTCCGACGCTTAACGCTAGGGCCATAAAACCCAATAGCAAGTTGAAGGAATGGCCCCATACGGTCAATGACCTTGTTTAACACCTTGACAGCCTCTTTCAACCTCTCCAGTGTGTCATCGGGAAAGATACCTTTAATAAAACTATCAATCTTTGTTTTGCATTTAGAGAGAATATTGCCACGCACCTTGTCATCTCGATCTCGTATAATCTTCTCCAGCTCGTAGTACTCCAGCTCGTCGAGCACGTCCTCTGAATTCTCCACGGCATCTCTGAGCTGCCATAGCCACAGACCCAGCCCCTCGTTCTGCATCATGGCCGGCGCACCCTCCTCAACAGCAGTCAAGACTGCCTTGACCTGCGGAAGGGCGTATTGCAGCCGGTCGAGCTCGTCCTGCATGCCGCTGGCTGCCGGGCACGTCTTGTGGTAGGATGAGCATGTGTCAACGAGATTCTCGATGATTGCCGACGCCACCGATTGGCCTATGAAAGTTAAAGCCATAATCCTCCAGATAGCTCTAAGTGCAGCTGCTTCACCACTACTCAGGCAATGGATCAAAGTCCTGCAGGAGTACAGAAATTGGAGAAAGAGGAAAGAGATGTTCAGCTTGCAAAGAAAAAAAATTTAGGAGGAATGCATATATGAGTTCTTGAATGCTGTCATCTAATGTCACGCCCCGAGTTTAAAAATCAGGTCTGAAATTTTTTTTTTTGAATAAATCAGAGTTTGCAAAACGGGCGTAACAGACCGCCACACATATAGGAAATCCCCTATCCACAGGGGTAGGGTCTCTCCTATACATGCACGGCTAGGCAAATCCAATCATCAATCAGAGATCAATCAACATCTAAACTAAACAATGACTAATCAACAGGAATAAACCAAATAATCATGCTAACATCAATCTGAAGTATCTAAATAAGCTGGAAGCTGAAATAACATAAACGAAAGTCAACTACAGAAAATCGGGGATCTCAATCATCGATCTATGTCATCAGGGGGACGGCTCTATCGTGACAGGCTCACTGGATCATCCCGACATCTCACCACCCGACAGACCTGCAACAGTCACCCGAGGGTGTGAGACACACCGGAGTGTATCCCAGTGGGCACGACGAGCCGAGAAGTAGCTAATCGTACCTACTGGGTACTAAAATCTGCGGATAGTAAGAATCATAGGGTAAAGCCGAACAATAAAGCAGATAAGTAATACTGAAAATCAGGGTATCACAATGATAATCGATCATAATAACTGTAGATCATACATGCTGGAAATCAGGATAATGTCTATCAGGAGCGTGCATAAAGAACTGCAAGCGATCAAAGTATATCTACAGATAATAATGCTGGAAATCAACATAACTGAACAACAATGGTACGAAGTAGGCATCATGCATCAAAGACAGAACCCAAGTACCCAATCAATGCCAGTATTGGTTGCGAGGACCTCAGGCACATACCACCTGGCTGGCACCTAGCTGGCTGACATAACCCCGCACCCACTGGTGCCTAACTGGGGGCTCACGGGTCCATCTCAAGACCACTTTACCGGTAAAGAACATCGCTGCGGTCATGACTCCGCTGATGTACGTGAAGTACAGCGTGCGTGGTAGTCATCATGCTATGATCAAGCTCACGGTCTAATGACCGGGTAGTCGGCAATAAGCCGAGATCCCAACAGGGAAATCATCTATCGTGTCGATCAGAATCTATCATGCATATCGAAACATCAAGTAGTATCTATCAATCATGCATATCGGAATATCGAATAGTATCCAACAATCAGGATCAATCAATCATGCATATCGGAATATCAACAATAAATCGGCTGACAGGAATCAACAAGTGCCATCAAATCATGTAGATCTATATACTGAAAAAGCTGATGAACAGATATGTATATGGTATGTCTCATGAAGATCAAGGTCTATCAGAAATATAAAAACTGATAAACAGGTACGTAAGATATGTCTCACGTAGATCAAGATCTATCAGGACTAATCATAGGGCATGTCAATACAATCATCAAGGCTAATCTAGATAAAATCAGCAGGTATATATGATGAGTCTAAAAGAATCAATGTCTATCAGGAGATCATGTGATATATATGCAGTCATCATAGGTCGTATCGGTATAATTCGCAGGCTGGCCAAAAAAATAGGTGTCCGACTGGACTAAAGCAACCAGAGGGCCGAAAAGATCAAGCCCGGACCGAAGCTAACCCACCTGAATGACGGCAGATCCTCGAACTCCCGCACAGCTACTGGGAGGCTGGTGCTGAACCACTGGGCCCTGAATAAGAAGCTATGATCAGTAATAGACTCACACATACCCATCCCGACGACAATACTATAACAGAATGCTTATACGGGATAAAGCTGTCGATTTATCGAACGGAAATCCTGTTCCCGATCAACGAGGACCTACGGAACTTTAGCAAGATGTCTAGTAGGTGTGTCAACACTGTCTAAAGACAGCCATCACGTCCAATTTACAACTTGGTCCATAAAAATTCTTAAATTGCATGAAAACACTATGTTGATGGCTTGTTTCGACTCGTTCTTACAAACCAGGAATCCAAAGACAGCGCCGTAAGTTTCAGCATGTCCTTTACGACAATATGAAGCTCGTGCTCACCATTTGGGAGCAGCACGAGACCCGAGGAAAACTTCGGGCCATAATTTTCCTCTCTAACATAGCCAATTAGCATTTTTGTTTCTCCAGCTCTTCAAAACCAAAATCTATCGTGAGCATCGCGTTCAGTGACCCCAAATTAGCCTAGGCCACATTGTCGCGGCTTCGCAAACAGACCCAAACCCTATTACGGGCAACTTTTCACATAAAGCTTGGTTTTAATACAACTTTTAATCCACTCTTCAAAAACCAAAATGTTGTATATCAAAGTTTCTCTGGACAGTGCCAGGGCACCAGGGCTCACCATTGGCAAGCCCAAAACTTGCTGGATAAAGAAGATCCAACCTACAAGCTCTCTAACATTTCGACATTGGACCACACACACATCCACACAGATCCCTTTTGATCTGAAGTGAGCACTGAGCTCAGGGGATGATTTACAACAATTTTCATATTTAACTCAAACCCTAAATCCAACTAAATCCTCTTTGAGGCATTAACACAAACACCTGGTGGGCATGTTATATAAACATATAGCTTTATCTTTGCCCAAACCCAAACTCAGCAAGGAAGCAATCCGGAGGCTTCTAAGATGGAAGAAAAGCTAGAGCATGGGGTTTATAGGTTACCTGGGGGGTTGTCCGCGCTCGAATGCGGCGGCGGCGGCCGGAGAAGAGGCTCGGACAAGCAACAATGGTGCAATCCCGAAGATGAGAAAATCCACGTTAGGATTTGCATGCAAAGATATGAGAGGCTTTACAGAGGTCTAGGGATCATACCTGGGCCGCTCACCCACTTGACGGAGCTCCGGCGATCGCCGGAGATCAAATTTCCAAGGTTTAGTAATTTCCGGCCACCATTAATGGCGGTTTCCGGCCGGCGACCCTCGGGCTAGCGCAATATGGACAAACTTGCTTCTCTAGGTCCCCCGGTGCTTGCTGGGTGGTTGGCCGGCGGCTCGGGTGCACGGCGGCGCCGGACGGCGAGGAACGGCCGCGTTATCAAAGATGGCCGGTTCTAGGGCACGCCGGATCTCAACGGATCCTCCACCGATCAACTCCATACTTTGGGGGAAGCTTGCAGTCACCGAGAAGACCAAGATCAACGGTCTTGATCTTAGTTTTATCGGTTGGATGAAGCTCGTGGTGCATCTCGGCCAAAACCAAGAATTCCGGCAATAATTCACTCCCGCCGGCGGCCGGGACGACGGTGACGGCTCGGGTTTTACAGGTAGGATCATATCTACTTCAGGAACATTCTAGACATATCCCTAAGCTAGTTTAAACAACTTTGTTCCATCTTCTTACCTCACCGGAAAACGAGGAAGATGAAGATGGCCGCGGCGGCGCGCGGCGGAGCTGGGTACCGGGGTTCCTCGGCTCGACTTCAACCGCACAGAGAGGCACCCAGAATTACTTTGGACCAACAACACTTCCAAAACACCTCCCCAACACCAACCATCCGAGAAAACTAAGGTTGCTATGACCTTCTTGGGCTTCTCCGGCGACGGCACGGCGGCGGCGCACGGTGCGACGTTTGGGAGAGGTGGAGAGGATGGTGTCGGTTGCAGAGAAGAGGGAGGCAGAGGGTTGGGACTTAGGTTTAGGGTTTCCAAGGGACCCTCCGATGCTTTATATAAGTTGTATATTGCACAAAATGCCAATATACCCCTCTACACCTAATATTTTTACTTAAGTCCATTATTGTAGAACACATTTGCTATAAGGACCCTCCTCTACAGGTTTGGTGCAAATCGACACATAAAATATAGCATCTTTACGCAAAATACTGCGATTTTTCTCCTATTTCACGCTTTTCGAGACAACCGGACCGTCAAACTGAAAAACTGACACCGCCACGACGTCCGGCTCGACGAAACCTATCAGATAGCGATTTTGGTTCACAAAAATTTAGCTCCATAATTTTTAAATTCCATCTTATACTGTAAATTATACAGTTCGGCACGCTTTACGATGCTTTAGGCTCGTCAGATGCAAATTTCGTCAGTGCCATTGCGTTTAGAACGACGAAACCGATCAAATCGACTACCTGGATCACTATGTTCGGAATCCGAACAGTAAATTAGTCAACGTTGCATCCGCCGGAGTCCTGAAAGTGAGGGTTACTGTTCATCTACAGTAATGACTTAAGTGCACTGTGCACAGAGCACTGTTACATTAGTCGCGGCTATTTCGCCCGCTTCTTCATCGATTTCTGGAAGATCCGACCGCCAGATCGAAAAGTGCTGAATATGAATCTCGCTCCGTTCGACGAGACGATCACAACGATCATCTCGGATTTCCAAGATCACGTCCGGATTGGAAAATAGCCTTTTTGTCTAGTGCATAGTGCGACTTGCACACTAGCGATTGACCATTTAGGTTAACAGGGGTCTTTTGAATTTAAAACCCGCGCAAACTTCGCTTTTAATTTATTTATTAAAATAAAATATTTCAAGTTTCTACATCACTTACAACTTAAAAGAAGTTTCGTCCCTGAAACTTACAACTTAAAAAAAAGTTTTATTCCCGGAGCTTACAACTAGAGTCATACCCTAGGGAATGCTCATATAGTTTATTCGAGGGCTACGAAATCCGTCGCAAGGTATCGACAACTCTAAGGCTACTAATTTAGACCCAATCTGATACTCCCCATTACAGGGCAGAGTATTTCCTCAATTCTTTCGACAGTACGTTGTCTGCAGCCAACGTGCTTACCAAAAGAAAAGCGAAATACCATAGATCTGTCGCCAACATCTAGTTGGGGACACAACTCCCATCAGAAGGTATATCACATACCTCCCAACACAGTCTCCATGCTAATGACATCACCTTTATCAAGGATTACAACCACCTCGTGGTCATAAATATCACCCTGACTAACTCATAGGAGCGTCTACGTCGGTCCACAAAATCTGTGCAAAATGGTGGGGCCAATTTGAATTCATCCCAAAACAGGGCTACCATCGGGCCCATAGGCCATTGAATTATGACACGGGGACACTGAAGGATCAACAACTTGTTCAACCTCTAAGCAAACTGTGAGGCCAGTGCAATATTAGTAGTCATCTACTGCTGTGCCATCAGCAGGACGATTACGACAAGAACAGTGGTCAATCATCCAACCACATGTACTGTAACTGATCTGAGCCCTCTGGCTCCACTGAAACAATCAAGCCCACGGCCGAAACCATAACCGCGGCTAATCCTGCACTAACAACGATCCCAAAGACCAGAGTGCGTACAAACGCCACTCATAACCACAACAAAGAGACTCAACTGTGTGTGAACACACCTGAGCTCCAATCCACTATGCCAATACCCTGCGCTCTCTCGTGAACACAAGTCATCCTAGGGTTCATCCTAACCAATTCCTAATCCATCTTTCCTAGGTACCGTATACCTATTGCTCTGATACCATCTAATCTGTCACGCCCCGAGTTTAAAAATCAGGTCTGAAATTTTTTTTTTGAATAAATCAGAGTTTGCAAAACGGGCGTAACAGACCGCCACACATATAGGAAATCCCCTATCCACAGGGGTAGGGTCTCTCCTATACATGCACGGCTAGGCAAATCCAATCATCAATCAGAGATCAATCAACATCTAAACTAAACAATGACTAATCAACAGGAATAAACCAAATAATCATGCTAACATCAATCTGAAGTATCTAAATAAGCTGGAAGCTGAAATAACATAAACGAAAGTCAACTACAGAAAATCGGGGATCTCAATCATCGATCTATGTCATCAGGGGGACGGCTCTATCGTGACAGGCTCACTGGATCATCCCGATATCTCACCACCCGACAGACCTGCAACAGTCACCCGAGGGTGTGAGACACACCGGAGTGTATCCCAGTGGGCACGACGAGCCGAGAAGTAGCTAATCGTACCTACTGGGTACTAAAATCTGCGGATAGTAAGAATCATAGGGTAAAGCCGAACAATAAAGCAGATAAGTAATACTGAAAATCAGGGTATCACAATGATAATCGATCATAATAACTGTAGATCATACATGCTGGAAATCAGGATAATGTCTATCAGGAGCGTGCATAAAGAACTGCAAGCGATCAAAGTATATCTACAGATAATAATGCTGGAAATCAACATAACTGAACAACAATGGTACGAAGTAGGCATCATGCATCAAAGACAGAACCCAAGTACCCAATCAATGCCAGTATTGGTCGCGAGGACCTCAGGCACATACCACCTGGCTGGCACCTAGCTGGCTGACATAACCCCGCACCCACTGGTGCCTAACTGGGGGCTCACGGGTCCATCTCAAGACCACTTTACCGGTAAAGAACATCGCTGCGGTCATGACTCCGCTGATGTACGTGAAGTACAGCGTGCGTGGTAGTCATCATGCTATGATCAAGCTCACGGTCTAATGACCGGGTAGTCGGCAATAAGCCGAGATCCCAACAGGGAAATCATCTATCGTGTCGATCAGAATCTATCATGCATATCGAAACATCAAGTAGTATCTATCAATCATGCATATCGGAATATCGAATAGTATCCAACAATCAGGATCAATCAATCATGCATATCGGAATATCAACAATAAATCGGCTGACAGGAATCAACAAGTGCCATCAAATCATGTAGATCTATATACTGAAAAAGCTGATGAACAGATATGTATATGGTATGTCTCATGAAGATCAAGGTCTATCAGAAATATAAAAACTGATAAACAGGTACGTAAGATATGTCTCACGTAGATCAAGATCTATCAGGACTAATCATAGGGCATGTCAATACAATCATCAAGGCTAATCTAGATAAAATCAGCAGGTATATATGATGAGTCTAAAAGAATCAATGTCTATCAGGAGATCATGTGATATATATGCAGTCATCATAGGTCATATCGGTATAATTCGCAGGCTGGTCAAAAAAATAGGTGTCCGACTGGACTAAAGCAACCAGAGGGCCGAATAGATCAAGCCCGGACCGAAGCTAACCCACCTGAATGACGGCAGATCCTCGAACTCCCGCACAGCTACTGGGAGGCTGGTGCTGAACCACTGGGCCCTGAATAAGAAGCTATGATCAGTAATAGACTCACACATACCCATCCCGACGACAATACTATAACAGAATGCTTATACGGGATAAAGCTGTCGATTTATCGAACGGAAATCCTGTTCCCGATCAACGAGGACCTACGGAACTTTAGCAAGATGTCTAGTAGGTGTGTCAACACTGTCTAAAGACAGCCATCACGTCCAATTTACAACTTGGTCCATAAAAATTCTTAAATTGCATGAAAACACTATGTTGATGGCTTGTTTCGACTCGTTCTTACAAACCAGGAATCCAAAGACAGCGCCGTAAGTTTCAGCATGTCCTTTACGACAATATGAAGCTCGTGCTCACCATTTGGGAGAAGCACGAGACCCGAGGAAAACTTCGGGCCATAATTTTCCTCTCTAACATAGCCAATTAGCATTTTTGTTTCTCCAGCTCTTCAAAACCAAAATCTATCGTGAGCATCGCGTTCAGTGACCCCAAATTAGCCTAGGCCACATTGTCGCGGCTTCGCAAACAGACCCAAACCCTATTACGGGCAACTTTTCACATAAAGCTTGGTTTTAATACAACTTTTAATCCACTCTTCAAAAACCAAAATGTTGTATATCAAAGTTTCTCTGGACAGTGCCAGGGCACCAGGGCTCACCATTGGCAAGCCCAAAACTTGCTGGATAAAGAAGATCCAACCTACAAGCTCTCTAACATTTCGACATTGGACCACACACACATCCACACAGATCCCTTTTGATCTGAAGTGAGCACTGAGCTCAGGGGATGATTTACAACAATTTTCATATTTAACTCAAACCCTAAATCCAACTAAATCCTCTTTGAGGCATTAACACAAACACCTGGTGGGCATGTTATATAAACATATAGCTTTATCTTTGCCCGAACCCAAACTCAGCAAGGAAGCAATCCGGAGGCTTCTAAGATGGAAGAAAAGCTAGAGCATGGGGTTTAGAGGTTACCTGGGGGGTTGTCCGCGCTCGACTGCGGCGGCGGCAGCCGGAGAAGAGGCTCGGACAAGCAACAATGGTGCAATCCCGAAGATGAGAAAATCCACGTTAGGATTTGCATGCAAAGATATGAGAGGCTTTACAGAGGTCTAGGGATCATACCTGGGCCGCTCACCCACTTGACGGAGCTCCGGCGATCGCCGGAGATCAAATTTCCAAGGTTTAGTAATTTCCGGCCACCATTAATGGCGGTTTCCGGCCGGCGACCCTCGGGCTAGCGCAATATGGACAAACTTGCTTCTCTAGGTCCCCCGGTGCTTGCTGGGTGGTTGGCCGGCGGCTCGGGTGCACGGCGGCGCCGGACGGCGAGGAACGGCCGCGTTATCAAAGATGGCCGGTTCTAGGGCACGCCGGATCTCAACGGATCCTCCACCGATCAACTCCATACTTTGGGGGAAGCTTGCAGTCACCGAGAAGACCAAGATCAACGGTCTTGATCTTAGTTTTATCGGTTGGATGAAGCTCGTGGTGCATCTCGGCCAAAACCAAGAATTCCGGCAATAATTCACTCCCGCCGGCGGCCGGGACGACGGTGACGGCTCGGGCTTTACAGGTAGGATCATATCTACTTCAGGAACATTCTAGACATATCCCTAAGCTAGTTTAAACAACTTTGTTCCATCTTCTTACCTCACCGGAAAACGAGGAAGATGAAGATGGCCGCGGCGGCGCGCGGCGGAGCTGGGCACCGGGGTTCCTCGGCTCGACTTCAACCGCACAGAGAGGCACCCAGAATTACTTTGGACCAACAACACTTACAAAACACCTCCCCAACACCAACCATCCGAGAAAACTAAGGTTGCTATGACCTTCTTGGGCTTCTCCGGCGACGGCACGGCGGCGGCGCACGGTGCGACGTTTGGGAGAGGTGGAGAGGATGGTGTTGGTTGCAGAGAAGAGGGAGGCAGAGGGTTGGGACTTAGGTTTAGGGTTTCCAAGGGACCCTCCGATGCTTTATATAAGTTGTATATTGCACAAAATGCCAATATACCCCTCTACACCTAATATTTTTACTTAAGTCCATTATTGTAGAACACATTTGCTATAAGGACCCTCCTCTACAGGTTTGGTGCAAATCGACACATAAAATATAGTATCTTTACGCAAAATACTACGATTTTTCTCCTATTTCACGCTATTCGAGACAACCGGACCGTCAAACTGAAAAACTGACACCGCCACGACGTCCGGCTCGACGAAACCTATCAGATAGCGATTTTGGTTCACAAAAATTTAGCTCCATAATTTTTAAATTCCATCTTATACTGTAAATTATACAGTTCGGCACGCTTTACGATGCTTTAGGCTCGTCAGATGCAAATGTCGTCAGTGCCATTGCGTTCAGAACGACGAAACCGATCAAATCGACTACCTGGATCACTATGTTCGGAATCCGAACAGTAAATTAGTCAACGTTGCATCCGCCGGAGTCCCGAAAGTGAGGGTTACTGTTCATCTACAGTAATGACTTAAGTGCACTGTGCACAGAGCACTGTTACATTAGTCGCGGCTATTTCGCCCGCTTCTTCATCGATTTCTGGAAGATCCGACCGCCAGATCGAAAAGTGCTGAATATGAATCTCGCTCCGTTCGACGAGACGAACACAACGGTCATCTCGGATTTCCAAGATCACGTCCGGATTGGAAAATAGCCTTTTTGTCTAGTGCATAGTGCGACTTGCACACTAGCGATTGACCATTTAGGTTAACAGGGGTCTTTTGAATTTAAAACCCGCGCAAACTTCGTTTTTAATTTATTTATTAAAATAAAATATTTCGAGTTTCTACATCTAATATGGAGGAAGCTGAGATTAGAATCTTGGGAACTTTTGCATGGAAAAGCAATAGAGTATGCCTGCTTTATTTGATTCCCAGGAAAAGAAAGGTGAAAAACTACTTTTCAAAATACAAATAAAAAAAAAAAACAGTTTTTATATTTCTAATAAATAATTTGAAAGATGAAAAAACTATTTTCAAATAAAATTTTAAAAAATGTTAAGAAAATTTTATTTTCTTTAGAAACTAAACAAGATAAAAAATAATAATAATATTCTGTCAAAAAATTATTTTTGAAATATTTAATCCAAAAAAATTATGAATCTTGTTTGTTATTTTAGATAATATTTAATAATTCAAAACTGTATTAAATAAAGTGAGTCACATAAATATACCCACTTTATTTTTAAATAGGGGATGTTTGGTGTAGCTATTGAAAAGTAATTTTTAGGTTTAAAAGAAATTTTTGGCTTAATAGGATATTTGGCTCATAAATATGCCCACTTTTGAGCATTTTATTCTAATTTTTAGAATCACTTTTTTTATTTTCAGAATTCAAAATAAAAAACAACTAAATAGGTACTTTGTAAAACCTAATACTGATTTTAAACACAAATTTTAAATTTTTATTTTGATTTAAAATTTGAAATTTAAATTTAAATTTAAATTTTTAATTTTATATTTTATATTTTATATTTTAAAATTTAACTTTCAAATTATAGATTTCAAAATTTTAAATTTTAAATTTAGAGATTAAATTTCAAATCTCAAATTTTAAATTTCAAATTTCAAAATTTTAAATTTTAAATTTCAAATTTCAAAATTTTAAATTTTAAATTTAGAATTTAAGATAAAATTAAAAATTTGAAATTTTAAAAATTAAAAATTAAAAATTTGAAATTTGAAATTTAAAATTATAAGTTTTAATTTTTAAATTACAAATTCTGAATTTTTAAAATTCAAATTTTAAAATTTTAAAATTTCAAATTTAATTTTGAATTTTTAAATTTTAAATTTTAAAGTTTTAAATTATAAAAATGAAAATTTTAAATTATAAATTTTCAAATTTTAAATTTATTTTAAAATTTTGAAATTGAAAATCAAAAGTTAGAATTCAAAATTCAAAATTTAAATTTTAAGTTTGTTGTGCACATTTAAAATTTAAATTATTTTAAAGCAAAATTTAGAAAAAAAAAAATTTATTATTTGTAAACAGCTTTACAAAATTATTTCAGAAAAATCACCTTTCATTTAAATTCAGCTAAACAATATACAACTTTCAATTAAAATCAATTTTCTAAATCAAAATTAATTCTGCATAAATTATCTTTTCAAAATGTAAACTAAAGGAGCCTGTAGATAAAAATGTTTCGGATATTGCCCTATATTTTAGTACTATTTTTATTTATTATATATTATGATAAAGAGAGATGCTTCTATACATCACTTTTAATGTCACTTTCTTACCACCACGGCTTATATACGTTAATCCAACAATACTAATCTCAAGGATACTTTTGTTCATCAATTGCTTTACAAATCAGATAATCTTTTCAAATATTGTGACAGAAAAAATTACCTACTAGGTATAATGGTACAACATGTAAATTGGATCAAGTAATCTAAAAATCACGGTCTAAAAATAAGCATTGCTCGACTTATTAAAAAAATATCTAAATTTTATAATACATGATATAAGGACATTTTAAATTATTATAAAATATATTCAATAAATTATATATAAATTTTATAATTTTTATTATAAATTTAGGAGCACGGTGTATAAGATGTACTTCTACACACGATGCAAGCAATAATTACTCACTGCTTTGACAAAGAAAAAGTAAAAGAAAATACTAAGTGTACATTTCAAATGGGTTGTTTATCATACATTCTACCCATCCAAGGGTGTGGTGAATTTTATCGGTCACTTCGAAGTGACCGGTAGCTAAGTCCCCACTCTTGGATGGATGGGGTGTATGATGTACATCCCTTACGAAATGTACACGTAGCATAGCTCGGAATGTATGATGTACACTCTTTTCGGGATGTATGATGTATATCCCTTTCGGGGTGTACACGTAGCGAAAGTAAAAGCAAGATGTTTAATCTTCCGTAGAATACCCACAACTATAGATTATTTAAAATGAAAAGCACAACTTTAGTAGTACAATTTTAATTATTTGTAATTTTAAACTCAAACTCCCTAATTTATTGCAGTCGAGTTTCATGATCCAATGAAGATGGCTAAATAATGATTTGACGTTGATGTGATAATAAAATAATATTATAGTTATTTTTATATCATTAGCTATAATACAGCTACATCACTGTTATATCAACAACACGTTACTAGCCGACCAATTAAATTGATTTGTAAGACTTGAATATAATAAACTGTAAAATTTTAAACAAAAATCTTAATAAATTGAAGTTGGATGATCAAAGTTAAAATTCACTTAGAAAGAATGTGATTTGTCATTATTTTAACTTTTTGAACATGAATAGTCAACCCAAAATTGACCTATTTGAGTTATGATTTCTTTAATTGGATAGCTCAATTAGTGTAATATTGATATGATCAGTCAATTCATCTAATTAAATAAGAGGTAAACTTCAAATTACCTCCCAGTGGTTTCACTCAGTTTTACTTTACGCCCATGATTCAAAAAGTTTAACTTTGCATTATTGTGATTTAATTTTTATTTTGTTAAAAAATTCTATATCAAAATAAGTTGGTAAAGTAAAAATTTTAAAAGAACGATAAAGTAGCAAAGTAAAATATATGCTAAACTACATGGAGGCAAAGTGATTTTTTTTAAACCATAGAGTGCCAAAGTAAAAATAAACTAAATCATAAGAAGGCAAAGTGAAACTTTTTTAACTAGGAGGATGATAAAATAAAAATAAGCTATACCATAGGAGGCCAATTTGAAGTTTATTCTTAAATAAATCCACTTCTTCCAATGTAATAACCCATCAATTGGACCCATTTTGAATCATCGGGCATTTTTCTAACCCAATATGCAAATCCAACTTGTTTTGTCTAAAAATCATAATTCCAACGTTAAGCTAAAAAATCATCCAAAACTTGTTAGATTTAATATATTATGACCAAAATCAACTTGTATTTAGACATAAATTATTCAAATCAAATTGGTCTAATAGGTTCACGCCAAAATTGTACCTCACATAATAGTCTCCGTCTTTCGCTCTCCCTCTCTCTGTAAAACTCACGCCTTGGGGGAGTTCGAGCTCATGGATCGCGTGGGAGCATTGGATTGAGCTTTCGCGTGGTAGCTTATCCTCCTGCACCACATAGAAAAAAAACATGCAATACATGGAGTCTTTCTCTAGCTAATCCTGCACCAAGAAAATAGAAGAACAAAACTTCACTCATGTTATATTCCTGAAAGAATTGAGAGAAATATATATATATATATATAGGAGTGTTATACCATTACTAAAGTCCTGCACCAAGAAATTAAAAAAGAACTCGAAATTAAGCTTCTGTTTGCGCGTCTCTTATGTTCTAACTCATCACTGGACAACTAGTCTCGTATTTAACATTCGAAAGCAATTGATACTTCACCACCAGCACCACTACTACTACTACTACTACTCAGGCAATTCATCAAACACTTGGAGTGCAAAAGAGAGAGCATGAGGAAATATAGAAAATATGAAAACAATCACTTGTTGGGCAGGTATAAAGAAAAGACAAAGAGCACATTGTTTGGGAAGACATAATATTACGCGTGATTTCACACCAGAGGTTTCGCCGCCTTCTTTTGAGAATCCACGCCCCAGTCATCAACTCAAATAATTAATCACCCAAGGTCGCGTTTCTTGACCAACGCCACCGCTGCACTGGGGCCAAATAATTGGCACCTCAATAAAATCTAGTTCTAATTTTGTTTGCCAAACGCGTTTGACTACGAATAAAAATAGTAATTATTGGCACCTAGTGGATAAAAAAAAAGCTGCTGCTTTTGGTTCAGCTATAAATAATAAACAAAAATGATTTATTTTAAAAATAAATATAAATTTAGAAACAAACAAAAATAAAATATATAAAAAAAATAATATTTAAATAATTAGATTTAAATAGTAAAAATAAGAGTAATTATAATTTTAAAATAATAATATTTTATCTATTTAATTAATATAAAAATATTAATTAAATAATAATTTAACTTATTTAATTAACTATTGTTAGATTATTCTAAATATTAATTAATAAAAAATTAATAATAATGAGTATGTTTAATAAATAATTTAATTAACTATGAATAATTTAGTAAATTAATAAATTAATTAGTTAGTTATTTAATAGTTAGATAATTAGTTAATAAAATAATTAGATTAGTCAAAATATTAAATTAATTAAAAAGTTAATATAATAATTAAAATTATATTTATTTTAATTTAATTTATTTTCAAGTGAAAACAAGTTTGATTTAGAAAAAATGGCTGAAACAGTAGTTTCAATTTTATACCAGCTTATTTAAAAAAAATAAAATTTAATGTTTTCATCATTAATCAAACGCATTAATATTTTCACCAGTAATTTTACTATAGATGAAGTAGTGACGTTTCACTCATTAAATGAAAGGAATGTAAAATATATATTCAAAAAAAATATACAAGTGGTATTTATTTTTTATAGTATTACTCAAAATATAAGGATAATTACCTTTTTGGTCCTCAAACTATGAGGCTCGTTACACTTCAGTCCGTAAATTTTAATTCATCCTAATTTTTGTTTCTAACTATGAGTCTTGAGATGCTTTAGTTTCGAGCAATTCTATTTTCTTTTCTTTCTTTTTACTAGAGCAATTTCTGATCATGTGTGGCCGTTTGATTCTAAACTTTTTTAAAAAATTACTAATAAAAGAACGTAAATAAAATAATTTGTTAGTTGAGAATTGTAAATCAAATAAAAAAAATAGAAATGCTATGTCCATGAGATTTAATATTTGTAATCGGTACCACTCCCAATCCAGGGTTCTAGGGTTTACTTCACTTTTTTTCTTTCTCAAGTTCAAAAGAGAAAAAAAAAAATTGGACAAGGCAAGTTGGAAAAAAGTGAACGTTAGATGATGGAAGTAGTAAGATTACAATCCTTTTTAAGGATTGTACGACCAGCTTTGCTCATTTACCAAAGGAAAAAAATTTAAAGAACATTCAGGACGCGTCTATACATTTTAACATTTAAAAAAAAAATAATTAACCTTCGTATATATTATTTGAGAATTTAATTTTCATAACACAGATAACGCTAGTGCTAACCACAATAAAATAGTGCATCATTTAATGACTTTTGAGTAAAAAATAAATAAATAATTTATTATCTTTTTATATCCACCTATGAGTTTTATTATATTTTTCATGCATTAAATTTAAATGAATAATTTTCTTCCTATTTTAAAGCTTTACAAAATCATGTTGAGAATAACTACTTATTAATTTGTAACTTTCTTGAGTAGAAGAGCTGGTTAACATATTTGATAAATTTCAACCAAATATAATAGGGGCAAATAAAAAATAAAAAATATGAAATTTGAGGGGTACTATTTCAATACATTCTTAAAAAAAAAAAAAAAAAAAAAAAAAAAAAAAAAAAAGGCACTGTAAACACTCCTGAAAAATAAGGAACTGTTTATAAAGGAGTGTAGACCAAACAGAAAAACTGAAAAGTCACTCGCCAATTCCCCTCGCAACATACCAAAACAGTCCTCCGAAAGACCACGAGAAAGCGATCTTATCGGATAACCAATGTCATCTTCTCCACTCTCTGCATTGTATTCAAATGTCTCCTCCCTTTTGATATCATCAGCAGTCCAGTTTAGTGCAATGTTCATCTCTGAACCCACATTGCAGTTCCAGCTACTACAGTCACTTGAACTTTTACCATACCCGTAATTCTCTGAAATGTCGATCACACTATTAAAATCGTAAATCTGCGAGTTTTCTAGCTGGCTGTAAATGGTCAAATTGCTCGTTGATTGATCGCTGATTGCGCTGAAGGGGAAGGCATCAAATGCTGCAGTTGCTGCTAAGTGGACTAAAGAACCGACATTGTTCGAATTGTTCGGTTCGAGCTTCTCTTCTCGAGATTCTAGAGTCTCATTTAGTGGCTTGTGGGTCGGCGGATCGACTGCCTGCTGCACGAGTTTCTTTTTCAAGCACGAGTTCCAGAAGTTCTTGATCTCGTTATCTGTTCTTCCGGGCAGTTGAGATGCAATCTGAGACCATCTGAAACTACCAAATGCAAAAAAATTCAGTACCCATTTCGCAAAATCCCGACAAAATGTAGTTGTCTCGAGCTAAATTATTTTACCTGTTGCCTAATATTCAATGCAAACTAACAATTAGATCCTCTTCTTGCTGCGAGAAGCTTCCCCTCTTGAGATCAGGCCTAAAGTAATTGATCCACCTCAATCTGCAACTCTTTCCGCATCTCTGCAACCCTGAAAAGAGAAAAATTTAATGTAAAATATGGATTAAATTCGGCTGATAAATCACGAAAGAACAAGAAATAATATGAACAATGCCTGCTAGTTTTGCTACAGAGCTCCAACTGCCAACACCAAATCTAATGATGTGGTTGTAGAGCTTCTCATCCTCAGGAGACCACAACCCCTTCCTCAGCTTCTGCTGCCTGAGACAGCCCGAATCGCGCCTCATTGATTCGTCGCGAATCGCGGGCTTCTTTTCGCAGGATATTTGAACAGATATATATATATTTACTAATGGATGGTTTGAGATAGAGAAGCTTAAATAGAATGTTGGTTAGTTGTTTAAGTTCACAGGGGATAGAGCTTAATTAATGCTTAAGTTCCAAGTTTCATAAAGAGAAGAGGAGGGAAATAAATAGTGAGAGAGAGAGAGAAAGGACACAAGGAAAAGTGAAGCAATTATGTGGGTTTTAAGCAAGTCCTAACTAGATGTTCTTGCAATGGAATGGATTAAGATTTAAGGTACCTTCAATTATAGGAAAAAAGTAATCAAGTAGAGGATTTAAGGCACCTTCAACTATAGGAAAGAAGTAATCAAACAAAGGATTTAAGGCACCTCCAATTATAGGGAAGAAGTAATGAAGTAATTAAACAAATATGATATGAAATGAGATTAATGCATTAAGGGTTGTAGGGTTCTTTGGTTACAAAATAGAGTGTAATGATCCGACTCAGTAGTACTAATAACTTGTTGAGTTTAAAACATTGGTTCGAACAAACCCTTTACCATCCGATGTAGCGCTATTGAGGCATTACATACTCCTTCCATTTGGACCCTGACATTCTCGTCCAACCCTAGCTCAATCATACATATAGATAAAAATTATCAGACGATATGAGACTCTAAAGGTGGCTCCTATAGATTTCGAGCTAGTATTCAGCTCTAAAACCAAATATAATGACCCCACTAGTATGAATAACTTGTTGAGCTGAAATCACCGGCCCAAAATACTTAAATTCAATTATTATTACTAGGGTCCCTGATTGTAATTCCATTCACAAAGAGAGAGAGAGAGAGAGAGAGAGAGAGAGAGAGAGAGAGAGAGAGGTGTTAGTTGTGGGAAATGGTATTTAGCTTTTCTTTTCCTTTTGTTTTTTTTTGTCTCTTTAACCCATTCATTAAGGAAAATAGGAGAGTATGACAACATAAAACATACATTAAAATTCTACTTGGATGTCCACCTCCATCAAAAGTGTGACATAAAAGGATACAGTATTTGTTTCCAACGACAACGTCATACCATTCAACTAAAAATCGATATGATAGAAAACGGTTGAGAAATGTTCTAAACAGTTTAAAACCCACTTACGTGTATGACAGAGATTAAGTGACTCATGTTATGTACACTTATGCCATTAAATGTTAGATATCAAATTTTTTTACAATCGAGAGACATAAAACTAACTCTGATACCATATTAAGCGAAAAAATCAATCTAACAAAAAATTAACTAGGAAATAATCAGTTTCCAAATAAACCATCATATGTTAAACTACATCTTGAATCTTATCTTGCTTCATTCATGGCTTGAGCATGGAAAATTTTGATGCCAATACAAATTTGTTGAGTTATATTTTTCACATGCCTAATAAACCATCTACATGCATGTAAAATGACTATAAACATAATATTTCACATCATATATTCGCAATATTTATCACATAACAAAAGCTATCGAACGCTATTTGGTCAAAAGGAATTAGAGTGAATATATGTTTTCTCATCTTCTCACAGAACTGCAGAGATTATGTGGACTTAACCATGGAATCTGCACAACATATAATCACTTGAAAAACCATCATTTAAGAAGGAAAAAAAGAAAAAGAAAAAAAAAGAGGAATAGGGTTAGAATGGTATTTTTGCCCAGTAGTTGTGAGCTTGAGGATCTTCCACCTAAAGTGAGCTTGACCTTGACATGCCTCCTCTGAAAAGGAAACATCATAGTAGCTCCTCTTTTAAGTCATGCAAACAAATCAGTGCTAAAAGGGAGAGAAAGGAACATATTTATAAAAAAATAAAATAAAATAAAAAAACATGCACACACACTCTTTTATTCTTACTATGAATTTATATAATTTTAAACAAAAATTAGCAGCTCCATTAAAAAAACACTAGTTGAAAATAGTAGAGCATATATTTAGATTAATTTCGACCTATTTTGAAAATAATAAAAATAAAAACAGCGAAACAAAATAGTCGAATCAACTTAATAGAAGCTTTTAATGAGCAGAGAGTTGTTTAGGACAAAATATATAGGGGCCTCTCAACATTATTTTTCGTCGATTTACATCCTTAACTTTTGATATTTTTGAACTGTATGATTTTGGTCAAATAAATTACGAATTTTATTAAATTTATTGAGAATTCCATCAATTTAATGGTTTTAATCAAGTAAAACTAGAACAACCGGTAGCTAATAGAGCCATTAAACTTAAGAAAATTTTCACTTCAACTAAAATAACTCAAATTATAAAAAAGGGCCTGTTTCACAATGGCCTATAGTTGAGGAGGTCTCAGAACATGGTTAAAATAAATAGATAAATAAAGAACTACACACATAAAAAAGAAACAATGAAATGAATTATTCTAAATCAAAGCCAAAGTTAAACAGATTGGAAAACTGAACAGAGCATACAACATAAATTTTCGGTCAGGTTCAGTTTTGAGTTTATTTTTGTGTATCCAACACCAAATGAAATTAGAAATTTTTATGAAACTTGTAAAGAAGTAAACAAGTGCAGAATCTGGTTGCAAGTTCATGCCTGCTGCAGTGTTGCCCTCATTTTTCCTTTTACAATGAGTCGGGCCGAATCTTATCGATAGAGCACCTATTAAATTTACTCCCAAATTGATACAACCTTTACTAAAACACATAAAAACTTTAACAAAATTTAAAGTATAATTTGTAGCACTGAAATTAAGCTCACAAGCTTAATCAGGGTAACAGTTATGCTGCTGACGGAAAAAAAAAAAAGGGGTATGAAACACGTTTAAAAGCAATGTTTAAACTAGGCTTGCACACCTTGAAGCCAAGCAAGAAAAAAAGTACTAGCTTTCAACTTTCAACTTTGTCAGATAATAAACGAAACAAAACAAGTTCACCAGGCTATGAGATTTGCTACTTGTGCAGGAATATTCAACCACTAAATTATCTCTAGGATAATTTCGATCCTGCACCAATACTCATCATGTATAAATATAGACTACATGTAGTAGTCTTATTCCGATCCTGCACCAAGAAAAATAGGAGAACGTACACAAATCAGTAAAACTTTAACCATACACCGCAACAAGGACCTTCGTTTGCATTCCCGGGTGTGCCGCCTCCATGTCGAGCCATGCTATCGACTCGACCCTCAATTGCCGAACACGCTCTCTCACCCAGGTATGAAGCTGAGGGACACCCCGTTTAAATCGCGACGAAGGCATTACCTTGGTTCTCACGTGGAATTGCATAGGTAGAAACGGTAGGTTGAACCACATCAAATCCTTGAGGGCAATCAGCTTGCTTATGCCCCGATTGCCCACACGTGAAACAATGGCCATGCCGGCGGGAGCAAACAATCGTCAGGTGCTTCCCACCGCAAATTGCACAGAACTTGCCACCCTGCTGCTGGTTGAATGTCGGTGCACTCCTGATGGTTGATTGAGATCGAGGGTGCTTAGATGGCCTCTTGCTGTTTGAACACTCACCCCCAAACCACGAATGAGGCCGCTTCCTCTCCTTGCCTTTAGCAGCAGTTTCCTGCTCAATGTGTTCCTCTTCCATATCATTTTGAATTCGTAGGGCCCGTTCAAAACAATCGTCGAATGTTATTCTGCCTACTGAGGAAAGTAGCCGTCGTATGTCAGGCCGCAGACCCTTCGCGAAC
Organism: Tillandsia leiboldiana; assembly: GCA_029204045.2. Classification (NCBI taxonomy): domain Eukaryota; kingdom Viridiplantae; phylum Streptophyta; class Magnoliopsida; order Poales; family Bromeliaceae; genus Tillandsia; species Tillandsia leiboldiana. The sequence goes on along the minus strand of CM055076.1, from coordinate 20,171,146 downwards.
ATCTTGGCCTTGTGCCATTCATCACGAACCACTTGTGGAATCAAGTTGACGATACGAGAGAAGTCTCGCTCGTACTCCTGTACAGTTCGGTTCCCTTGTTGTAATCTTCCCAAGTCTCGCTCCAGACTATCCTTGGTGCTCTCCTTGAAATACTGGCCAAAGAACACTTCCTTGAATTGCCCCCATGATGGAAGGGGCGTAGTAGCATAGTGACGACGCAGCAATCCTGACCACCAACAGTTGGCATCGCCCTCAAGAAAATGGGCTGCCAAATGGACCTTATCTCTTTCCTCGACATAGAGATCCCTAAACAACTTCTCCATGTGATCGACCCAATTCTGGACAGCCCATGGGTCATCACTCACGCCATCGTAGCTCGGAGGTTTAAACTTTAAGAATTCCACCAAGTTTGCCTTAACTCGGGCCCGCTCTGCCGCTAAAGCAACATCACCAGTTGCAAAGATTGCATGCCCGGTCGGAAAAGAAGACACTCCAGTGGCCATGACTGTCGGATTTGCCGTCACGGCGGCAACTGGTATAGCACCAGTCACTCTAATAGAATCAACACCAGCCACCACAGGTGACACAACGTCAGCAGGAGGGTCAGTATGTCCCTTAGCAGTCTGGACAGAGGGTAAAACCTGGCTGGTCCCAACGGTCACCTGTTGTTGTGCGATCTGCTGAACCAACCTCTCTAACACTGTCAGCTGTTCCTTGATGCGCTGAGCACGGTTCAAAACATCAGACTCACTAGCACGAATGCGCCCACCACCACGCCTGCCAGACAGGGGACGTACCATCTCCTGAGACACAAAACAGGGTTAAGGTCAATGATCAACTCGACTCAAATGTCATACCGGGTCTCCTAATCCCATACTGTAACCCCGCGCTCACACGTGCTTAGATACCCCAAGTCATCCTATGGGTTATCCTAAACCTGTGGTTTAACCTGGCTCTGATGCTATCTTAATTTATCACGCCCCGGGCCCTCTTTAGAAAGCATTTTCGACAAAACCTTTCCATTTTGAATAAAGAGTCGTGAAAAAATATATAAATTTTTTTTTTTTTTGAGAAAAAAGTAGCATGCTACCCGCTTTGTTTATTTTGAAAATAAACTTAACTAGAAATATAAAACATCTAGGCTTCGAACTTGGGACCTCGGGTATCAACCACCAAACCTTCTGCCACTTGCGCTAGGAACAGCCCACGACACTCTCACTGCCACGGGAGACGCCATCTAATGCGTCAAGACCTGCCAATGAGGCTAGAAACCGAAACGCATCTTATCAATTCAATTTTGGCTCGATTTGGGTCGATTTGCACCAAATCAGCCGTGGGAGGTTTCGAAACCTCGAACAACAAGTCCGAGCATCAAACGTTTATCAAGCAACATCATCCAACACTTTCCACGATGCGAAAAGCGTCGAAAAGCCCAATCAACACTATAATTACATTAAAGAAAGGGGTTTCAAGTGCGTCACCAAACTCCTGTGATTCGGAAGTCAATCGACAGTGAAAAGGCGTCAACGACGCTCCTCTGATTGCAGCGGAGCAGCACCGACGCAACGACGAAGGTCCAAAGACGAGAAACGGCCGCGCGGAGGGTTCACGGGTACACCACGGGTCCGCGACTTCACCAAGTGTCCGAATCACAACAACGAGATGAACACGAGGTAGATGAAGACCAAGGGATCACCGTGCTCCCAAGAATTCAGATCGCCGGCTAACGGATTGGCCAGAAAAGCAACATCAACTACAAGACATTTTATCGAGCACCAAGCAGGCATCTCGCTGAAACCACAATTTCAAAGCTCAATACCTGCGACTTGAGGGAGCACGATCATGTACTGGTGTAGAAGAGTTCCGTGCTCGTTAGAGGAGGGAAGCAACAAGGCAGCAGCAGCAGCAGCAACAGGGATGGCTGCGGCTTGGGAAGGCTGCAGGGGTCCAGGGGTAGAGGGGAAGAGCCGGAAATGTACTGGTGTAGAAGAGTTCCGTGCGACTTGAGGGAGCACGATCATGTACTGGTGTAGAAGAGTTTCGTGCTCGTTAGAGGAGGGCAGCAACAAGGCAGCAGCAGCAGCAACAGGGATGGCTGCGGCTCGGGAAGGCTGCAGGGGTCCAGGGGGTTTTCCCGGAGAGAGAAGGAGGCTGGGGGCACGCACTAGCCAGCGGTGGCCCGTGCGCGCGTGCAGATAGATCCGCGCGGCAGGCAGAAGCGGCAGCGGGGATCTGGGCAGTCGGATTTAGAGGGGAAGAGCCGGAAATCTTGATCTTCTCCTCCTTGGCTTCGACGGCGACGACGGGGAGGCTGCGTAGTACAGATGGAGGGGAAGAAGAAGAAGGGACATGTGCTGGCGACTGAGAGCAGGAATTAGGAAAAGAGAGATTAGGGTTTAATTAGGCTTAAGTTAAATCCTAACCCTCTTTTATTAACAATTCAATAAATTCCCCCCACTTCCCCAAACTCAACATTTCAAATCCAAATCCCCTAATTCGAAAACTCCAACTTTTTTTTTTCGAAAAGCGTGGCATAAGGTCCAAATGTTTCAAAATGGCTGATTTTTACAGATTTTTCACCGGATTTTTCGCGTGTAACTGTGATAGCATTTTTCAAAATAACCGTCAACTGATTTTTCCGTTCTAATTATTTGGAAAAAATATATTTTTTTGAAAAATCCGGATTTAATATTTGATCGCACTACCGTCTTCAATTCAAGGACGTAATGTAAAAACTTAAATTTTTATTGTAAATAAATAAAGGAAAACGAATGAAAGATAAGTTGGTTTTGAGATATGAATGGCACAAAGAGCGCAGTTGACCTTTTGCCACTGTGTAAATTGTACAGTTTACGAGGCTGAAATGCCGCTTTTCAATCCGAGCCTAATCTCGAAAATCCGAGATCACCAGCGCGACCGTCTCGTCGAACCGATCGAAAGTGATATGTAGCAAGTTCAGATCCAACAGTCGGATCTTCCAGAAATCAGCGAAAAAGAACCGTAGATGAATAGTAACCCCTATTTCTAAATCCCCTTAGTGCCAACGTTAGCCAATTCGCTGTCTGGACTTCGATCATAGCAATCCAGGTAGTCGATTTGAACGGTTTCGTCGATCTGAACGCAATGGCGCTGACGGAATTTCCGTTTGACGACCCTGGAGTCTCGAAAAGCGTGATAAACTATATAATTGGACAGTGTTCATGGACCGAGAATTTATCCGGGCATTTCGTCGGAAAACAAAAATCGCTACCTTATAGATTTCGACGTGCTGGACGTCGTGGCGAAATCCGTTCTTCGTTTCGACGACCGAAACACCTCGAAAAGCATGAAATACGGTGAAAATTATGGTATTTTACGCAATAACCCAATAGTTTATGCTCTGAAATGCGTGCGATTTATTGGAGAGGGACTAACGTGTGAGAGGATCATGCTGTGAGGGACTTGGATCGAAATGGCAGAAGATGAGGGGTGTATTAGCATTTTGTTGCAATGCATCTATATGTATGCGCATTGAGGTGAGGCTTTGGAAAACCCTAAACCTAGCCACCCTCTGCCTCCCTCTCCTCTTGTAACCGACGTGCCTCCACCATCTCCAACAGTCGCCGAGCGCCACCGCCGTCCCGTCGCCGGAGAAGAAGAAGAAGACAAGGAAGCTTCTTCTCTCGGGTTGTTGGTAAGGAGGGTGCTTGGGAAGGACCCAAGTTGATCAAATCCTTTCCTGTGGAGTCCTCTGTGAAGCCGCAACCGAGCCCGGGGTGAACCGACGCCAGCCTCCGCCGTGCGCCGCCACGGGGGAGCCTCCTTCTTCCTCGATTTCCGGCGAGGTAGGTCATGAAGTCTTTTCATTTTAAATGGACCAAAAGCCCATGTAGTGTCTTCCTGACGTCAAATGGGACGTTTCTGTGAAGCTTGATCCAGCGCCGTCCACCCTATGGCCGGCGGGAGCCTCCTATCGCCGGAAAACCGAGGTGCGGTTGGGGGATTTTTCCGACCGTTGAAACCACAATCAAGACCGTTGAACCTCTTCCTCTTGATGATTGCGGGGGCTCCATCAAGTTTCATGGTGATCGGATAAGGATCCGAGCCTCACGAGCCAGCCCTAAAACCGGGCATTTTGTCACCACGGCCGAGCTTCGCCGTCCGGCGCCGCCGTTCACCCACGCCGCCGGCTACCGCCTTGGCAAGCTCCGTAGCACCAAGTGGAGTCATCTGGTCCAAGTCGGAGGGCCTCTAGTGTACCGAATCAAAATCCGCCATTAGAGCATCTTCATCTTCACCGAGCTCGGGTGAGCTCCGCCGCCGCGCGTCGCCGGTGCTTTCCGCCGCCGGCCAGTGACCCAGGTGAGCTTGTAGGATCTGTAGGAAGCTTCCTATCATGTTGCATGTGGGTTTTAACGTGGAGGTTGTGTTCTCTGTTGTTGCACCATGAAGGTAGCCCGAGCTCCACCGCCGGCCGCCGCCGTCGCCTCCGGTCGCCGGTGGGACACCCAGGTAACCTCTAAACCCTGCATGCCTGCTTTCCATCCAAGTTAGAAGTCCCCAAACCCATCCTTGCTCTGCTTACTACTTGGGTTGGAGTTGGTTGTGTGCTTTGTAAACCATGCCCACTAGGTGTTCGATGAAATGCCTCAAAGAATAAAAATTGAGAATCTGGCCATGATCAAAATATGAAGGATGCTCCACACTGTCCCCTGAGCTCAGTGCTCACTTCAGATCGAAAAGTTTGCTGAGTGGATGTGTGTGTGGGGCATTGTCGAAGTGTTAGAGAGCATGTGTGTTGGATCTACTTGATCCAGCAGGATTTGGGTTGCAAAAGTGCAAGCCCTGGTGTCCTGGTGTTGTCTAAAGACAAATGATCCAAGTTATATTAAATTTGCACAAGTATTTTTCAAGTTGTTGCATTATAAGCTCTCTATTTAGTATATGGCCGTGGGATCGGTTTTGGGCAGTTGCGAGGTCGCAGTAGTGAGCCTCTAACTAATTTGAGGTCACTGAGCATGATGCTCACCCTAAAAATGGAAATGGTCGGGTGGATTTTTGAAAAATGCTATTTGGCCTATGTTAGCAAAGAAAAACATGGCCCGAAGTTTTCCTCGGGTCTCGTGCTACTCCCAAATGGTGAGCACGGGCTTTGTCGCGTCGAAATGAACACGCTGTAATTTACGGCGTAGGTAATGGTTTCCCGGATTTTGAGAACGAGTCGAAACGGTGTTTAAAACAACATTGTTTATGCAAATTAGTAAGTATTATGGACTTACCTGTAATTATGACACGCTGGCTGTCTTTAGACAGTGATTTCATACCTACTGGGCATTTTATTAGAGTTCCGTGGGTTCTTGTTGAGCGGGAATCGGATCTTGTTCCGTAAATCGGCTTTATGGTCCCGTGTTGGCATTGCGTTACTGTAGTGTTGTCGGGATGGGTATGTGCGAGTCTATTACTGACTACAGTTTCTATTCAGGGCCTAGTTGTTCAGCACCAGCCTTCCAGCAGCCGAGCGGGAGTACGAGGATCTGCCTACATTCAGGTGGGTTATCTTCGGTCCGGGCTTTATCTTTTCGGCCCTCTAGTTGCTTTATTCCAGTCGGACACCTGTTCTTGATTTAGTCTTGATGATTTTGCCTGTTTTTGATGTAGTCCTGATGATCTTGCCTGTTCTTGATTTAGTCCTAATGATCTTGCCTGTTCTTGATTTAGTCCTGATGATTTTGCCTGTTTTTGATGTAGTCCTAATGATCTTGCCTGTTCTTGATTTAGTCCTGATGATTTTGCCTGTTTTTGATGTAGTCCTATGATCTTGCCTGTTCTTGATTTAGTCCTGATGATTTTGCCTGTTCTTGATTTAGTTCTGATGATTTTTCCTGTTCTTGATTTAGTCCTGATGATTTTGCCTATATGCCATATGATCTTTTCTGATAGATATTGATTTCCTTAGACATATCATGTATACCTGCTCGTCAGCTTTTATATCCCAGTACAGTAGATTTTCATGGTCTGATCATGCCTGTTGATTTCTATCGTAAATGCCACTTGTTATACTGCATTTATATCCAGAGATACTTGCTTATATATTCAGATATGCATGATCGACCCATGATTGATATACAGACAGATAGTTGCTTCCCTGAGGGGATCTCGGCAGGTTTGCCGACTACCCGGTCATTAGACCGTGAGCTTGAGCATAGCATGATGATTGCCACGCACTGCTGTACTTCACGTACACTGACGGTTTGGCCACCGTCGTTGTGTTCTTTACCGGTAAAGTGGTCTAGAGATGGGACCCGTGAGCCCGATTGCATCTGTGAGTGCCGGGTTATTGTCAGCGGATGGGGTGCGGATCAGTGGTATTGCCTGAGGTTCTGTGAGACCAATAATGGCATATGATTGGATACTTGGGTTTCTATTTTTGACGCATCATTTTTAGCTTGCACTGTCATTTGTAGCTATTTACCTTGTACCATCGCGGCTCAATTTATGCTTGATTATTTCAGTTATATCATGATTCCCAGTATTTCTTAACTGCAGTTCCTTTATGCTGGATTATTACAGTTATATCATGATTATCAGCACTTATCGATTATCAGTAGACATTATCTACTTATTCCAGCTTTAGCCATTTATTATTGATTATCAGCAGACACTACCTGTTTATTTCAGCTTTACCCATCGATTATTACTATCCGCAGATTTTAGTATCCAGTAGGTACGATTAGCTATTTCTCGGCTCGTCGTGCCCACTGGGATACATGTACAGTGTATCTCACACCCCCTGGGTGACCATTTTTCAGGTCGGTCAGGTGCTGGGATGTCGGGACGTTCGAGTGAGTCCGTCACGATAGAGCTGTCCCCCTGATGATATATCTGTGATTGAGATCTCGATGATTAGTAGTTGATTATCATATCGTAGTATTTCAGTTCTTGTTTTAATTTGACATTTAAACTGATGTTAGAGAGTTACTTTAGCATGCTTCATTTTGGATTGTTTAAGCTGATTATGTTGTTGGTGTAGTTAAGATATTATTTGATCTCTGATTGATGAACATCGTACTTCCCTAGCCGTGCATGTATAGGGGAGACTCCGTCCATCTGGATAGAGGATTTCCTATATATGTGGCGGTCTGTTACGCCCAGTTTGCGAACTCTGATTTATAAAAAAAAAAAAAAAAAAAAAAAAAAAAAAAAAAAAAAAAAAAAAAAAAAAATTCACACCTGATTTTTAAAACTCGGGGCATGACAAATTTTATGGTATCAGAGCAAAAGGTATACGGTACCTAGGAAAATTGGTTAGGATCTGGTTAGGATTGAACCCTAGGACGACTTATGACGTGAGAGCGCGGGGTAATTGTCTAGCAGTTAGGAGCTCAGGTGTATGTTCACACTTATGAGTTGTTTTCCTAACTTTTTGTTGCGGCTAAGTGCGGTGTTAGCACGCGTTCTGGACTTAGTGGTCATGATAGGTGCAATGTTAGCTGCGGTTGTGGTACGAGACATGGGTTGATATATCAGTGGAGCCTGAGGGCTCGGATTTTTGACGGCGGTAGAGGATCAGTTCACCGCATTTTGCTGGGTTAGTCCAGCAGATGGCTCAGCGTCAGATAGTTGCTCTTGTTGCACTGGCCCCACCACTTGTCCAGGTTTTTGGAGAAGTCAGTGATCCTCCAGTTGTCCCCGCGTCACTTGATATAGTACTTTTGTTGCAGCCATGGTTATCAAAACTATGTTGTGGCTGCTATTACTGGAGATTTCCCGATTATAGCTATCGGGATGCCTTTGAGGTTAGCAATTATGTTGCTTTGGACGGAATGATTCTGACGACACTTGGTAAATATTAGTCCTTATTGAGTTGTGTCCCAACCCTGATCAGTGCAAATGGCTTGGCATTCATGATTATTTCGTTAGAAATGGTAACAGTGAGCGCATTGGCGCAGACATGGTTGATGGACAGGCTAAATTCGGTGATCTATGGGCCCGATTGTAACCCTGACTTGGGATGGATCCAGATTTAGACCCTACCTTTTTGCACGAAATTAATGAAGACTCAGTTTCTCCTAGGAGTATACAACAATTGTAATCGTTGTGGCTGTTATTATGGTGAGATATGACGGAAGAGTCTGACGTACGGAGTAATGATGATAGCTTGAGGATTTGATTTCTATTTTAAACGAATTCGATTTGTGGTAATTTCGCACATTGTGTGTGAAATGATTTGGGGTCGCAATCTCCCCTGTCGATGTTTGAGTTGAGACTGGCGTCGCTAGAGCTGTGTTAGCAAGTGGTGATGCATTTAAGGTAATGGTGAACAGTGGAATATGGTTCTAGATTCTTGTGAGTAGCCAGGGTCGCACTCATGACCACGAGGTGGTATAGACAGTTGATATAGGTTATAGTATCGGCATAGAGATTTGTGTCGTGAGGTATGAGTTATACCTTCTGTTGGATTCCGGTGGGAGTCGTGTCCCCAACTTGATGTTGGCGACAGATCTATAGTATTTCACTTTTTTTTTGATAAGTATGTTGGCTGCAGACAATGTACTGTCGAAAGAGCGGTTTGAAGTACACTTCCCCGTAAGGGGAAATATCATGATTGGGTCTATTTGTCTGCTTACTTAAATTTTAGTTTCCAAGGTTGTCTCTGGACAACGATGTAGTAGTTTCAGTATTGATATTCCAGACCGTATCGGACCTTTGGTAGGTCTCAGATAGTTGTGTACATAGTGGACAGATTGTCTTTGTCATTGTTGTAGACATCCGTCCCAGCTTGCGACCACTAGCCACCTTGATCTCGCCACATCTTGCAACTGAGTTGATAATAGAAATATGTGTATTAAGCTATAAAGTTGGACAACGTGTCAAAACCGGATATTTTAAGTATTATGAATGGTGCCTTTGGGTTGCCATGTATTATGTGAACCAGAAAGAGTATGAAATTTGATTGCCATATCGGATGCGATCATGTTTGCACTAAAGCACCGGATCTCATCAGAGTTTCGAAGTTTAGCGTGCTTGTGCGGAGTAGCCTTGGTTGAGCGTATAGCATATCTACGTGAACCCTAGTCGATGTCGTTTCCCTATCTGCTGGGACGACGTCGGTGAATGCCGTATTATTGGGCCAGAGCTACTTGAGGATGCAGAGGCCAGGGTGCGGGTAGCAAGGCAGCAGTTGCTGACCGCGCAAAGCAGGCAGAATAGCTATGCGGACCAACGACGACGAGACTTGGAGTTCCAAGTAGGTGATCACGTCCTGTTGAAGGTATCGCCAACTCGGGGAATCAAGCGTTTTGGGATCTGCTTGGTGGAGCGGAGTGGATCTATTCTGGCTTCGAACCTTCAGCTTATTTGGGGATCTGTTCTGTTACCCCAGTTCGTCGCCTCGAGAAGGGTTTTCCAAAATCGCCGCTCCAATGACCCGTTTGACCAGGAAGAAGAGAAGTTCATATGGACTCCTGAGTGCCAGCTCGCTTTCGATGAGTTGAAGCGGCTATTGACTGAGGCGCCTATATTGACGTTACCGGTCCAGGGTGAGAACTATGTGGTGTATTGTGATGCTTCTAGGATCGGGTTGGGCTGTGTTCTGATGCAGAATGAAAAAGTAATAGCCTATGCCTCTCGACAGTTGAAGCCTTATGAGCAAAACTACCCGACGCATGATCTCGAGCTCGCCGCGGTGGTTTTCGCTCTCAAGCTATGGAGGCATTATCTTTATGGAGTCCATTGCGAGGTCTTCACTGATCACCAGAGCCTTAAGTATCTCTTTACTCAGAAGGAGCTGAACTTGAGGCAGCGCCGATGGCTCGAACTGCTAAAGGACTATGATCTCACTATCCAGTACCACCCAGGTCGGACCAATGTGGTAGCGGATGCCTTGAGCCGAAAGCACGTGTCGCCAGAGCTGCTAATGATCACGGATCAGGACCGCTTGATTTCTGAGTTTCAGCGTCTAGACTTGGAGATCGTTCCTTCGGGGTCTACCGCTCGACTTTTAGCGATGGTAGTGCAGCCTACCCTGCTTGATCGCATAAAGGAGGGACAGCAGTCGGACCCCTCCTTCCAGAAGGTCCGAGAGCTGATATCACTGGGACAGACTGACGATTACCAGCTGCACGCCGATGGCTCTATCCGATTCAGGGGCCGTTGGTGTGTTCCAGATGACGGTGAATTAAAGAAGGACATCCTTACTGAGGCGCATCGGTCCTTATATACGGTACATCCTCGCGGGACTAAAATGTACCGAGACCTGAAGCAGCATTACTGGTGGCCTGGGATGAAGGCTGATGTGGCGAACCATGTGGCGCAGTGCCTAGTTTGCCAGCAGGTGAAGGCGGAACACCAGAGACCGGCGGGAAAACTTCAACCGCTTCTTGTACCAGTTTGGAAGTAGGAGCAGATCACGATGGACTTTGTTACCGGTCTGCCTCGATCCCAGTGAAGCCACGTAGGAACGCGAGTCAGTCATGTTGGAGCGTTTCCCCCATTTATTTGACTCCTAGTTGTATTTAGTTTCGGGGACGAAACTTCCTTTTAGGTGGTAGAGATGTAAAAAGTTGAATTTTTATTGTAAATAAATAAAGGGAAAAGAATGAAAGATAAGTTGGTTTTGAGATATGAATGGCACAAAGAGCGCAGTTGACCTTTTGCCACTGTGTAAATTGTACAGTTTACGAGGCTGAAATGTCGCTTTTCAATCCGAGCCTAATCTCGAAAATCCGAGATCACCAGTGCGACCGTCTCGTCGAACCGATCGAAAGTGATATTTAGCAAGTTCAGATCCAACGGTCGGATCTTCCAGAAATCAGCGAAGAAGCGGGCGGGACCCGCGACTTAAGTGAATAGTGCTGTGAACAGTAGATGAATAGTAACCCCTATTTCTAAATCCCCTTAGTGCCAATGTTAGCCAATTCGTTGTCTGGACTCCGATCATAGCAATCCAGGTAGTCGATTTGAACGGTTTCGTCGATCTGAACGCAATGGCGCTGACGGAATTTCCGTTTGACGACCCTGGAGTCTCGAAAAGCGTGATAAACTGTATAATTGGACAGTGTTCATGGACCGAGAATTTATCCGGGCATTTCGTCGAAAAACAAAAATCGCTACCTTATAGATTTCGACGTGCTGGACGTCGTGGCGAAATCCGTTCTTCGTTTCGACGACCGAAACACCTCGAAAAGCATGAAATACGGTGAAAATTATGGTATTTTACGCAATAACCCAATAGTTTATGCTCTGAAATGCGTGCGATTTATTGGAGAGGGACTAACGTGTGAGAGGATCATGCTGTGAGGGACTTGGATCGAAATGGCAGAAGATGAGGGGTGTATTAGAATTTTGTTGCAATGCATCTATATGTATGCGCATTGAGGTGAGGCTTTGGAAAACCCTAAACCTAGCCACCCTCTGCCTCCCTTTCCTCTTGTAACCGACGTGCCTCCACCATCTCCAACAGTCGCCGAGCGCCACCGCCGTCCCGTCGCCGGAGAAGAAGAAGAAGACAAGGAAGCTTCTTCTCTCGGGTTGTTGGTGAGGAGGGTGCTTGGGAAGGACCCAAGTTGATCAAATCCTTTCCTGTGGAGTCCTCTGTGAAGCCGCAACCGAGCCCGGGGTGAACCGACGCCAGCCTCCGCCGTGCGCCGCCACGGGGGAGCCTCCTTCTTCCTCGATTTTTCGGCGAGGTAGGTCTTGAAGTCTTTTCATTTTAAATGGACCAAAAGCCCATGTAGTGTCTTCCTGACGTCGAATGGGACGTTTCTGTGAAGCTTGATCCAGCGCCGTCCACCCTATGGCCGGCAGGAGCCTCCTATCGCCGGAAAACTAAGGTGCGGTTGGGGGATTTTTCCGACCGTTGAAACCACAATCAAGACCGTTGAACCTCTTCCTCTTGATGATTGCGGGGGCTCCATCAAGTTTCATGGTGATCGGATAAGGATCCCAGCCTCACGAGCCAGCTTTAAAACCGGGCGTTTTGTCACCACGGCCGAGCTTCGCCGTCCGGCGCCGCCGTTCACCCACGCCACCGGCTACCTCCTTGGCAAGCTCCGTAGCACCAAGTGGAGTCATCTGGTCCAAGTCGGAGGGCCTCTAGTGTACCGGATCAAAATCCGCCATTAGAGCATCTTCATCTTCACCGAGCTCGGGTGAGCTCCGCCGCCGCACGTCGCCGGCGCTTTCCGCCGCCGGCCAGTGACCCAGGTGAGCTTGTAGGATCTGTAGGAAGCTTCCTATCATGTTGCATGTGGGTTTTAACGTGGAGGTTGTGTTCTCTGTTGTTGCACCATGAAGGTAGCCCGAGCTCCACTGCCGGCCGCCGCCGTCGCCTCTGGCCGCCGGTGGGACACCCAGGTAACCTCTAAACCCTGCATGCCTGCTTTCCATCCAAGTTAGAAGTCCCCAAACCCATCCTTGCTCTGCTTACTACTTGGGTTGGAGTTGGTTGTGTGCTTTGTAAACCATGCCCACTAGGTGTTCGATGAAATGCCTCAAAGAATAAAAATTGAGAATATGGCCATGATCAAAATATGAAGGATGCTCCACACTGTCCCCTGAGCTCAGTGCTCACTTCAGATCGAAAAGTTTGCTGAGTGGATGTGTGTGTGGGGCATTGTCGAAGTGTTAGAGAGCATGTGTGTTGGATCTACTTGATCCAGCAGGATTTGGGTTGCAAAAGTGCAAGCCCTGGTGTCCTGGTGTTGTCTAAAGACAAATGATCCAAGTTATATTAAATTTGCACAAGTATTTTTCAAGTTGTTGCATTATAAGCTCTCTATTTAGTATATGGTCGTGGGATCGGTTTTGGGCAGTTGCGAGGTCGCAGTAGTGAGCCTCTAACTAATTTGAGGTCACTGAGCATAATGCTCACCCTAAAAATGGAAATGGTCGGGTGGATTTTTGAAAAATGCTATTTGGCCTATGTTAGCAAAGAAAAACATGGCCCGAAGTTTTCCTCGGGTCTCGTGCTACTCCCAAATGGTGAGCACGGGCTTTGTCGCGTCGAAATGAACGCGCTGTAATTTACGGCGTAGGCAATGGTTTCCCGGATTTCGAGAACGAGTCGAAACGGTGTTTAAAACAACATTGTTTATGCAAATTAGTAAGTATTATGGACTTACCTGTAATTATGACACGCTGGCTGTCTTTAGACAGTGTTTTCATACCTACTGGGCATTTTATTAGAGTTCCGTGGGTTCTTGTTGAGCGGGAATCGGATCTTGTTCCGTAAATCGGCTTTATGGTCCCGTGTTGGCATTGCGTTACTGTAGTGTTGTCGGGATGGGTATGTGCGAGTCTATTACTGACTACAGTTTCTATTCAGGGCCTAGTTGTTCAGCACCAGCATCCCAGCAGCCGAGCGGGAGTACGAGGATTTGCCTACATTCAGGTGGGTTATCTTCGGTCCGGGCTTTATCTTTTCGGCCCTCTGGTTGCTTTAGTCCAGTCGGACACCTGTTCTTGATTTAGTCTTGATGATTTTGCCTGTTTTTGATGTAGTCCTAATGATCTTGCCTGTTCTTGATTTAGTCCTGATGATCTTTCATGTTCTTGATTTAGTCCTGATGATTTTGCCTGTTTTTGATGTAGTCCTGATGATCTTGCCTGTTCTTGATTTAGTCCTGATGATCTTGCCTGTTCTTGATTTAGTCCTGATGATTTTGCCTGTTTTTGATGTAGTCCTGATGATCTTGCCTGTTCTTGATTTAGTCCTGATGATCTTGCCTGTTCTTGATTTAGTCCTGATGATTTTGCCTGTTCTTGATTTAGTCCTGATGATTTTGCCTATATGCCATATGATCTTTTCTGATAGACATATATCTCCTTAGATATATCATGTATACCTACTCGTCAGCTTTTATATCCCAGTATGGTAGATTTTCATGGTCTGATCATGCCTGTTGATTTCTATCGTATATGCCACTTGTTATACTGCATTTATATCCAGAGATTCTTGCTTATATATTCAGATATGCATGATCGACCCATGATTGATATACAGACAGATAGTTGCTTCCCTGAGGGGATCTCGGCAGGTTTGCCGACTACCCGGTCATTAGACCGTGAGCTTGAGCATAGCATGATGATTGCCACGCACTGTTGTACTTCACGTACACTGACGGTTTGGCCACCGTCGTTGTGTTCTTTACCGGTAAAGTGGTCTAGAGATGGGACCCGTGAACCCGATTGCATCTGTGAGTGCCGGGTTATTGTCAGCGGATGGGGTGCGGATCTGTGGTATTGCCTGAGGTTCTGTGAGACCAATAATGGCATATGATTGGATACTTGGGTTTTTATTTTTGACGCATCATTTTTAGCTTGCACTGTCATTTGTAGCTATTTACCTTGTACCATCGCGGCTCAGTTTATGCTTGATTATTTCAGTTATATCATGATTCCCAGTATTTCTTATCTGCAGTTCCTTTATGCTTGATTATTACAGTTATATCATGATTATCAGCACTTATCGATTATCACTTGACATTATCTGCTTATTCCAGCTTTAGCCATTGATTATTGATTATCAGTAGACACTACCTGTTTATTTCAGCTTTACCCATCGATTATTACTATCCGCAGATTTTAGTATCCAGTAGGTACGATTAGCAATTTCTCGGCTCGTCGTGCCCACTGGGATACATGTACAGTGTATCTCACACCCCCTGGGTGACCATTTTTCAGGTCGGTCAGGTGCTGGGATGTCGGGACGTTCGAGTGAGTCCGTCACGATAGAGCTGTCCCCCTGATGATATATCTGTGATTGAGATCTCGATGATTAGTAGTCGATTATCATATCGTAGTATTTCAGTTCTTGTTTTAATTTGACATTTAAACTGATGTTAGAGAGTTACTTTAGCATGCTTCATTTTGGATTGTTTAAGCTGATTATGTTGTTGGTGTAGTTAAGATATTATTTGATCTCTGATTGATGAACATCGTACTTCCCTAGCCGTGCATGTATAGTGGAGACTCCGTCCATCTGGATAGAGGATTTTCTATATATGTGGCGGTCTGTTACGCCCAGTTTGCGAACTCTGATTTATAAAAAAAAAAAAAAAAAAAATTTAGACCTGATTTTTAAAACTCGGGGCGTGACACGTCATCCTAATAACGATCTTCTTTTTTCAAAAATCTTATCCTATTAAATAATTGGTTGACATACCGAAAATTCTCTAATACCATAAATTTTAGTCGAACTCCGTTTTGCACGTTTTTGAATTTCCATAATTTAAATTTTTATTCAAATTTTTAATTTAAAATTTATGAGTATTACATGAGGCTAAATGCATAAAAAAATTATTGATAAAAAATGAAGGGGCATTAAGCTTGTACATATCCTACGATTCAAAAAAAGACAAAAAAAAATTAAGCAAGAGTGGAGCAATTCTGCTTTCTCTTTTTAACTCGAGTAATTTTTTATTGCGTGCATACCTTGTGGGTGTGTGATTCTAAAATAATTTTTAAATTTGCTAACGACGGAATCTAAATTAAACGATTTGTAAGTTGAGGGGTGTAAATCAAATAAAAAAATAGAAATGCCAAGTCTAAAATCTTTAAAGATTGTAATCTTTGCCACCCCCAATTCAAGCACTTATTAGAGTTTACTTCACCTTTTTTTTTTGGTTAATAGTAAAAAAAAAAAAATGTTGGAATATAGTGGACATTGGATGGTGGAAGTTATAAGATTACAATCTTTAAAGAGTTGCAGGGCTAGCAATGACACAAAAAAAAAAAAAAAAAGAAAAAAAAAAGAAAAAAAAAAAGGGGATTCACTGCGTGTTCATACATTTTAACCAAAGAAAAGAGAAATGTGAAATTTGAGGGGATTATTGGAAATGTGAGTAGTTCTCAAGACATCTTAGAGAGAGAAGACTCTTTAAACCCTGTTTAAAAATAAAGAACTGCAGAGAGGAGTGTAGACCAAAAAAAAAAACCCGAAATGAATCGTTAGCAAAATCTAAATCGAAATCAAACTTATATAGATTGAAAACTGAATTTGTTTTCAGTTTTCAATTTGCTTTTCTGTCTTCAATGGATATAGAAATTTAATTTCTTTTTGAAAACTATAAAGAAATTAAAAAGTTGATGCCTGCTATATCAATGGAGCAGCAACCAAAATTTACTCCAAAAGTCGATACCGCCTGCACTAAAAACTCAAAAAGTTTAACAAAATTTGAAGTATAATTAATTTATACCACTGAGATTAAGTTCAAAACTTTAATCTGGATATCCATTATGCTGGTAAAGAAAAAAAATAATTCAAAATGAATTTTGAAGCAATGTTTAGACATGAGATACTCTGCCCACTTCAAAGAAGCTCAACAAGTTCATCAGATGATAGGAAAAAGTAAATAAAATAAAACAAGCTCATCAAGCAAAGAGATTTGCTAGTTGTGCAGATAAAGTGGAGAGAAACAAAACTACAGTGATGTCTTGCTATCTTACTCTTTGACCTCTAATTTAACATACATCTCCAAATCCCAGTCTCCAAAATTTATAATGTAATTATCCTTACTTACACTCTAATATTTGTGACACTCAAAATATCCTTCAGCTTGCATTAAAGACACCAATTAAGCAGAGAAAAAAAATAACCAGTAAAATTAAGCTACATTAATGACACTAATACACATCATATATATATATATATATATATATATATATATATATATATATAGACTACATGTAGTAGTCTTACTCCGATCCTGCACCAAGAAAAATAGGAGAATGTACACAAAGAAATAAAACTTTAACCATTCTTCGTAACAAGGACGAAATCAATAGACTATAATAATAGGAGTCTTTTTAATTCATACATCACCAAGAACAAAAAGAAAATAGAAATACATATGCAGTTTATTTTGGTATTGTTACGTTCCTATAGAGAATTCGATAGTCTTTAATTCGTTTCTTACACGACCAAACATAGAGCATAAGCAGTAACACTTCAGTTTTTTCATATATTCAATATGTAATGAAACTGAAGTGTTGTTAAAAGGTGGAAATAGAAATAAAAGTAAAAAACTGCAGGATATGGTTGCAAGTTGATGCCTGCTGCGGCGTAGCAGTCATTTTCCTTTTACGATGAGTCAGTAAAGTCTTATCGCCGGAGCATTCACCTAATTTACTCCAAATATCGATACAACCTGCACTAAAAACTAAAAAAAGTTTAACAAAATTTAAAGTATGATTTATACTGCTGAAATTGAGTTCACAAATGTAGTCTAGTGTCTGTAATACTGCAGAAAAAAACAATAATAATTTGAAACACATTTTAAAACAATGTTGAACAACTTCATCAGATAATAGACATAAAGTAAACAAGCTAATGACTAGACTATGAGATTTGCTATATATGCAGGAATATTCAAGCACTAAATTATCTTTAGGATATATGAATATAAACTGAGGAGAAACAAAATCGAAGCATTTAACCTCCCTGCCCCATAAGAGGGCAATTTCTTTCTTTAAGATTTAACATTGTTTTGGCTATAGAGAGAGCACAAATAAAAAGGAATACATGGAATCTGACTCTAATCCTGCGCCCGGAAAATTGAACAATGCAAACATGTAGTAAGATATGTCATGCCTAATAACTAGAAATGATACCTGACCAAGAGCATAGGAAATCCAAGACAAAGAGCTACTGAAACCAAAATTTATTTAATTTCTAATACATATGTGGAAGCTAAGTGTTCGATTGATGGATAGGGGTAATCAAATGTAAGTCCGGGGAGCACCATGTACTATAAGGGGTGATTATAAGCACTATATATATATTTCCTTGTATGTATCCAAAATCATAAAGTAAGGATAAAAATAAAAAATAAAAAATCTTTTGAGGATGCTAAATTTTTTTTGAGGGAAATGCAGCATGCTGCGTCTTCATCATTGAATGGATGAATTTAGCTACAAGGATCGAGACAACCAGGTCTCGGAAAAAAAAAAAAAAAATCATTGAATGGATGAATTTTCGATGATGCTTGAGCAGCCAGGTTCAATTTTTAACTTAGCATGCTAAGTTAAAAATTGAACCTGGCTGCTCAAGCATCATCCAAAAAAAGTGTAAATAATCCTGAAACAAATGAGATGCAGTTCGTTAAGACCGAAATGAATTGCATTAATTACAGAGATGTTTTAGCTACTTCAAAGAAGCTCAATAACTACATCATATTGTAGACAAAAAAAAGATTATAGACAAAAAAA
Organism: Tillandsia leiboldiana; assembly: GCA_029204045.2. NCBI lineage: Eukaryota > Viridiplantae > Streptophyta > Magnoliopsida > Poales > Bromeliaceae > Tillandsia > Tillandsia leiboldiana. The sequence continues at coordinate 20,152,960 of CM055076.1, read as the reverse complement.
AAAACAGAAAAAAGCATGCGCGCACACACACAGTCTCTCTCTGCCCGTCTCTTTTATTCTTGCCATAATTGTAAAAATAGTCTCAATTTTTATAAATAATTAACCTTTGAAATATTCAATTTTTATAAATGGCCTTTCCATCAACTTGCATCTATTCTTGCAAAGCTTGAAAACACTGGTAGAAAATACTAGAGCATGAACTCGGCCTATTTTGACAAGAAAAAAAAAAGAAGAAAACACATAAAAATAGCCAAAAATATAGTTGAAATAACTTGATGCATGGAAGCTTTTGATAAATCAATCTTGGAGACTCATTCTGCTTTTCCTGTCTATCTAGCCGGTACCTCTTATTAGAGTTGTAAGCTTCTATATATTTAAAGAAGTACATTTAATGATAATAATGTAGGGATTGAATGTTTAATGATACTTTTTGAAAAAAGAAAATAAATCTAAAGTGTGTAGTGCAAAGATTGATAAACAACAATAGTCCGAGAGAGTCTTGTGGGGGAAAAAAAAAATAGTACATGATAAAATTTTTTTAAAAAGATTCTGAATTTAAAAGCTCACAATCTTAATCAGGGTGCTCGTTATGCTGCTGATATATATATATATATATATATACTCTTATGAGTATAAAACCCTTTGTACTCATAACTTTTTCACCCTTTGATGAAGGAATGTGCGGTTAGGATGATAGTGGTCCCCCTAGGGTTTCAAAGTTGGGTGGCAAAGTTGGGTTGGTGCTATCAATAGCATTCCAGCCCAACTCTATATATATATATATATATATATATATATATATATATATATATATATATATATATATATATATAGGAGTGGTATACCATTATTATAGTCCTGCACCAAGAAATTAAAAGAACTCGAAAACTTTTGTTGTGTGTCTCTTATGTTCTAACTAATCACTGGACAACTAGCCATATTTAACTTTCGAAAGCAATCCATATATTGCGTATATTATATTAATTACATTGTTTGTTATACGAGTCAAATCCGTCCTGCGAGCACCGTGTATGATAAGGGGCAATTAGCGCGCTATATTCCCTTATTAGTTATTATGAATCCAAACCATAAAGTAAGAGTACGGATTTTAAAAATTCTATTGAGGATGCTAATTAAAAACAAACCTGACTGTCTTTGCATTATCTCATAACTAATCACTGGAATCCTACAACAAATGAGATAACCATGTTAAGATCAAATGAGATGTACTTCATTAAGACAGAAATGAATTGCATTAATTACAGAGAGTAGCAAGGCCGATAGATAAAGGGTTGTGAAGTGAGCATAGAATGTGCATCATCACCTTTTTAAATATTAATTCATTCAATCATCACAAGCTTATGACCAGGCTATGAGATTTGTTATTTATGCAGAAATATTCAAACATTAAATTATCTTAAGGACATATGACTATAATAAATTGAGGGCAATTTCTTTCTTAAAGATTTTATATTGTTTTGGCTATAAAGAGGTCAAAAAAAAAGAAGAAAAAAATAGGAATACATGGTATCTGACTCTAATCCTGCACCAAGAAAACTGAAGAACACAAGCATGTAGTAAGACATTAGTCTTCTTTTTTTTTTCCTTTTAATTTCTATAAATAGATTGATAGACAACTTATAGAGAGTCATATATATATTACTCCAGCACTAATAAAATAGGAGAACAAAAGCAGCAAGACTTTAGCCATTCTTTGGTACTGCAATGAAATTGATAGACTACAATAAGAGCCTTTTTCACTCATACCTGACCAAGAGCATAGGAAATAAAAAATCATAAGGGACGATTAGCACTATATATTTTTCCTTTTATGTATCCAAAATCATAAAGTAAGGGTAAAAAATAAAAAATGAAAATGAAAATTATTCTAAGAATGCTAAGTTAAAAATTGAACCTGGCTGCTCTCGCATTGTCCCCCAAAAGGCTTAGTAATACTGTAACAAATGAGATAACATAGAATGAGATGTACTTAATTAAGACCGAAATGAATTGCATTAATTGCAGAGGGTAGTATGGGAGAGATGAAGGGTGGTGTAGTGAATATAGAATGTGCATCATCACCTCTAATTGAATCCTCACATAAGGGATGTTGGCAATCTTGGGCCAATGAAGGCCTATATTCTCTTGGCATCGCTCCTTCAACTCAGGGTGACACCCAGTGATGCATAGATCACGCAGTGAAGTAGGCAGATCTGGAAGTGACTGGATGAGTTTAGCATTACCTACTACCAAAATCTCTAGGGAGCACAGTTGTGTCATGCTCTGGGGCAGGGACTGAAGGGAGACTGCATTCAATATGTCTAAATATTTGAGGGCAGAGTGATTTTGCAGTAGCCATTCCTCAGGTAAGGAGGTGAGTCGCGAAGCATTAGAGATAGTGAATCTGCTGATGGAGGAGAGACTTCTCAATGGCTCCATGAGCAGGAGCGCGTGGTGGTCAATTGATAGGTTACCAAGCTTCAAAAAGCAGTCCGCTGCATTCCTTTGGCCGACATCATTTGGGAACGGAGGCTGACGTAGGGAAACTTCAATTAGCTTGTCACAACCTCCAATTATTAACCAACGGAGGGATACGAGAGCTTGTATTCCCCCAAGTGATGACAATTCTTTACAGTTGTTTATTGATAAATGGTAAAGCATTGTCCACCGTGCACACACTTGTGCTGTCGGAAGGGATGCTATGCTTGCACAATCACATAATTTCAGGAAAGTAAAAGAGGTTGAATTTGGTAATAACCGGAGCAAAAGCACTTCAAGGACGCCGCATGACCCAATAGAGATATCATCGAGTGTAGAGGGCAGTTGGATGTCTGAGATCCCACGCGTTGTCAACTTCGGGCACTTTCCTATAACCAGGTCTCTTAGGGGGTTGGATTTCGAAAAGAACTCTGGTGGAACATATTCGAGCTTCTCACATTGTTGGATGTCTAAATCTTCCAAAGCCTTAAAATATTCTTGCTGTTGCAAAAAGAAAGGATATAATGATATTAAGTCCGAACAATTACAGCCATTCAAATATGAATTGGTGTTTTAATATAAGAGTAAACTCCAAATTGTCCCTGTATGGTTTAGCTTATTTTCACCTTGCCAAAAAATTTCACTTTGTCATTCTGTAGTTTAATTTTTATTTCATCAAAAAATTCTATATGAAATAGGGTGGCAAATTAAAAATATTTAAAAATTTATAGGATGATAAAATAAAAAATACGCTAAACCACGCAGGAGCAAAGTGAAACTTTTTGCACCACGGAGTGGCAAAGTGAAAATAAGCAAAACCACAGGGTGACAAAGTGAAACTTTTTCAACCACTGGGGGCAAAGTGAAAATGAGCTAAACCTCAGGGTGGGTAATTTGAAGTTTATAAAACATAGCACTTACATTGTTGTTTCGGCAATCTTGATTTATCACTTGAAGAGCGGTCAATCCGGTAATATGAATGCTCAATTCTCTTAGACTACAAGGCAGAGTAAGAATTCCCACCAAATTAGGGCATTTAGTAATTTTCATTTTATGAAGTTGAGGAAACATGCACCCATCATCTATTCCAATCCACTCCTCCAAGTTTGGCAAGTCCTCAAAGTATAGGTCCTCCAATGATGGAAAGGCACACCCACGACTGCTCCCAAAGAACGAAGAATCTATTTTCTTTACTGCATGTAGTCCACTCAGGTTAAGATGATTGAGGAAACGAAACTGCCCAAGAGGTGGGAGGTGCTCCCATCCTTTACAGTCCTTCAATTTGATGGATGTCAAATTGATGAGAGACAAATCTGACATCCAACGCGGAGAATTAACACCTTGGTATTCTTCAATACCCAAACTCTTGAGATTGATATGTGGACAGAGGTTATCAAGGAGCTGCTCATCCATCTCTACACTATTAGAGCGGCCTTCAGACCATCTCAATGTCAATGATTTGAGATATTCTTTCTCATTCAACTTGGCCTCCATGGCTTCTTCAGAAGTCCTCACATTTTCAAGCCCTCCAATGCACAGGTAATCACGAAGATCACTTAGGTTCTTTAGTTCACTAATTTTGTAACCACTCTTATCTTGAACAAAAAAATTATTTAATTGGCAGATGAAGGGTAGTTTGCTAACATAAGGAATTCTTATTTCAATACCATAAGGAACACTTAATGAACGCAAGTTGACCAAGTTAGTCAAACCATCCAATTCAATAATATCAGTAGCAGCAGGATTGGTAATTCCATAATCAAATAACTGGAGGAATTGTAGGTGATAAAGCCTATAAACAGATAGACGAAGGAACTCCGTGATACTTCCAATCCTTTTCTCTCTTGGCCAAAGAGATAGGTAGCGGACGTGTATAGAGCTATCAAGTGCATCGCCCATTTTATAAAAGTCAAAACTCCCGCTCATGCTCAGTAAGCGTAAGTTTTTAAATCCTTTTATAACCTCATTAAACACAAGTAAATGATCTGTATTATGCTCATGATTCTCAACAACATCTATCAAAAGAGTCCGCAAGTTCTTAAGTTTGGAGATCACTCTGATGGAAAGAAGATTTATGTTTTTAACACATAAATGTCGAACTGTCTGTAAAATACTAATTCCTGCAACATCACCTTCTATTCTGATGCATTCCCCTTGAGAAACAGATTTTGCAAGGTCGTGCAACAGATCATGGATAACAAAAATATTAGAAATTCCAACCCTATTATCACTGGTTTTGTTAGTAAAGAATGATTTTCTTATCAGAAGATTAAAATACTCCTCTCCAATATCTTCTGGCCTTCGACTTTCATTAATAGACTGTGATATTAGACCTGACCCCATCCACATATAGACCAACTCTTTCCTCTTAAACTCGTAATCCTGTGGAAATATACTACAATATCTAAAGCAAACCTGTAAGCATATGGGTAAATGGTCGTAGCTTAATCTTAAAACTGTTATGATGTCATTCTCTCCTTGCTGTACTTTTATAATGTCTTCTTTTAAAATTCTTTTCCAGTAGTCATAATCCATATAAGAATTTAATAGCCCTCCTATAACCTTTATTGCCAATGGGCATCCACCAAGCTTCTTCGCTATCTGCTCACCAATCGGCCGCAAGTTTTTATAATCATCCGGGTTCACATCAAGAAATGCATGCTTATTGAAAAGCAACAAACGGTCGCTCTCCTCCAACTCATTTAGATTTAATGATTCTTGTTTGCATTTCATCACTTTTGCCGCCATATCCGCAACTGAACACATTCGAGTTGTCAACAGGATCTTGCTTCCTCTCTGTCCGAATGTCAAAGGAGCAACTAATTTCTCCCACTTCGTCCTATTATCATCGTTCCAAACATCATCCAGTATAAGCAAAAACCTCTTCGGCGTAAGTTTTTCTTTAAGTTCCTTATGGAGTGCATTTAGACTCTGCATATGATCAGAACTTCTATGATTTATTTCTTCTACAATATTTTTTATTATCGTAGCTGCATTGAAGTCTTGAGAAACGCAAACCCACATAATCGGGTCGAAGTACCTTCGCACTCTTTCGTCTTGAAGGATTAGTTGGGCAAGAGTAGTCTTCCCAAGCCCACCCATACCAACAATGGTATAAGTAGAGACATTGAAAGTGATCCCTTCAGACTCACCATCTACCGGTTTGATCAGCCATTCGACTATCGTGTCCCTCTCCTTGTCTCGTCCGAGCACCTCACTTTCAATTAAAAAGCTGCTAGTCTCGCGAGCATTCTTGACTTCCTCGAGCTTCTGACGCTTAACGTTAGGGCCATAAATCCCAGTAGCAATTTGAAGGAATGGCCCTATACTGGCAACAACCCTATCCAACCCCTTGACGGCCTCCCTCAACCGCTTCAGTGTGTCATCGCTAAAGATACGATTAACGAAACTATCAAACTTTGTTTTGCATTTAGAGAGAATATTACCACGCACCTTGTCATCTCGATCTCGTATTCTCTTCTCCAGCTCGTAGTATTCCAGCTCGTCAAGCACGTTCTCTGCATTCTCCACGGCGTCTCTGAGCTGCCACAGCCACTTATCCATCCCCTTGTTCTGCATCATGGCCGGCGCACACTCCTCAACTGCAGTCAACACTACTTGGACCTGCGGAAGGGCGTCCTGCAGCCGTTCGAGCTCGTCCTGCATGCCACTAGCCGCCGGGCACGCCATGAGGTAGGATGAGCAAGTGTCAAAGAGATTATCAATGATCGCCGACGCCACCGATTGGCCTATGAAAGTTAAAGTCATAATCCTCCAGATAGCTCCAAGTGCAGCTGCTTCACCACTACTCAGGCAATGGATCAAAGTCCTGCAGGAGTACAGAAATTGAAGAAAGAGGAAAGAGATGTTCAACTTGCAAAGTAGAAAAATTTAGGAGGAATGCATATATGAGTTCTTGAATGCTGTCGTCCAATATGGAGGAAGCTGAGATTAGAATCTTGGAGACTTTTGCATGGCAAAGCAATAGAGTATGGCTGTTTTATTTGATTCCACAGGAAAAGAAAGGTGAAAAACTACTTTTCGAAATACAAAAAAAAAAAAAATACAGTTTTTATATTTCTAATAAATAATTTGAAAGATGAAAATACTATTTTCAGATAAAATTATTTTAAAAAAAATTAATAAAATTTTATTTTCTTTAGAAACTAAACAAGATAAAAAAAAATTCGATCAAAAAATTATTTTTGAAATATTTAATCCAAAAAATTTATGAATCAACTCTTATCATCGGAAGATTGTTGTTGGTTATTTTATACAACAATTGTTGTTGTTGTTGGTTATTAAATAAACTGAGCCTCATAAATATACCCACTTTACTTATACTTATAAACAGTGGGTGCTTGGTGTAGCTATCCAAAAGTAATTTTGAATTTAAAAATAATTTTTGGCTAATAGAATGTTTGGCTCATAAATATGGCCACTTTTGAGCATAAATTTTAATCTTTAGAATTACTTTTTAAATTTTCGAAATTCAAAATCAGAAACAACTAAAACCTACTTCTTAAAATCTAATTTTGATTTTGAACTCAAATTTTAATTTTCTATTTTAATTTTAAATTTAAAATTTAAATTCAATTTTTAATTTTTAATTTCTAATTTTATGTTTGAAATTTTAAAATTTAACTTTTAAATTATAGATTTCAAATTTTAAAATTTAAAATTTAGATATTAAATTTCAAACTCAAATTTTAAATTTCAAAATTAGAATTTAAGATAAAATTTAAATTTTAAAATTTGAAATTTAAAATTGAAAATTATAAGTTTTAATTTTCAAATTACAAATTTTAAATTTTCATAATTCAAAATTTTAAATTTTAAATTTTCAAATTTTCAATTTTCAAAATTTAATTCTAAATTTTCAAATTTTAAGTTTTAAATTTTAAATATTCAAATTTTAAATTTTAAATTTTATTTTAAAAATATGAAGTTGAAATTAAAAATTTAGAATTAAAAATTTAAATTTAAATTTTCAATTTTAGATTTTCAAATTAGTATTTTAAACTTTAAATTTTTGGCAAATTAAATTTTAAATTATTTTAAAGTAAAATTTAGAAAAAAAAAATTATTATTTACAAACAGCATTATAAAATTTCTTCAGAAAAATCGTCTTCTATCTAAACTCAGCCAAATATTATTCAACTTTTAATTAAAATCAATTCTCCAAATTATAATTAATTTTGTATAAATTATTTTTTTAGAATCTAAACTAAATGAGCTCATAGATTAAAATAATTCAGAAATTGCCATGTGTTTTTGTATTAATTTTATTTATTATATATTATGATGAATTGAGCAAGAATTGCTATTGATAGCAAATGGGCTCCGTTACCATTCATTTGTTTTAAAACGACGATCGGTACCGTTAAATATAATTTAAACCATTTAAACTATTTGAAAATTAAATTTCATGCTTTATCAATATTCTTTTCTTGTCCATTAAGTGGAGACAAAAATGAACAACTGAAAATGAATATTCTTCAGAAAGTAATGATAGAAGTCTTATAATTAAGATCAATTTTTTTTAAATAGTTTAAAAAAATTTAAAACTAAAATTCAATTAATGTAGAATTCTTTACACCGTTAAACTAGCAAAAGACTCAATGGTGTTGAAATTATTAATTTTGCAACTTTTTAATCATTAGGTCAACGATGTCGAAAAGATTTAAAATTTAATTTCTATATAGTTTAAGTGGTTTAGATCATATTCAACAGTGCTGATCCTCGATTTGAAAGCTCCATCATCCAAATTAAATGAATGGCAACGAAACCCGTTTGCTATTGATAACATTCCAGCTCAACTCATATTATAATAAAGAGAGATGCTCCTATACATTCCTTTTAATGCCACTCTCTTACCACCACTTTTAATGCCACTTTCTTACCATCACCGTTGATATACTTTAATCCAACAAAACAAAATATCTGAATTGATGGGTTATACCGGCTGTGCACTCATTTATCAATCCTTACTTACAGGGATGCTACATGCACACCCCATTTGGGGTGTACATCATACATCCCACCCATCTAATGGGTGAGGTGTGGTGAGGGGTCACTTCACAAATTGTGAAGTGACCTCTCCACCCTTAGATGGATTGGTGTAGGATGTACATCCCCTTTGAGGTGTACATATAGCATTGCTCATATACCCCCTTACTAATGTTAAGGATAGTTTCGTTAATCTAGCTTTACAAATCAAATAACCTTTTCAAGTATTGTGACAGAAAAAATTGCCCACACTAGTAGGTGTATTGATACACCATGTAAATTGGATCAAGTAATCTAAAAAATTACGATATAAAAGTAAGCATTGCTCGGTTTATTAAAAAAAAATATCTAAATTTTATAATACTTGATATGACATTTTAAATTATTATAAAACATATTCAATAGATTATATATTAACTTTATAATTTTTGTTATAAATTTTAGGAGCAGGATGTATAAGATGTACTTCTACACAGTGCAAGCAAAAATTTCTCATTGTTTTGACAACTAAAAAAAAAAAACCCACCACTATAGATTATTTGAAATAAAAAACACAACTTTGATAGTATAATTTTAATTATTTGTAATTTCAAATTCAAACCCCCTAAATTATTGTATGATAGATGGCTAAATGATGATTTGACGTTGATATGATAATAAAATAATATTATAGTTATTTTTATATCATTAGCTATAATACAGCTATATCACTGTTATATCAACAACACGTTATTAGCCGATCAATTAAATTGATTTGTAAGACTTGAATATAATAAATTGTAAACTTTTAAACAAAAATCTTAATAAATTGAAGTTGGATGATCAAAGTTAAAATTCAATTAGAAAGAATGTGATTTGTCATTATTTTAACTTTTTGAACATGAATAGTCAATCCAAAATTGACCTATTTGAGTTATGATTTATTTAATTGGATAGCTCAATTAGTGTAATATTGATATGATCATTCAATCCATCTAATTAATTAAATATGACGTAAACTTCAAATTACTATAAAATTTCCGACAAAAATCTTAATAAATTTAAATTGGGTGATCAAAGTTAAATTTTAATTAGAAAGAATATATTTTATCATGATTTTAACCTTTTGAACATGAATAGTCAACCCAAAATTGACCTATTTGAGTTATGATTTATTTAATTGGATAGCTCAATTAGTGTAATATTGATATGATCATTCAATCCATCTAATTAATTAAATATGACATAAACTTCAAATTACCTCCCAGAGGTTTCACACATTTTTTACTTTACACCCGTGATTCAAAAAAATTTAACTTTGCACCCTTGTGATTTAATTTTTATTTTTTCAAAAAAATTCTATGTCAAAATAGAATGGTAAAGAAAAATTTTTAAAAGAACGATACAATAGCAAACTAAAAAATATGCTAAACTACATGGGGGGGGGGGTGGGGGGGGGGGGGGGGGGGGGGGGGCAAAGTGATTTTTTAAATCATGGAATGCTAAAGTAAAAATAAGCAAAATCATAAGAAGGCAAAATAAAATATTTTATAACGAAGATGATAAAATAAAAATAAGCTATAAGTTTATTCTTAAATAAATCCACTTCTCCCAATGTAATAACCCATCAATTGGACCTATTTTGAATCAAGGCCCATTTTTCTAACCCAATATGCAAATCCAACTTGTTTTGTCTAAAAACCATAATTCAAAATTGATTGAAAGTTAAGCTAAAAAATTATCCAAAACTTTTTAGATTTAACATATTATGACCAAAATTAACTTGTATTTAGACATAAATTATTCAATTCAAATTGATCTAACAGGTGCAGGTCAAGATTGTACCTCTATTTATTCGTATATAGAAATTCTTTTGACAGAAGTCCAAAATTAAATATTAATGCCTACCATCGTAGTGTGATTGACTTAATGTGTTATTTAACAAAGGGAAAAATCATTTTAAAGATAATTTGAAGTAAAAATAGATAAAATTAAATTCGAATTTATAATTTGAAGTTAATTTTCAAAAAACTTTATGTTTAAATAGTTACTAAATTTGTTTTTTAACCATAATATAAATTAAATCTAAATTTAAATATCATTGAACTTTAATGATGTTTCAATATTGAATTAACAATTTAAATTTCATTTAAAAAATAGAAACCTTCTATTTAAATAAGTAATGAAAGTTGGGTTTATAAGTATAGTATAAATTAAATTCAAATTTAAAATAGATTAATATTTTTGAACTTTCATGTTATTTTAATATTGGATTAATAATTTGAATTAAAATGTATTATTGATTTAAATATAAATATTTTCTTTTTGAAAATTAAATTTAGATTTAAATTTGAACTTAATTTATATTATTATAAATGTAAAGTTTAAAATCAAGTTAAATTTTAAATTCAAATTTTTTAAAGTTTGTTACTAACCAAATTACCCACTATCTAATTTCCTAAGCAACAAATTTAAATAAAGAAACAAAGATTTGCCAAATGTTATCAAATTTTGTAATTAGGTAGTATATGTATGTGTTTTCCAACATCATCCTTACAATTGATCTTGATTGGTAAACCTCTTGAGAAAGTTACTACTTTGTAAAAGTCAATTTTAACCTTAAAAATTAAACGGCTAGATTTAAACAAGCTCGTTTATTAAAACACTATAGCAAAATTATACTATAGCGATACTTTTAAGTATTTCTAAAATTTGAAAAAAGTACCGCTAGTAAAAATACCGACACGTATAATTTGTGTTGCTATATGTGCAGTCGCTAGGGTGTATAGCGACACATTATTGTAATGTGTTCCAAAAATGTGTCCCTATAATCTAATTTTGGATATAGATGAAATATAAATAGAACACTTGTTCAAAAGTGTCACAAAGATGTGTCTTTCTATAATAAAATTTTCAATGAGTATTTTATATTGAGCTAGGCTACTATCCTTTCGACATAACAGAGGCACATGTGCATTCAAGTTGTTTTCTACAATGGGACATTTGATTTGGCAATCGACTTCGGAAAACATGATTTACAGTATTGAAACTACTTAAAAACTAAATTTTATAATTTTTTAACTTTATTTGCCTAGTGAACGAGTAATCTCAAAATAAACGAAAGAAAGTGATATAAAACTTAAAGTTTAAATCCAAAGCAATGGTATTACTCTGTATGATAAATAGAATTTTTTTATTAAAGTTTTATCTAATTTGAATTATTCTATTCCGTTGAGTAGATATAATAGTATGTGTCAAAGAAATATCCAGAAAGAGTAATTTTTTGTATACTTCTTAGAAAAGGGGATGAAGTATAATACAAACTGTAGTGTATCGGTTTTGACAAAATTGACAAAGTACGGATTAAACATACTAGACATGTTTTAAATGTGATAAAGAGAGTTTAGAGTGAGTTTGGACCGAATCAAAATGAGTTCGGATTGAAATAGAGTCGGAAAAGCTCCAGTATGAGCTGCATACCAGTTCTGGGCGTGCAGAACAAGTATTGGGCTCCCAGATGTGTTTTCAGAATCGGGGGAGGGTGCTCGAAAGAGAAAGTGTGCGCTCAACCCCAGAGTTGGGGAGCGCGGAGCTCCAGAGTTTTTGGATGCCCAAAAAATCAAACCCTTTCATTACTGTTGGGGCCGAAAATGGCGGTCCGCGATCGGCCCCGTTCGACCCTCTGAGATGTGATGCGCCGCGTGCCAACTGGATCAAGCGATCGGGCCGAGGAGGGATCTGCTCGGCCGGGTTCTCCTATGGTAACTCTCACGACCGTTCAGCTTAGAGTAGCCGAATCAGGATATGGAGACAAAGAAAGAGGCACAGATAGGATAAAGACAAAAGGCTAAGGAGCCGATTGTGGGATGAAAATTATATTGAGTGGAATGGGATTACAAGAGAACAAGGTAGCCAATTATAATTAATTTACTCATAGGAAAAGCGGTAAATCTTACAGTTAATCTACTCCTAAGGAAAGCAATAAAGATATGAAAAAGTAGGGGTGGTCACGGGCTTGCGAGGTTGCCAGACCCATTTTCCTTCGATGGTTCGAGTATTTATACACTTTCTGAACCATGTTTACAGGCGCCGATTTTGAATTATCGATGTGATTTGGGGGAAATCACCATGGAATCCTCAACTACTTCCTTTCAAGTCTAAAACCCCTAAAATAGGATAATAGTCGTTTTTCTATCCAGGTTAATCCCCTTGCTATCACGCCAGGGCGTGATTCTCGACGCTTTCCAATGCTCGACACTGCTTGCCGTTCCGGGGTAGTTGCGGGATTCGCGCTCAAATCTCGCACTCCTTCCTTTCGAAATCTTTTCTTTTTCGGTCCGAGCAATCGAAGGCTGACTCTGACCTCCGCCTTTTTCGTCGCTTAAATGAAGCGGTCCGGTGTTCGGTTTCAACCGAAGTCAACCTCGGATGAGGCAATGATCCCCCTCATCGGCTATTCCTCCTGTCGGCTGATGCTCTCAACCAATGGCATACGTCGTGTGCTATACTCTCGCGCGAATGAAATCAGTCTTAATCAAGCCACGGATCCTTCTTAGGTTGATTCTTCCCTTTATCGGCTGATGTCTTCAGCCGATGGTAAACGCCATGAGTTGCTTTCTCAAGTGGCAAAAATTTTGGTCTCAACAATGCCCCCTCGGCAATCGCATGACATGTCGTTCGGGCGATTGTCAAAATCGAATCAACTTCTGGCACTGATAACGATGTCCCACGATTATCCCTATATCTTGGCAGGATATTTGCTTACTGCTCGGGAGAGTCACGAACAGGTGCCTATCTTCCTTGATTTCTCGAGTAGTAGGAATGTCCTCATTTGATTACTTAGCTGATTCAGAAAGGTCCTTTCCCGTTTGGGGACCTTTTTTCGTATAATCAGGCTCTGACAGGGGGATCTTATATCTTACCGTTCTTGATCAGCGTATCCCCAAAGTTATCCTTTTTTCTTCGGCCTCTTCGGCCGAGTCTTCGGCCTGTGGTGCGCAGTCGATTCGCTTCTTCGCCGGCTTCTTGTGCCGGCTCTTTTCCGGAGGCCTTTATGTGGCCTCGCCGAGGAGTTTCATTGGTGATCCCCCTCAGTCATCCGGACGAAGGAGGTCTCGTCCAGGTCCCTATCGACCGATCTGCTATCGGTCCATGCCTCCATTTCCTCGATTTCTGTTTCGGCCGAAGATGGGGTCAGATCTTCTTCATCGCCCCATCTTTTACGTTGGGCCACCCTTCTGGGGTTTTGCTTGACGGGTTCCTCGGCTTTCTATCGTTCTCCCGATACTTCTTGGCTATGCCTCACGGCGGCCTCCAAAGCTTTTAGGAGGGCATCCAGTTCCCGCTTGACGGCTTCATCCGTCGTTTTGAGCGCTACCGGTCGGATTATTGGTAGCTTTTTCTGAGGCGGCACGGTCGAGCCTCCCACCTCTTGTAGGTGCGTGGGCCGTTCCTGCCTCGAAGTCGGCCGCGGCAGCTGAATTGCGACGTCGTTATTGTGGACGTCGGCCTTCATCCTCTGAACTCGACGCTTCTGTGTCTTAGTCATGACCGGCCCTTGCCATCGGGCCGGTCCTTTGGCCGTGAACCACTCCTCCACTGGCATGTCCACCGGCGGGTTCATCTCCCTCAAGTGCCCCCTAAGGATTTCTCTCCTCTGCCATGGTTTTGGCCATGGCTGAATCATGAGTTCCTGGGCTAGCAGAACGCCCAGGATCTCCACTTCTCCCTTGGTGAGCCAAGGGAATTCGGCATCGAGACTCGTGGGGGCTCCTTCTGCCCCCCGGTGTTCCTCAGTAGGGAGGCCGTGGTGTCGGCCCCCACCACTGGTGGTTAGCTAGGCCCCTCTATCCGGGTCTCTGGTGGGGCCCGATCTGTTCTAGGGGTTGCGAGGGCCCATTTACTAATCTTCCTTCGGCCTATTGGCTGAAGGGTCTTCGGGGTGCCCCATGAACTCGGCTTTCGTTATAGCAGCTGTGGGGGCCCTGCTACTGTTGTGGGGCTCGTGGCCCCTCGTGGTCGACTGAGATCGACCTTGGCCTGTCATGGCCGTAGAATTTCTGCCAGACCTTCTGGATAGGCAGGCCTCACTCTTTTGTCTTGACCCCTTCTCTAGAGGACTGCCCGTTGGACCCTTCGGCCGAACTTGGGCTTTACAGGTGGTCGTAGTGGAGTGCGCCTTCGCTGATGAAGGTAAGCCACCTCTTTACCTCCTCGGGCATGTCGGTGAAGAGGGCATCCCAATCTTCCTTGGTCATTTCGGCCCTGCACGAGATGTAGAGCCGAAACATGTTTCGTGCCGATTTTTGTTTTGCGGGGGACTCGAGCCCATACATCGGCTTCTTCCTTTTCGGGTCCACCACATTCACCTGGGGATGAAAAGGGTTCGTGTCAACTTCCATAGCTTTCTCTTTTATAGAGTCGGCAAAAATGAGTCGGCCCTCGTCAAGTTCTTTTTGAATCTGCTTCTTAAAGGCGAAGCATTCGCCTGTTCGGTGGCTCCAGGAATGATGCCACTTGTAGTACTTTCGCCGTCTGAGCTCCTCGTAGGGAGGGATCGTCTGGCCCTCCTATAGCTTGATGCGACCGTCCATGTATAACCGATCGAAAACCTGATCGGTCTTTGACGTATCAAAAGTAAAGGTGTTAGCCGACGCCCGAGTCTTGAGATCTCGAGTCTTATTCAGCTTGAGGATCTGGCAGGTGTAAGGTTCGCGGCCCAATACTATTTCCGCCGCACATACTTTGGCCTCTTCGGCCGAAGACTCGCCTTCACTTTCTTTACTCAGGTCCCGGTGATCCGAGCTTTGTTTGACGAAAGAGACATTGTGCTCCTTCGGCTTCCTTCATTCTTGTCCGCGGCCGAAGACTCACCTTCACTTTCTTTGCTTGGGTCCCGGTGATCCGAGCTTTGTTTGACGAAAGAGACATTGTGCTCCTTCGGCTTCCTTCATTCTTGTCCGCGGCCCCATTTCGGCCGCTCCTCCTTATTGTTTTTCTGGAATTGCTCGTATTGAGCAACTCGAATCCTCAAATCAAAGAGATTAGGAAAGTATCGACCCTCGAAGTGATCTCGGGTCTTGTAGCGTAAGCCGTTGAAAGCAATTTTAGTAAATTCGGCCTCGGGCATTGTAACAAAGGACCAATTCCTCGTCGCCTTGAAACAGTTGAGAAATTCTTCGCCCGACTCATCGGCATCCTGCGGAAGTGATGCTAAGTCAGCAATCGAAGACTCGGGTACAGTCCGATAGAACTGCTCGTGGAACTTCGCCTCCAGCTCGTCCCAATCCTTGACAGAGTTGTGAGGCAGGTTGATATACCACGAGAACGTCGTCTTGGTTCACGACGTACTGAACAACCTCTTTTTTAGGACCGGGCTGGCGTCCGCCTCTCGGAATTAGGCCGTAAATCGAGCTACGTGCTCGATGGTGTTCTCGTTCTCCTCACCAGAGAACTTGTCAAACTTTGGTATCTTCCAGTTGGCCGGGTACAAGTAGTCTGTATCGATATGAGCAGGATACGGAGACTTGAACACTGGTCGAATAGCCGGCCTGGCCTCTGTGGTGAAGGTATTACGAATTATCTCCTCCACTTGGGCGTGTATATCGGTGAGCCCCACTGGAGGTGCTGGGACCACCGATTGCGCCAAAAAAGATGGAAGCCTATATTGGTCGGCTTGATTTTGAGGTGGTCCTTGCGGGAAGACCTGCCCGTCATTCCTGCCCCCAACCCTTTCAGCGAATCCGGCTTGAATTACGAGGGTCGCCGACTGTGCTGGTAGAGGTGGCAGCCCATAGTGGCTAGCCTGACGTGCTTGAAACTTGGCGGGCCCAGCTTGCGATGCTGGGGCTGCCGTTTGCGCTTGTGGGAGCGGTGGCCCACCATGGCCTGCCTGGTACTGAGTCGGTCCCTGTGGAGGGACCTGCTCGCCGTTCCTTCCCCTAGCTCTTTCGACAAGCTAGGCCTGAGGCCACCGGAATCGCCGGTGCACTGGAGGAGGTAGCGGCCCGTAATGGCCAGCCTGTTCCTGAACCGATCCCTATGAAGGGACCTGCCCGTCGTTCCCGCCTCCAGCATGTAGCTGAATGAACGACGGTGGAGGAGGCAGAGCGACCCCCCAGTAGGAGTCTGATTGTTGACCGATATTCTGCCACATCGGCCACATCCCCGTCTGGTACGGGGTCCACTGCGGCTGTGTTGCCCCCAGCAGCTGCACCGCTTGATAAGTAGCCGCCGGCGGTGGAACTCCCTGAGGTTGCACTATCGGCATTGCCGGCGCCATCGTGATCGATTGCGTCAGCTATTGCTGGGGTCCTATGAAGGCAAACCCTCCACCGTATGGCTCATTTCGGGCCAGCGTTTGCCCTATCTAAGCCACTTTCTCATTTGAGGACAATATGACGACCATCATTGAATCCAAGCGGACCTCCCGCGCCTGGCTTTTCCTTTCGAAGGACGCTTGCGTCCTCTCGACACGGTCCAACATTCGGGTCATATGCCCGACTAACTCAGCCAAGGTCGGCTCGTGTGGTGCCGACCTCCCGCTAGTTTCAGGAGCCTCTGGTGGCGTCAGTGGAGGATGGTCCGCCTGCCCGGCGCTGCTGGTTTGGTCGTCCCCTACTTGTCTGGGTACGACTCTTTTCCTGAGGATGATACTATTGTCCTCTAACATGATAACGGTAGGAGGTAGGTAAAACTTACCTGAGTGTCCCACCGGGCGTGCCAATTAAGTTGTTGGGGTTGAAAATGGTGGTCCGCGATCGGCCCCGTTTGACTCTCTGAGATGTGATGCGCTGCGTGCCAACTGGATCAAGCGATCGGGCCGAGGAGGGATCTGCTCGGCCGGGTTCTCCTCTGGTAACTCTTATGACCGTTCGGCTTAGAGTAGCCGAATCGAGATGTGGAGACAGAAAAAGAGGCACAGATAGGATAAACACAAAAAGGCTAAGGAGCCTATTGTGGGATGAAAATTGTAATGAGTGGAATGGGGTTACAAGAGACCAAGGTAGCCAATTACAATTAATATACTTTTAAGAAAAGCGGTAAATCTTACAGTTAATCTACTCTTAAGGAAAGCAGTAAAGATATGAAAAAGTAGAGGTGATCACGGGTTTACGAGATTGCCGGATCCCTTTTCCTTC
Source organism: Tillandsia leiboldiana (assembly GCA_029204045.2). Taxonomy (NCBI): domain Eukaryota; kingdom Viridiplantae; phylum Streptophyta; class Magnoliopsida; order Poales; family Bromeliaceae; genus Tillandsia; species Tillandsia leiboldiana. The sequence continues at coordinate 20,135,354 of CM055076.1, read as the reverse complement.
GATAGTTTGAGTATTTATACACTTTCCGAACCATATTTACATGCGTCGATTTTGAATTATCGACGTGATTTGGGGGAAATCACCATGGAATCCTCAACTACTTCATTTTGAGTCTAAAACCCCTCAAATAGGATAATAGTCATTTTTTCGCCCAGGTTCATCCCCTTGCTATCGCGCCAGGGTGTGATTCTCGGCGCTTTCCAATGCTGGGCGCTACTTGTCTTTCCGGGTTAGTTGCGGGATACGCGCCCAAATCTCGCACTCATTCATTTCGAAATCTTTTCTTTATCGACCGGAGCAACTGAAGGCTGACTCTAACCTCCGCCTTTTTCGTCGCTTGACTGAAGCGGTCCGATGTTCGCTTTCAGCCGAAGTCGACCTTGGATGAGGCGATGATCCCCCTTATCGGCTATTCCTCCTGTCGGCTGATGCTCTCAACCGATGGCATACCTCGTGTGCTATACTCTCACGCGACTGAAATCAATCTTGATCGAGCCGCGGATCCTTCTTAGCTTTATTCTTCCCTTCGTCGGTTGATGTCTTCGACTGATGGTAAATGCCACGTGTTCCTTTCTCAAGTGGCGAAAATTTTGGTCTCAACAATTACAATCACACAAGAAAATTCTTATGCCGAAAAATTTATTCTTAAATATTTTATTTCAACTTCTAAACTGGCCCTAAATTTTATCCTATTTTAATCAAATTCACCTCTCGGACCTATTAAAAATCCTTAAGCCCAAATATAATACCTTTAGGTACCGTTTGGTTCGGGGATTATGAGTTTGGGGATAAATTTTTTTAACTCTGGGATAACTTGCTATTCCGGGATAGTCAGGGATAAAAAAAAATTAGTGTTTGGTTTGTAAAATTGTTATTTTTAGGAATAGCTGAAATTGTGTTTGGTTCATTTCTTGGAATAAGCGAGAATAGTAAAAAAATAAGAGTAATTATAATTTTAAAATAATAATATTTTATCTAATTAATTAATATAAAATATTAATTAAATAATAATTAATATTTGTATAAATTAAAGTTTATATTTTAGTAAATAATACTATTTAATTTTTTAAAAATTAAAGTTAAAATTTGTATAAATTTTAAAATTTTAAAATTTATTAAATTTATAAATTTATTAAAAATTAAAGTTATAAATTTAAAAAGTTATAAAATTTAAAATTGTTTTAAATTTAAAAATTTTAATTTTAATTATCTCGAAAAATGTGTAAAAGATGATGCAAAAATTTTAATTTTTAAATTTGTATAAATTAAAATATTTTCATAAAAAATTAAAAATTTATATGTACAAAATTTGTATAAATTTTAAATTTTTAAAATTTTAAATTTTTTAGATTTATAAAAAAGTAAAGTTAAAAATTTTAAAATTTATAAAATAAAAAAAAATAAAATTTCATAAATTTTAATTTAATTTTTTTTTAAAAAAAAAAATGGAAAGAAGGTTGTTCCCTGGAAACAATCTTGTTCCCACAAATGGGGAGAATTGTTATCCCCTTTCTTAACGGGCTATTCTAGAATAGCCCGTTAAGGGGGGATAACAAATCCCTCCATTTTTTTATTGTGTTTGGGGAATAAAGGGGGGATAACTCTTTTATCCCCCCTTTATTCCCCAACCAAACATAGCCTTAAGCTTTCGAAAAATAATTCTTGTTTCACATTATTTAATATGATATTAGAATGAGAGGTCCCAAGTTTAAATCCCTCCGGACCCTTGTCTCATAATTTTCACCTATTTAATTCAACTTCATGGTGTAGGCGTATAAAAAAAAGAACTCAAGTGCAACCGTAAGAAAGAATGTTGAATACGATTATTGAAAAGAACATCATTCAGTAGCAATTTAAGTTTTTAAAGACAAATGGTTGTTTCGTAATTTTTAACATGTTTATATTACATAGTGAAGAAAAATTGCAGAGTAGTAATTTCTTGAATCCTTCTTGGAAGAGGAGAGGAAATAAAATTAAAGTTTCATAGAGAAGACTTACGAGTCAACCAAACTCAATTATTGCCGACAGAAAAATCCGTACGTCTGCCCCCACTCCACACTGTTGTTAATTGAGGGAGAAACTATTGTCTGCACACCCAATATTAGAGGTCTATAGTTTAAGAAAAAAAATGTACAAAGAATGTTTGAACTTTAGTTTTTTTATAAGATGTACAGTTAGCATTTACCTTTTTATAAACAGGTATTTGAATTTTTTATTTGGCTTAATTATACGTACTTTGTAGATTTTTTTCACTTTCTATGATATACTCTTTTTTTTCTTTTTTCTTTTTTAATTATACTACACAACTATTCTCTTTTTTTTTTTTTTTCAGCCGGTATACTATAAGCTTCGTTTGGTTGTGGGATAAGAAAGAATTAGTTATTTCAGAAATAAGTATACATATGAAAACTAGCTGGAACCATTGTAAAAAAATATTTGGTTGGGTATTAGATTAGTTTTAATGATAAGAGAATTTATATTTGGTGTGATAATAAAGAATAAGAGAAACAAAAAGTAATAGTTATATAAAATAACAAAATTATCCTCAATCATAATAATTTTTTAAAATAAATAAAATTTTCACTTGTATGCTTTTAAACAATTTATAAAATTTATATTTTATTTGTATATAAAAAAAATTATTAAAAAATTTTAAAATTTTAAAAATTTATATAAATTTTAAAATTAATAAATTTTAAAAATTTAAAAATTTAAAAATTTATTAAAAATTTAAAAGCTATAAAATTAAAAAATTCTCTAAATTTAAAAATTTATAAATGTTGAAAATTTTAATTTTAATTATCTTAAAAAATTACAAAAGTGTGAGCAAAAATTTTAATTTTTAAATATATATAAATTTAAAAATTTATATAAACAATTTGTATAAATTTTAAAATTAATAAATTTAAATAAAAAAGTAAAAAAATAAATAAATTTTTGAGATTTAGCAAAAAATAAAATTAAAAATTTTAAAATCCCCCCCTCCCCCCGTCTAGCCAACCTTGTTTCCACCTCTCTCTCCCCCAACAAGGGGGGACGGGCCCCCTAACAATAATAACTCGTTGAGCCCAAATCACAGCCCAAAATACTTAAACTCAGTTATTATTACTAGTGTCCATGTCTCGTATAAACCTAATCACAATTCCATCCACATCCGGTGTGGAACTATTGGGAGCGTTACAGGCTCCCTCCGTTTAGGTCTGACGTCCTCATCAGTCCAAACACAAGCTGGGAGAGCCTTTTTAAAGGGGGAACCATTTAGGTTTTGTTTTGGGCGGGCGGGGGGGGGGGGGGGGGATAAGAGGGATATCCCCCCCCCCCCCCCCTCGCGTTAGTTTTATACCAAACACTCCCTAATAAGAAAATAAAATTATAATTTTATACAAAAATTAATAATAAATATTGTTTAAAAGAGATAGAGCATGTATTCAAATTTAGGAAGAGATACTTTTTTGAATATATTTTGGAAGAGATGAGCAAATGAAAATAAAGGTTTCATAGATAAAACTTACAAATCAGGCAAACTCAATTAGTGTTGCCTAGTTTCTCGTTGATCGATTTCCGACTCCATAATCCTCCTCGGATAGCTCTCTAAGTGCAGCTGCTTCACCACTCCACTAAAATGTAATTGAGTGCAAAAGTTTGTGAGGGGGTATGAGCTTTGGAATACTGTCAGCCCATAGAGTACGACGACTGCTTTATAGAGAAAGTTATTCACCAGTCACATCACATTGATTAGTAAAAGGGAATGCTATCTGTACACTCATAAATGGGTGTATATCTTACACTTCCACTCATGTATATTCATAAATGGGTGTACATCTTACACCCTCACCCATCCAAGAGTGGGATAAATTTTACCTATCTGATGGGTAAAATTCATCCCACCTTTTGATGGGTGGGGTGTAAGATGTACACCCCTTTTGAGGTGTACAGGTAGCGTTCCTCTAAAAGTAATAAATTATAAAAAATAGATAAAAAAGTGATAGAATCTGACGGCGGCAGATCTAAACGCATCAACTTAAATTTTAAAAAAAATAAATAAATTTTTGAAAGTTAAAAAAAGAAAATAAAAAGACGAATATTTACGTAAAAAAAATTATTTTATTGATTTTTTTATTTTACTTCAGGTTACAATAGTAAGTTTTTTTTTTTTTTTTTTTGACCAAATCTTGTAATTTTTTTTTATGTAGTTTCTTTTACTGTTGTAGATCAAATTAGTTGAATTGGGGTCGGATTTTAAAAAGTTACTCATTGAAATTTGACGTACAAGTAATTGCATAAGTTAATTAATTATTGGCTGCACCTTTTGTATTTAAATGGCCTATGTATATATAAAAAAAATTAAAAACAATTTGACACCGATTTCATATAAATTGAATGAATTTTTGTCCTTTTTTTCTCTACACTACTCCATACCGACGTGATAGGTTTTTCAAAAAATTAACTTCCTAAAGTACATCACATTTTTTAGTTTATCATCATGTAGTTTAAAAAATTTTACTTCTACTCTTTTATAATTTAATTTTTATTTTATAAAAAAATAAAAAAATTTAAAATTATTATAAAATGTCAAAATAAAAAATAAGTTAAATATATAACATGACAGTTAAATATATAACATGACAGTTAAATATAATTTTTTAGATCATGAAATAGTAAAATATAAATAAGCTAAATTGTAGAAAATTAAAGTATAATTTTTTAAATCACAAAAGGCAAAGTGAAAGTGAGATGTACCACAAGTGAAAGATCCTGGGGAGGAGCAGGATGTGCGGGGTATGTCTAAAGGACGGGGAGGCGAACAAAGGAATTCGTGGTTAACAAGTAGTATGGATTCTGATGGTGTGTTGGGAACCCCCCTTCCTCTACAGGGTCTTTTTGGGGGTGATTGTGGTGTTTTGAGTCGCGTTGGGTCTGTGGGGTGGGGTGTTGTGTGGGGGCTCCCTTCGGGGACGTTTTGGGGTGTTTTGTTGTTGGTTGGCGTCCCCCGTGGGCCTAGTCGGGGTGTGGTGTGTTTTGGTTTTTAATGGTTTTTGTCTGTAGCTGGAATGTTAGAGGGCTTAACAACCGCTCTAAACATAACGCTGTGCGCTTGGTGGTCTCTAGGCTACGCTCCCCTGTGGTTTGTCTCCAAGATACCAAGATTCAACGAGTTTCTAGGTCCTTCCTTTCGAGCTTTGGCGGATTGTATATTGACAAGTGCATGTTCATCGAGGCTAACGGGGCCTCCGGGGGACTGGTCACGTGTTGGAGTTCCAAGGTGTTCGAGTGCACTGATGCTCTAATCCGCTCATTTTCTCCTATTATCCATTTACGCCATCGATCCAGCGGGGTGCACTTCTTCGTCACTAACGTTTACGGACCGCCTAGGTGGCAAGGAAAGGAGTTCTTCTGCTCCGAATTTTGTCGGCTCAAGGATAGCTGCGGGGGCAACTGGGTGGTGTGTGGGGAATTCAACTTCACTAGATCTCAAGATGAATGTGTAGGTCGGTGGTGGAGTGATAGAGCGACCCGCTTGTTCAACGATCTGATCTACAAACTCGCTCTTATTGACTTGCCTATGAAGAACCTTCGGTATACCTGGTCGAGCATGCAACGCAACCCCTCTTTAGCTAGACTCGACCGGTTCCTCATTTCGACGGAGTAGGACTCATCTTTTCCCCTGTGCAAGGTTGAGGCGTTACCATGGATTACCTCTGATCACCGTTCCATCTTGCTGACAACTAGTGGTCATAAGAAAAACACGAGTAAAATTTTCAGATTCGAGGAGGTGCGGCTTAACTGCGAAGATTTTCGAGACCGCGTGGGGCCGCTCCGCGGGCAGAGCGCCCGCGCGAGATTGGTGCCGGCGCGCGGCCGCGCTGCTACAGCGCGCCCGCGCGGGATTGGTGCCGGCGCGCGGCCGCGCCGCTGCAGCTGTAGTACTCTAGAAATTTAAATTTGAATTTGAAGAATTCAAATGTCAATATGAATAAGGAAATGCAAAATTGAACCTAAGTGGTTGTATATCAGTGTGCAAATTGCACAGTTTTTGGAGCACTACGTCTGCCTTTCATATCCGAGTCTAATCTCGAAAATCTGAAATCGCCAGTGTGACCGTCTCGTCGAATCGATTGAAAATGATATAAACTGATTTTCGATCCGACGGTCGGATTGTCCAGAAATCAGCGAAGTTACGGGTGAGACCCGCGACTTAAGTGAATAGTACCAATGAATATAGCCCCTGATTTAATTCTCTCGCCGGCCAACGACGACCGATCGACCGTCTGGAGTCCGAATATGACGATCCAGGTAGTCGATTTGAATGGCATCATCGTTCTGAGTGCTGTGGCGCCGACGAAATTTATATTTGACGAGCCTAAAGCATCGTAAAGCGTGTCGAACTGTATAATTTACAGTATAAGATGGATTTTAAAAATTATGGAGCTAAATTTTAGCGAACCAAAATCGCTACCTGATAGGTTTTGTCGAGCCGGACGTCGGGGTGGTGTCCGTTTTTTAGTTTGACAATCCGGTTGTCTCGAAAAGCGTGAAATTTGAGGAAAATCATAGTATTTTGCATAAAAGCCTTATATTTTATGTGCGAAATGGATCCAAACTTATGGAGGAGGGGTTTCTCTGCGTTTTGGTTCTACAGTCTGGGACCCAAATTTAAATATCAGGTGTAGAAGGGCTAGTTGGCATTTTGTGCAATAGGTGTAATAGCAACTTAGGGTTTGCATTGAAGCAACCCTAGCCACTTCATTTATGTAACCGTAGCCTCCCCCACGACCCCCACGACTCCTCTGCGAGGTTTCCCGAGCTGCTGTGCCGCCGGCCGTCCCTCCCTGTCGCCGGAAAAACCAAGGAGAAGGCAACCTTGCCTTGATCTCGGGTTGGTGGGTGTTGGAGGCAACATTACTCCATTGGAAGGCTTTCTGGGGACTCTGCGGTCATTTTCTACACCCAGAAGGCAGGCCGAGGTGGGCTGGTGCACCGCCGTGGTCGCGCGCCGCCGGAGCCACCATCTTCTTTCTTCCTCGGATCCGGCAAGGTAAGGGTTCCTTTTCTTTGTTTTCCTTGCTACCTAGACCCCGTATTTATCTCCATCACCTCTTGGTGAACCTCCCAGCCGAACCCCAACGTCGGGAATGCTCCCGGTCACCGGCGGGAAAAATGCACCCGCCGGAACCCGAAACTGCTCCGCCGCGGCCGTTTGCCGCACCCGATGGCTCAAGCTCCAAACCAAGATGATGGGCACCTTCTGTAGGGTCTAGAGAACCTTCCCATGAAGTTTTAGGGCATTTAGATTAGGGTGCGCTTCGCAGATCCGAGCCCTAGTTTTGGGCTAACCTTGCTCCGGCCGAGCACCTTGCTCCGGCGCCGGTGCCGCTTCTCGTCGCCGGCCAAGGCTCCAGTTGTCGTCCCTTGGTTGAGAGGGACCCAAGGAGGTCTTTGCATGAGACCCATGCAGCTCGGGTGTGGGTCACCATTATTAATGCTTGTTCCGACCAAGATTGCTCCGTCGCCGCCGCCACCAGGTCTCGTCGCCGGCCATGCGTCCAGCGAGCTTCGTGGAGTCGGGTAGCACCTACAGGTGCTTGTGCATGGGACCCACAGCCATTATTTAGAGATCCACCATTAATGCCTTCTAGTTTGTGTTTTAAGCTTGTTGCATACCGGGTGTTCGGGGAAATTGTAATAACTCAAAATATTTTATTTTAATAAATAGTCTAAAAGTGAATTTTTGACCTGGTTTTTGAATTCAGAAGACCTATGTTGATTTATTTAGTCAATTGCCAGTGTGCGAGTTGCACGTTTTACGAGACAAAAGGCTACTTTCCAATCCGGACGTGATCATGGAAATCCGAATTGACCGTTGCGATCGTCTCATCGAACTGAGCGAGATTAATATTCAGCACTTTCGATCCGGCGGTCGGATCTTCCAGAAATCGAGGAAGAAGCGAGCAAATAACCACGAACAGTGTAACAGTGCTCGGTGCACAGTATAAATTCAGTTGTTACTGTAGGTGAACAGTAACCCTAGTTTTCGGAACCCCGACGGATCTAACGCTGACTAATTCGCTGTCTGGAAACCGATCATAGCACTTCAGGTAGTCGTTTCGAACGGTTTCGGCGTTCTGGACGCAATGGCGCTGACGGAATCTCCGTTTGATGACCCTAGAGTATCGAAAAGCGCGAAAACTGTTTTCCGGAACAGTATTTTATGGACCGCGATTTTATCCGGACAGTTTCTCGAAAATCAGAAATCGCTACCTGATGGTTTTCGTCGAGCCGGACGCCGTGACGCAGTCCATTTTCCGTTTCGACGACCGGATCGCCTCGAAGAGCGTGAAACAAGGCGAAAAAGGTGACAATTGCACATGAAACCCTACATAACCCGCCTCGTTTTGCGTGCCACTCCCTTATGAGGGACCTAAGAGTAAAAGGAAGATCCTGTGAGGGACTGGGCTGTAGATATGTAGAGATGAGGGGCTAAAATGCAAGATGACCAACCCTATACATATATACATGCACATACGACTAGGGTTCCACAAGCCCTGGACCCTGAGCTCAGCCCCAGCCGCACCTCAACAGATCCCTCTCCTCTGGCGCTTCCCTCGGACTACCCCACACCGGCCGCCGCTCCCCTTGCCGGAAAAGCAAGATCAAGAAGAGCTTGACCTCGGAATTTGGAGAGGAAGGTGTGGGGAGGGATTCAAGTTGACAAATTCCCTTCTGAAGAGTCCCTCGTGGTGCTGCAACCGAGCTGGGTTGGATCCGACGCCGACCGCCGCCGTGCGCCGCCGCGGGACAACACCCTCTTCCACGATTTTCCGGCGAAGGTGAGTTCTTGGGACTTTTATTTTAGTCTCGGGTTTTGGGCATGGCCATTGTGTTGCTGACGTCGAGGAGGTCGTCCTGTTGCAGGACGAGCCGAGGCCGCCGTCCCGACCGCCGGCGGGAGCCATCCTCGCCGGATTATCGTTTTCTTGACCGATCGCAGGCGCGGGCTTCACCCGGCCGTTAAACACAAGATCAGCACCGTTGATCCTTGTCCCCTAGTCGACTGAAAGCTTCCTCCAAGATCTGGGGTTGATCAGACAAGGATCCATCCCGCACGGCCGAGCCCTAGAAACGGGTGAATTAATTCGTCGCCGGAATTCCTCCGTCCGGCGCCGCCGCGGCCTCCCGGCGCCGGCCACCACTGCACCGAGCGTCGGGGTGTTGGGACAGACCTTTTGGTCCGGGTAGCACCTGCCCGGAGCCGCCGCGCCGGAAACCACCATTAACAACCTTGAAGCTCCTCCGAGCTTCGCCGGCGCTGCCTTGCCGACGCTCCCGGACATCGGAGAACCGCCCAGGTGAGCTTCCTTGGTCCCTAGGAGCCTCCCCATCACCTTGCATGCAGGGTTTAATGTAGGGCTTCTACCCTCTGCAGCTGCACCCGAGACTGCATTCGAGCCCACCTCCGGCCATCTCCGGCGGCCTGGGCTCCGGCCACCCGTACAGGTAATACCTAGAGGCCCTTTATATGCTTCCCATTTTTTTGGTTTTAGGCCTAGAGCATCCCTGTAACCCGGTTCCCAATGCTGCACCCGAGCCACCCATCTCGGGTTTGCCCCCGGCCGCCGCCGCCCCCGGCCACCGGCGCCTGACCGGGCCTGAACCAGACACCTTCAGGGACCTCCATTGATCTGGTGCTCCACTTTGTGGCAGGTCTGAACCTGTGCTGCTCAAGGTGAACCCAAGCCGAGCCTTGGCTTGCGTTATTGGTGCGTCACCTAGCTCCGGCCACCTCCTCCGGCCGATCTCAGGCAAGCCTCAGGTGAGCCCTCGACCCTACCTAGTCTCCTGAATATGATGCTCCAATTATGGTTCGATTTGATCAAGTATAAGTTAAGATATTACATAGTTGTATTTGAGCCAGGGATGTGTTATGGGCCAACTCCGATTTCGGGGTCCGTGTCAGTCCAAACTGGTGAGCACGGGCTCCGTCTTGACGTAATGATCACGCTGAAACTTACGGCGCCAATTTTGGACGCCCGGATTGCAAGAACGAGTCGAAACGAATAATAAAATAGGATAATAATGCGAATCAAAATGTACTACGGACCTAATTGCAAATTAGACACACAGGCTGACTTTAGACAGTGTTTTCACACCACTAGACACTTTGTTAGAGTCCCGTGGACTCTCGCTAATCGGAAATCGGATTTGTATTCAATAAATCGACGACATTGCTCCTTATTAGCATCGCATTACTGTTGTGTCATCGGGATGGGTTTGTGTGAGTCTATTACTGATTTTAGCCCCTTGTTCAGGGCCCAGTTGTTCAGCACCAGCCTCCCGGCAGTCTAGCGGGAGTTCGGGATCGGCCTACATTCAGGTGGGTTGTGTTTACTTTACTCCTAGCCTCTAAATTCTATCATGTTGGACGGGGTCTATTCTAAGTGTACTGGGGTTGAATAATGATGGGCGATAGCTTATGCATGTTAGTGGGATCGCTATAGTGATTAGCATCAGTTACCGACGGTGATTCTCTTTTAACCCTTATATGTCAGCGGGCCACCTTCGAGTGCGCGCAACATTACCTTGTTTTCGATTATGCACTTTACTTCATTTACCTCATTACTCTTGTTATTTATATTATGATGCTGACATGATGGTAGTTACGGTTACTTGGCTCGAGGTTGCCACACGCGCACCCGCGGTTTGGCCACCGCAAAGGGTGCGCTTTTCCGGAAAAGTGGTCTATGACCCGTGTATACCCACGAGGTGACGTAGTGGGGCCCCTTATTAGTGGTGGGGTTGAGGCGCCGAGGTGCGAGCAGTGCGACCCGTCGGTTTAGTTGTCCGGCGTGGTCGGGTTTCTGCAGGTACGGTGCGGGCCGTCGGTTTAGCTGTCCGACGCGCCCGGGTATTACAGGACGCAGGTGTACAGGTTGCCTTTCCTCCTTGGGAGGGTGGTTGCTCCAGTTGTCTTCACGGTTTGTTTTACTATATTCTCATGCTTTACTATTTCTGCGTCACTGACATCCCACTTCGTGACAGGGTCCAGACGGGGAGAGAGGTAGGCGGTGGTGAGGACGGGACAGGAGCAGCTGGGTCGCTGGGGACCCTGGACTGTGTTTATTCTTTTATTCTCGCTTTTCATTACTTTGTAGTTATGTGAGTGGTTCGCGATACCCTCGTGGGGTCGGCATGGATGTCGGTACGGGCTACATTTAGTGCCCCTGGTGGAATATTTTTCCCCTTTATTTCTATCGGCCATTTAAAAATCAAAAAGGCAGAAGCCAAAGAAAAGATTGCGAAAACCGTTTTCAAAACTTGGTGTCGGGTGGGCACCGCTTTCGAACCTTGTGGATTTATGCTAATTTCGAAACTAGCTTTCAAAACGTAAGCGCCGGGTAGGCGCTCTTTCAAAACTGTGGATTTATCCTTTCCAAATTGACCGGCCATAGGTTCTTCTGTTATTAGTTTAGAATGCTGGTTAATTGTTGTGATTGATTGGCTGTGTATGTTGGAACATGTACTGAACGCTACGCCGTGCACATACAGGGGAGACTCCGTCCGTTTGCAGAGTGATCCTGTATGTGTGGCGGGTCTGGGCACGTGCCGGGGAAGAGGGGTTCTCTTTTAAACAAAAAAAAAAATTTTACACGTCAAACATTCGACTTTTATGAATCGTTTCCGCTAAAACAAACCCCGGGGCGTGACAGAAATGCCCGAGAGAGCCCAGATTTTTTCAGGCTAGTTTTTGATCATCCAGCAAGTGAGCATTTGACTCCTTTCAACCTCCTGAGCTTGATGCTCACCCTACTTCAGCAAATGACTGAGTGGTTAAGAAGATCTAGTAAGCTAAGCCTAAATGTGTACTAGTTGGCCCTTAAGCTGTTCCAGCAGGTTGGATGCACCCTCAGGGTGAGCCTCTGAGTCCTTTCGGCCTACTGAGTATGATGCTCACCCTAAGTTTGGGTTTGGTCGAGTGTAAGTATTAAAAGTAGCATGTGAGCCTTTATGTCAAGGTGTATGTTGGCCCGAAGTTTTACTCGGGTTCCGCGTTGCTTCCAAAAGGTGAGCACGGTGTACAGCAAGTCGAGGGCCACGCTGGTGGTGTCGGTTCGTTAAAAGAGCACTCCGAAATTAAATGCAAGCGAAAAAGGCATGAAATTGCATGCTTTTATGCAATTTGGTAAAACCCTAGGGGTCAAATTGTAATTGTAGCCAGGTAGGCTGCTGTAGACAGCGTGCACGTGGTCTCTAAACCTTTCGTTAGAGATCCAACGGCTTTTGTTGAGCGGGAATTGGATCCCGAACCGTAAATCGGCAAAATCGCCGGTTTAATGGCGATTCGGCGTTAATCACGCAATTCAAGAAATTTTAGTGATTAATTTGTGATGCCAGGTATCCGTGGCTGTTCCCGGTGCTGTTCTAAAGAGCCTGGTGATTTTAGTTTCTCGTTTGCAACTTCCGGAGCCAAAATGGGCTTCCCGGAAGTGTTTCAGTGGTTATCGCATTGCCGGTGCACAGGATTACCCAGAGTCTGGTGTTAGGGCCTAAATGTCTTAAGTTAGACATTCTTGGGCAGCACGTGAAGTTTCACGAGTTTTGGTTATTGTTCAGCACAGATTGGGTCATAGTGGATCTATCGGCGAATTTTCGAAAATTTCGGAAGATTCCGGGACTTCAGCGAAGTTCCCCGTTTAGCTTGTCTGCACACAGTGTGTCAGTGGGCTGGGTATGTGTGAGAGTCTATTTTCTGACTTGTACATATGATTCAGGTCCCAACAGTCAGCGGCCATCTTGCGAGTCATCCAGCAGCCACCGTGATCATCTACATTGAGGTGGGTTTATCTTCGGTCCGGGCTTTATCAGGTTGGCCCTATGGGGTGCCGTGGTAGGTCGGACCCCTGTTTTTGGTTTAGCCCTGAACCTACTGTCACGCCCCGAGTTTTAAAAATCCGGTAAATTTTTTTTTTGAAATCAGAGTTTGCAAACTGGGCGCAACAGACCGCCACACGTATAGAAGACTCTCTATCCCAAGGACAAAGACTCCCCTATACATGCACGGCTAAAAATCATCATCAGAGATCAACAGATATATCAGTAACTAATCTAATCTACTCAGCAGGAATAATTCAAAATCGGTAATCACATCAATATTTCAAATGTCTAAATCAAAATAAACTGGAATGAAATGCGGAAAGTAAATGTCTGCAGAAGTCATCGATATATAATGCTCATGGGGACAGCTCTATCGTAATCGGCTCACTGGATCGTCCCGACATCTCACCACCCGACGGACCTACAACAGTCACCCGAGGGTGTGAGATACACCGGAGTGTATCCCAGTGGGCACGACGAGCCGAGGATCAGCTAATCGTACCTACTGGGTACTAAAATCTGCGGATAGTAAAGATCTGTAGGAAAAGCTGGAAACATAGATGTCTACTAATAATCAGAAATAAAACTGCAGGTAAGTATGCTGAACAATCAGGGTATCTCAGAGATAACTATCATGAAAACTGTAGAGCATGCAGGCCGGAAATCAAAGTCAACTACAAGGATCATGTATAAAGAACTACGAATGATACAAGCATGTCTACAGATAATAGTGCTGGAACAACTGAGCAACAGTACGAGTAAAAGTAATGCGTCAAAGGTAGAAAACCAAATATCCAATCATGTGCCAATATTGGTCTCAGAGAACCTCAGGCAATGCCACTGTTCGGCACCTTTTCGGCTGACATAACCTTGTCGAGGGCTCACGGGTCTATCATCAGACCACTTTACCGGTAAAGAACAATCTCCACGGGGAGCTACCCCGGCCATGTTCGTGAAGTACAGCAGTGCATGGCAAATCATAATGATCAATCTCACGGTCTAGTGACCGGGTAGTCGGCAACATGCCGAGATCCCAACAGGGAATCATCTGTCTGTATCTATCCATCGGAATCAATCAATCATGCATATCGAGTAGTGTCTATCAATCAGGATCAATCAATCATGCATATCGAGTGGTATCTATCAATCAGGATCAATCAATCATGCATATCAAGTGGTATCTATCAATCAGAATCAATCAATCATGCATATCAATAATATCTCGAATAACATCTCAATGACAGGAATCAACATGTGTCATCTAATCATGCAAATCTATATATATCAATCAATCAGGACCAGTCAGGAATAATCGGGGATCATGTAGATAATAATCGGCTGACCGTGAACAAACAATCACATGTATAAGTCTAATCGAGTCGATGTCAAACAGGAGAATCATGACGTGTCAAACGAGATTAACATATATCAGATAAGTCCTATAGATATAATCATCAGGGCAAATCAAAAACAGGAGTCCGACTGGACTAAAGCAACCAGAGGGCCGAATAGATCAAGCCCGGACCGAAGCTAACCCACCTGGATGAAGGCAGACCCTCGAACTCCCGCACAGCTACTGGGAGGCTGGTGCTGAACAACTGGGCTCTGTATCAGTAAATATAATCAGTAGTAGACTCGCACAACCCATCCCGACGACGCTACACTAACGGAAAGCTTAAACGGGTCAAATCGGTCGGTTTATCGATCAAAATCTGATTCCTGGTCAACAAGGACCCTCGGAATCCCAATAAGATTCTCAGGTGGTGCGTAGGTGCTGTTTAAAGAGAGTTCATACATCAATTTTGCATTTTGGTCCACAATGTATTTAAAATTGCATAAATACCTATTAGATAACTACTGTTTTGGCTGGTTCGTGACATCCGGGAATCCAAAATTGACGCCGTAAGTTTCAGTGGGTTCGTTACGACGAGACGAAGCCCGTGCTCACAAGAATTGGGCTGAGACCAAGCCCGATACAAAGTTGGCCCATAATGTTCTAAGGTCCAATTTACAACTATGCTACAACTTAATACATGCTTGATCTTTTTAAGATATAACAGAAGCATCATGTTCAGCAAGGTGCACAGGTTTGAGGGCTCACCTTGCGCGCGTCGGAGGCCGGCCGGAGAGTCGCCGGAGCAAGGTGGTGCTCCAAGCCAAGGCTCGGTTTGGCTTCCTTTGAATCAACTCAGGCTCTGTCCTGTAGAGGAGGTGAGCATCAGTAAGAGGGAGGTCCCAGAGGCTCTCGGGTTCATATGAGGTCGAGCCCCGGCGGCCGGAGGCGGCGGCGGCCGGAGATGAGCCCGAGAGGGTGATCTCGGGTGCAAAAACTATAACCAAGCTACAGGGCATTCTAACCCAAAATAAAAATCATGGGGAACTTCGTTAGGGTCTGTAGGTCTTACCTGATGGTTGGCCGGAGTCCCGAGTTGCCGGAGTTGGCCGGAGTCCGGCTCGAGTGCAGTTTCGGGTGCAACTCTGCACAGCAAAGTCCCAACGTCAAGAATCACATGCAAGATGCTGGGGGACCTCCAATGGGCCATAGAACCCTACCTGGGTGGTTTCCGGCGACAGAGGAGCGCCGGCAAGGCGGCGCCGGCGAAGCTCGGTCAAGCTTCGAGGGCCGTCAATGGCGGAATCCGGCGCGGCTGCTCCGGGCCTGAGCAAGTTGGATCAAGATGCTCCCTGCCCCGCCAGGGTGCTTCCAGCAGGGGTGGCCGGCGTCGGGAGGTCACGGCGGCGCCGGGCGACAGAGATCGGCCAATCGGAGAAGAAGACCTGAGCTAGGGCACCTCCGATCAGGCCCGATCCTCAACCGATGACCCTCCAACTTCGTGGAGATGCTAAGGTCGATGAGAGGATCGATCTCAACGGTGCTGATCTACGGTTTGACGGTCGGATGAAGGCGGCTATCGGCGGCGGCCAAAAATGGAAATTCCGGCGTCGGGGTTCCTCGGCCGGTTAACCGGAGCACCGGAAGCCCTAAGGCTGCACCAGGGTGATCCTCAAGAGGTCAGTAACACCATTCTAGGGTCTCTAGGTGAAATAAAGATGGATAACTTCCACCTACTAACCTCGCCGAAAAACTGAAGGAGAAATGTCGCTCCCGCGGCGGCGCGCGGCGGCGGCTGGCACCAGGCTCACCACAGCTCGGTTGCGGCCTCTCTGAGGAGTTCCCAGACGCGGTTTGGGTCTCTCTGGGAGTCTGGAAGAACTCCCCTAGCCCACACCCGAGGTGAAGAAGTGTTGGCTTCCCTCTTCTCCGGCGATGGAGAGGCGGCGGCCAGTGCGCGACGTCCCGTGGAGTGCGGCAGAGGAGAGGGGGATCGTCGGAGGTGCGGCTGTGGGGCTGAGGGCTACGGGGTTTAGAGAAAACCCTAGCCCTAGCTATACATGTATATATATAATGTATATACAATTGCAGTTTAGTCCTCCCTCTC
This sequence comes from Tillandsia leiboldiana, assembly GCA_029204045.2. Classification (NCBI taxonomy): domain Eukaryota; kingdom Viridiplantae; phylum Streptophyta; class Magnoliopsida; order Poales; family Bromeliaceae; genus Tillandsia; species Tillandsia leiboldiana. The sequence goes on along the minus strand of CM055076.1, from coordinate 20,119,044 downwards.
ATGACATTTTTGGTTTTGGTCCTTCTCAGTAGCTTCTAATCACATCTAGGTCCCTCACAAAGCAGTGGCACGCAAATCGATACATAAAATGTAGGGTTTTATGTGTAAAAAGCCACTTTTTCCCCGTATCTCACGCTTTTCGAGGCGATCCGGTCGCCGAAACGGAAAATGGACTACGCCATGACGTCCGGCTCGACGAGACCTATCAGATAGCGATCTCTGATTTTCGCGAAACTGCCCGGATAAAATCTCGGTCCATAATAACTGTGTCAAAATACAGTTTTCGTGCTTTTCGAGATTCCAGAGTCGTCAAACAGAATTTTCGACTGCGCCATTGCGTTCAGAACATCGAAAATAGCTAGAATTGACTACTCGAATCACTATATTATGAGTCCAGATAGTAGATTGGCCAACGTTGGCGCGAAGGGGACTCGAAAATAGGGTTTACTGTTCACTTGTACCCGCGACTTAAGTCGCGGGTCCCGCCGGCTTCAACGCCGATTTTTGGGAGATCCGACCGTCAGATCTGAACAAGTTCAATATGGTTTTCACTCAGTTCGACGAGACGGTCGCACTCGTGGTCTCAGATCTTCGAGATCAGGCTCGGATTGAAAGGTGATATTTCTGGCCCATTAATTGTGCAAATTACACTGCAGAAAAAGGGCACTGTCGCTATCTGAGCCATTTATGATCCAAATTCAACCTGACTTCAATCAATTTCATTTATTTATTTATTTTCAAAATTCAAGTTCTTACATCTCTCCCACCAAAAAGGAAGTTTCGTCCCTGAAACTTACAACTAAAAAGTCTTATTCCAGAAGTCTACAACTTAGAGTCACACCCTAGGGAGTGCTTATATTAATTTATTCGAGGGCTACAAAATCAGTCGCAAGGTATCGACAACTCTAAGGCTACTAATTTAAACCCAATCTGATACTCCCCATTACAGGGCAGAGTATTTCCCCAGTTCTTTCGACAGTACGTTGTCGGCCGCCAACGTGCTTACCAAAAGAAAGGCGAAATACCATAGATCTGTCGCCAACCACTAGTTGGGGACACAACTCACATCTGAAGGTACATCACATACCTCCCTACCCAGTCGCTATGCCAATGACCTAACCTCTACCAAAGGTCACTGTCATCACGTGGTCAGGAATGCCACCCTGTCTATCCCCAAGAAACTAGAACCATAATTCACTATTTTCCAACTTCTTATTCCAACCCAAACCAGGATTATCACTGGGCACACAAGCCACTGAATTATGATACGGGGTCATCGAAAGATCGACATTTTATAAAATCTCTGAGCAAATTGTAGGGATGGTGCAATATTTACAGCCATCTGCTGCTATGCCATTAATCAAACAATTACTGCAAGAATCGTGGTCAATCTTTGAACCACATGTACTGATCTGAGCCCTTTGGCTCCACTAAAGTATTAAGCCCACAGTCGAAACAATGACCGCGGCTAACCCTTCACTAACAACGGTTCCCGAAACATGAACACGAAACACTTCTAAGTTCCAAACCACTATTCCAAAACCCAGCGCTCTCTCGTGAACACAAGTCATCCTAGGGTTCGTTCCTAGCCAAATCTAGGCATCGTATTCCTATTGCTCTGATACCATCTAATCTGTCACGCCCCGAGTTTTAAAAATCCGGTAAAATTTTTTTTTTTTATTAAATCAGAGTTTGCAAACTGGGCGCAACAGACCGCCACACGTATAGAAGACTCTCTATCCCAAGGACAAAGACTCCCCTATACATGCACGGCTAAAAATCATCATCAGAGATCAACAGATATATCAGTAACTAATCTAATCTACTCAGCAGGAATAATTCAAAATCGGTAATCACATCAATATTTCAAATGTCTAAATCAAAATAAACTAGAATGAAATGCGGAAAGTAAATGTCTGCAGAAGTCATCGATATATAATGCTCATGGGGACAGCTCTATCGTAATCGGCTCACTGGATCGTCCCGACATCTCACCACCCGACGGACCTACAACAGTCACCCGAGGGTGTGAGATACACCGGAGTGTATCCCAGTGGGCACGACGAGCCGAGGATCAGCTAATCGTACCTACTGGGTACTAAAATCTGCGGATAGTAAAGATCTGTAGGAAAAGCTGGAAACATAGATGTCTACTAATAATCAGAAATAAAACTGCAGGTAAGTTGTGACGCCCCCAATAGTCCCACATCGGATGTGGATGGAATTGTGATTGGGTTTATATGAGACTTGGACACTAGTAATAATAACTGGGCTGAAGCATTTTGGGCTGTGGTTTGGACCCAACAAGTTATTATTGCTAGTGGGCCGGGTCGTTACATTTGGTATCAGAGCCAATAACCAGCCGGAAGTGTGCGACGAGTCTCGGCTGAGTCTGGGTCTAGATGACAGGACTAGCGAGACCAGTCTCACATCGCCTGGTGATCTTGGGCTTGTGTGTGTGTTTGGGCTGACGAGGACGTCAGGCCTAAACGGGGGGAGTCTGTGACGCCCCCAATAGTCCCACATCGGATGTGGATGGAATTGTGATTGGGTTTATATGAGACTTGGACACTAGTAATAATAACTGGGCTTAAGCATTTTGGGCTGTGGTTTGGACCCAACAAGTTATTATTGCTAGTGGGCCGGGTCGTTACATAAGTATGCTGAACAATCAGGGTATCTCAGAGATAACTATCATGAAAACTGTAGAGCATGCAGGCCGGAAATCAAAGTCAACTACAAGGATCTTGTATAAAGAACTACGAATGATACAAGCATGTCTACAGATAATAGTGCTGGAACAACTGAGCAACAGTACGAGTAAAAGTAATGCGTCAAAGGTAGAAAACCAAATATCCAATCATGTGCCAATATTGGTCTCAGAGAACCTCAGGCAATGCCACTGTTCGGCACCTTTTCGGCTGACATAACCTTGTCGAGGGCTCACGGGTCTATCATCAGACCACTTTACCGGTAAAGAACAATCTCCACGGGGAGCTACCCCGGCCATGTTCGTGAAGTACAGCAGTGCATGGCAAATCATAATGATCAATCTCACGGTCTAGTGACCGGGTAGTCGGCAACATGCCGAGATCCCAACAGGGAATCATCTGTCTGTATCTATCCATCGGAATCAATCAATCATGCATATCGAGTAGTGTCTATCAATCAGGATCAATCAATCATGCATATCGAGTGGTATCTATCAATCAGGATCAATCAATCATGCATATCAAGTGGTATCTATCAATCAGAATCAATCAATCATGCATATCAATAATATCTCGAATAACATCTCAATGACAGGAATCAACAGGTGTCATCTAATCATGCAAATCTATATATATCAATCAATCAGGATCAGTCAGGAATAATCGGGGATCATGTAGATAATAATCGGCTGACCGTGAACAAACAATCACATGTATAAGTCTAATCGAGTCGATGTCAAACAGGAGAATCATGACGTGTCAAACGAGATTAACATATATCAGATAAGTCCTATAGATATAATCATCAGGGTAAATCAAAAACAGGTGTCCGACTGGACTAAAGCAACCAGAGGGCCGAATAGATCAAGCCCGGACCGAAGCTAACCCACCTGGATGAAGGCAGACCCTCGAACTCCCGCACAGCTATTGGGAGGCTGGTGCTGAACAACTGGGCTCTGTATCAGTAAATATAATCAGTAGTAGACTCGCACAACCCATCCCGACGACGCTACACTAACGGAAAGCTTAAACGGGTCAAATCGGTCGGTTTATCGATCAAAATCTGATTCCTGGTCAACAAGGACCCTCGGAATCCCAATAAGATTCTCAGGTGGTGCGTAGGTGCTGTTTAAAGAGAGTTCATACATCAATTTTGCATTTTGGTCCACAATGTATTTAAAATTGCATAAATACCTATTAGATAACTACTGTTTTGGCTCGTTCGTGACATCCGGGAATCCAAAATTGACGCCGTAAGTTTCAGTGGGTTCGTTACGACGAGACGAAGCCCGTGCTCACAAGAATTGGGCTGAGACCAGGCCCGATACAAAGTTGGCCCATAATGTTCTAAGGTCCAATTTACAACTATGCTACAACTTAATACATGCTTGATCTTTTTAAGATATAACAGAAGCATCATGTTCAGCAAGGTGCACAGGGTTGAGGGCTCACCTTGCGCGCGTCGGAGGCCGGCCGGAGAGTCGCCGGAGCAAGGTGGTGCTCCAAGCCAAGGCTCGGTTTGGCTTCCTTTGAATCAACTCAGGCTCTGTCCTGTAGAGGAGGTGAGCATCAGTAAGAGGGAGGTCCCAGAGGCTCTCGGGTTCATGTGGGGTCGAGCCCCAGCGGCCGGAGATGAGCCCGAGAGGGTGATCTCGGGTGCAAAAACTATAACCAAGCTACAGGGCATTCTAACCCAAAATAAAAATCATGGGGAACTTCGTTAGGGTCTGTAGGTCTTACCTGATGGTTGGCCGGAGTCCCGAGTTGCCGGAGTTGGCCGGAGTCCGGCTCGAGTGCAGTTTCGGGTGCAACTCTGCACAGCAAAGTCCCAACGTCAAGAATCACATGCAAGATGCTGGGGGACCTCCAATGGGCCATAGAACCCTACCTGGGTGGTTTCCGGCGACAGAGGAGCGCCGGCAAGGCGGCGCCGGCGAAGCTCGGTCAAGCTTCGAGGGCCGTCAATGGCGGAATCCGGCGCGGCGGCTCCGGGCCTGAGCAAGTTGGATCAAGATGCTCCCTGCCCCGCCAGGGTGCTTCCAGCAGGGGTGGCCGGCGTCGGGAGGTTACGGCGGCGCCGGGCGACAGAGATCGGCCAATCGGAGAAGAAGACCTGAGCTAGGGCACCTCCGATCAGGCCCGATCCTCAACCGATGACCCTCCAACTTCGTGGAGATGCTAAGGTCGATGAGAGGATCGATCTCAACGGTGCTGATCTACGGTTTGACGGTCGGATGAAGGCGGCTATCGGCGGCGGCCAAAAATGGAAATTTCGGCGTCGGGGTTCCTCGGCCGGTTAACCGGAGCACCGGAAGCCCTAAGGCTGCACCAGGGTGATCCTCAAGAGGTTAGTAACACCATTCTAGGGTCTCTAGGTGAAATAAAGACGGATAACTTCCACCTACTAACCTCGCCGGAAAACTGTAGGAGAAATGTCGCTCCCGCGGCGGCGCGCGGCAGCGGCTGGCACCAGGCTCACCACAGCTCGGTTGCAGCCTCTCGGAGGAGTTCCCAGACGCGGTTTGGGTCTCTCTGGGAGTCTGGAAGAACTCCCCTAGCCCACACCCGAGGTGAAGAAGTGTTGGCTTCCCTCTTCTCCGGCGATGGAGAGGCGGCGGCCGGTGCGCGACGTCCCGTGGAGTACGGCAGAGGAGAGGGGGATCGTCGGAGGTGCGGCTGTGGGGCTGAGGGCTACGGGGTTTAGAGAAAACCCTAGCCCTAGCTATACATGTATATATATAATGTATATACAATTGCAGTTTAGTCCTCCCTCTCATGACATTTTTGGTTTTGGTCCTTCTCAGTAGCTTCTAATCACATCTAGGTCCCTCACAAAGCAGTGGCACGCAAATCGATACATAAAATGTAGGGTTTTATGTGTAAAAAGCCACTTTTTCCCCTTATCTCACGCTTTTCGAGGCGATCCGATCGCCGAAACGGAAAATGGACTGAGCCATGACGTCCGGCTCGACGAGACCTATCAGGTAGCGATCTCTGATTTTCGCGAAACTGCCCGGATAAAATCTCGGTCCATAATAACTGTGTCAAAATACAGTTTTCATGCTTTTCGAGATTCCAGAGTCGTCAAACAGAATTTTCGACTGCGCCATTGCGTTCAGAACATCAAAAATAGCTAGAATTGACTACTCGAATCACTATATTAGGAGTCCAGATAGTAGATTGGCCAACGTTGGCGCGAAGGGGACTCGAAAATAGGGTTTACTGTTCACTTGTACCCGCGACTTAAGTCGCGGGTCCCGCCGGCTTCAACGCCGATTTTTGGGAGATCCGACCGTCAGATCTGAACAAGTTCAATATGGTTTTCACTCAGTTCGACGAGACGGTCGCACTCGTGGTCTCGGATCTTCGAGATCAGGCTCGGATTGAAAGGTGATATTTTTGGCCCATTAATTGTGCAAATTACACTGCAGAAAAGGGGCACTGTCGCTATCTGAGCCATTTATGATCCAAATTCAACCTGACTTCAATCAATTTCATTTATTTATTTATTTTCAAAATTCAAGTTCTTACACCTATGCTTGAGCCTTTCTATTTGCTTTCATTCCAGCATTCAGTCATTACAGCTATGTTTACCTTGATCTTACAGTTGAGCTCTCCATATGCTTTCATTCTTAGCACTTGTATGTATAGTGATATACAGCTTGACATATACCATGTTTGTTTGGTTATCAGCCTAGTTATATCAGCATTTTCTGTTCTATGATGCATGATAGAATAGGAGTACAGTTTTGCTATTCAGTTTCAGTTACAGCTCAGATATTCAGCTCCTGTTGCTTAGATTCATTTGTTCAGCATCTGTGATTATTACAGTTTTCAGCATCCCGACAGGGATTATCTGGCTCATTGCCGACTGTTCAGCTTGAGGACCAGTCTTATGATCGCCATAGCACTAGCTGCTCATTTCACGTACGCCGTGGGATTGATCCCCCACAACGCGTTCTTTACCGGTGAAGTGGTCAATAGTGGCGACCCGTGAGCCCCAGGCTGCACATAGTGGACGAGAGTGGCGACACGTGTGCTCCTGAGTGCACCGATGGTGCCGGGTTATATATCAGCCGAACGTGCCAGCTTTGGCATTGGTCTAGGTCCTTGTGACTGATGACCGCACTGATTGGGTACTTACAGTTATTATTATTCAGCTCTTTCAGTTTACAACATTGTTATATATCAGCTTTGTTTATAGCATGATCATTTCCTGCTTGTCAGATTTATCAGTTATAGCATGATCATTTCATGCTTGTCAGATTTATCAGTTATAGTATGATCATTTCCTGCCTGTCAGATTATCAGTTATAGCATGATTAACTTTTTATATGAGTACCCTGTTTTCACTTCAGCATGCTTAGATTTTATATCTGCATATTACCTTTCAGCTTTCAGTATATCCTGCTTTTGCTATCCGCTTATCATTGTATTCGGTAGGTACGACTTGCTATTTCTCGGCCCGTCGTGCCCACTGGGATACATGTAGAGTGTATCTCATACCTCCCGGGTGACTATTTTTCAGGTCAGTCAGGTGCTGGGAGATTGGGGCGATCCAGTGAGCTGTTGCGCTAGAGTTGTCCCCTGCTATTGGCCGCAGTGGCTCAGTGCTAGTATTTTCAGTTATAGTATCATGATCGTAGTTGTCTCTGTATTTTTGAGTTGGTGTATTTGTGGATTATGTCATGAGTAGTTGTGGATGTATTAGTTGTAGAGCTTTATGCTTTTGATTTAGCTGTTGATTATTGCTCTCGGATTGTATCACTGCACTTGCCTAGCCGAGCATGTATAGGGGAGACTCTGTCCGTGTGGACAGAGGATTTCCTATGCATGTGGCGGTCTGTTCACGTCCTGAGTTTAAAGTTTGAACTCTGATAAAAAAAAAAAAAAAAATTCTACTGCTGTTTTGAAACTCGGGGCGTGACAGCAGCGCGCCCGGGCGGGGCTGGTGCCCGTGCGGGGCTGCTCTGCGGGCAACGCGCCCACGCGGGGCCGCTCTGCGGGCAACACACTCGCGCGGGGCTGGTGCCCGCGCGTGGCCGCACCGCATGCGGCTCGCCGCGCGGGGCCGCACCGCATGCGGCGCCCGCGCGGGGCTGGTGCTCGCGCGGGGCTGCACCGAATGCAGTACGCCCGCGCGGGGCAGGTACCCGCGCGGGGCCGCACTGTTCGCCGTTGCGCCGCTGCCGCTGCCGCCGCCGCTGCCATTTCGCCGCCGCCCTGTTTTATTTCTTCTCTTGCGTTTTCTAGTCTCAGTTTTTACTCGGGTGGTCTGGGTTTTTAAGTTAGGTGTTACTGATGTTTTTGTTGGGGACTTTTAGGGGTCCGGGAATCGTGCAAGGACGCAGGACGGTTTCAGGTGTTCTGTTCAACGCGATTCAAGGTGGGTACCATTTTCGTGCGTCCTTTTTAAAGTGAGGTCTCATCATGTTCTATGTAAGAGTAAAGTAGATGTGCTGATGGTTTTCAACTAACCCCTTTTCGTATGAGTATCCCTTTATTACTATCTGTTGCGACTGGTGTCGCGGTGCTCTATATCACATACCGACTTCGGTCTTTATGCTCATGGCTGCTTACGCGCACACCAGCGGTTTGGCCACCGCATCGGTGTACTTTTCCGGAGAGATAGTATGTTGACCCGTGTACCCCACAAGGTGACGTGGTGGGGACCCCTTATGGTTACTTAAGGTGCTGCACAAGTACCATAGAGGGGTTAAAAACACCAAGGTGAGAGCAAGGTGATTCTGTTCGCTGGGGGTCTTTAGACCTTTTGGCAGGTGTTCCGTTCTGATTTACAAGGGTACTGTGGATTCATGAAGGGGAGTTTTGGATGCTCTGGTTTATCGGTTTGCTTTCATTTCAGTACTTATAGCATCTTACATATTTTACATCTACCTCTTACTCTTTGGTCACTGACTTTCCACACTGTGACAGGTTCGGTCAGGGGTGGGATCCGGGACGACGGTGAGGCCGCGACTCGAGATTTTTAGCCCCCGATTAGGGGCTGGTTACCTTTCTTTTACTTACGTTTTGATTATTTCGGTTAGTTAGTTTATGTGCGTGTGATACATTATTGTGGATGTTGGGTTTGAACTGTGTTTCTCGTGGATGAATATTTTTTCCTTACTAGTTATTGATTCGGCCACTCTTTTCAAATCAAGTAAAAAGATTGCGAAAATATTTAATAAAATTTAGGTGTCGTGTGGGCACCGTTTTACAATCTGTGGATTTATCCTTTCTAAACTTGGAGGCCTTATTAGAAATGTCGATTGGCTGCTTTCTCCCTTCTCTTTCGTACTTAGCTAGTGTGGTTAAAGTGTTATTGTACTTCCCTACGCCGTGCATGCGCAAGGGTCACTCTGCCTGGCTCTTCAAGGACTCTCACGTATGTGGCGGATCTGCGCACGTGCCCAGCGGGTGTACTTAAAAAAAAATAATAATAAAATCTTCACGTTTTCCGTTTATTTCAAACCCCCGTGGCGTGACATCTCTTTTTTTCACTTACGGTAGTTCTGTTATCTTATGCCTCTAGTAAACTTAGTGGGCAGATTGTTGGTCTTGGAGACGGTGTCCATTGAGAACTACTATTTGGTGTAGTTCTCACACCCTCCGTTGGTGACTATTTTTATAGAGGTCCCATTTTTCTGTTCCTGCACCAACAGTTCCTTCTGATCGAGGATAGGGAGTCGCGAGCTAGATCCCTACCCAGGCTTAGGAGAGTAGACGGACCCTATTTCAGTGTTTGGAGCCTTTAGTACTATGCAGGCTATATTATTTTCCTTTACTCTGTTCAGAGATGGTTATGTATATGAGTTGACAGTTGCACAGTGATGTGAGTTTTTATTATTAGTTTCTTTTTCAGCTCTGAAATTTGTATAGTTGTGGTATATTTATCTTTTGCAGGTTAGACGCTTCGCCTATGCATAGTTCCTATATGGGTGGTGGATCTGTTGACGAGTCTGGATCGCAGTTTCGATCCCGGGGCATGACAGATTAGAGTGTTATTAGAGCCTAGGATGTAGGTCATTGAGGACTTAGAAATCCTAGGCTTGTGGTTGGACCCTAGAATGACTATCGCGAGAGACGCGATGCGTAGCGAGTGTCCTGATTGAGTTTTGTAACTCTCCCAAGAGATGGGATGAGTGATCGATATGTCTTTTTTTAGTAAGCGACTATATTAGCTGCAGACAATATAGTGTTATAAAAAGAGAGACATATCTTAAACTTTCGCTGGATTGGATCATGTGTTCTATTCTTTTTGGGGTTTCGACCTTCCTTGGTTTTGGTTGAGCGATGTCTCCCTAACGCAGAGTACCGACACGTTTACACCCTTCACTATCGGATGAGACCGCGCAGGCGGAGTCTGGACAGGTTCAGTAGGATAAGGTTCGGTACGAACTCAAGTAGTTCTTTTGTTCGAGGCTTATCGGCGTCAGGAGGTGTGACACCCCAATAGTCCCACATCGGATGGGAATGTGGTTGTGTTTGGGTATATAAGAGACATGAACACTAGTAATAATAACTGGGCTTAAGCATTTTGGGCTGTGGTTTGGGCCCAATGAGTTATTATTGCTAATGGGCTGCTAGTGGGCCGAGTCGTTACATTTGGTATCAGAGCCAGTCACCAGTGGGAAGTGTGTGGCGAGTCTGGACCGAGCCAGGGTCTGAAAGATAAGGTGACGTGCTATGTCAGGGTCTGAATTACGAGGCTCTCACTGTGATGACCCGGATCTCCACAGAGCTTTTGTAGTGTGTTTGGCAACTTCTGGAGGCTCTTTGCATGTGTTGGAGGTGTTTGTGCACCAATTGGACATAAGTGATGGACCCAGGGCTTAAAATGAATCACGTGGGTAATTGGAGGACCTCGTCGAATGTTTAGAAGTGGTTTCGCGCGAAACGGACATCAAAATTGGACTCAGCACAAAATTTGGGTTAAGAACACTTATTTGGATGCCTTCGGCAAATTTTAGAAATGGAATTTGGAAAAACGGATAGCGGATTTGGATTCAGCGCGCGAAAACGATCGAAATGGACAATTTACTTGTATTTTTCGGAGCCCGGTCGCCAAAACACGGTTTTCGAGGCTTTGGAGCACTGTTCAGGTGGCCGGAGTAGCACCGGCGGCGACGGCAAGCGGCGGAGCCCGGCGGTGGGCTGAGGCGCAGCCGTACGGTCCACCGGGCGAGGCGTGCACCGGGGTTGGACGCATGGCGGCTTCCGGTTGGCCGGTGCAGCAGGCGCGGCCCACAGGGTCGCGCGGAGGGTGCATGGACCGGGGGTAGGGCCACGTGGCGGTCGCTGGTTGGCCGGTCCATGTGCGCTCGGTCTACGCAAGGAGCGTAGCAGGTATCTCGAGCTGCGTGCGCGGCGTGGTCGGCGGCAGCGCGGGTGCGCGCACGTGGGCCCGACCGAGGCGCCGACGCGGGCGGGAGCTGCGCGGGGTGCGGCCACGCATCGGCAGCTGGTTGGGCGCGGTGGCTGTTGGCTGTTCGGGGGACACATGGCATGCTGTGGTTGATTCAGCGCTGATAGTTTTGGGTACGTTTTGATGGTACTTTAGCGCCCGAAAGATTCGGGCGTCCGAATGTGGGGACACAGAGGGAATTTCTTAATTTGTTTGGTTGAGGCTATATAAACCCCCCTTTGGATGCATTTTTGAGCCCTTTTCCCGAGCTCTTCTTCGACAGAGCCTTGAAGCAACATTGTTCCTCTCCCTGTTCTCCATCTTGTGAGGACTTTTCAGATTTTTTGGAGGCCGCGACATCGGCGTTTTCTGCGACGCGGCGCATTTCGACGCTTCTTCGATTTTTGGCTTCTACCGTCGCATTTTAGTGCGCGAGACCCCCTGGATCACCCCGATGGAATTTTCAGATGATTTTCATGGCAGCGCGTTCACGAGAGGTACGGCTTTGATTTCTTTACTCATCACTTCATCTCATTTTGAGTTTTTGGCATGGTTCCTGAGGCAAACTTTGACCTCTTGTACTGCTGTGAGTTTTGGGACAGAGGTGGAGTATTGTTGGATTTTCTCGGTCTACGGGCATCGGAATGAGGCGTTTAAGGACTCGATTGATATCTACGCTTCGAGAGGAACGCGCTCGTATTTTTATTGGAATTTTTGGAGGACTATTAGAAGGTGATAATTATGCTTCTTTCGGACTGATTTACTACAGGATTTTGTTTGTGGATATTTCGGCATATCGCGTTGTTGTATTTATATCTTGGCCTACAGGTGTCGGAATAAAGTGTATAATTACTCGTTTTGGATCTACTCATCGCGAGGATCGTAACCGCGATTTTTATGGAATTTTTGGAGGATTGTACGCAGGTGAAATTCCCCCCTCTTCTCTGCTGGTTTGTGGAAACAACATATGCTGTTTGGTTGTTGTGGGGTATTGATTATTGTGTTGTGGTTGCAAGGTTGGTTGGAGCAGAGATTTGTGCGACGGAATACCGAGGGTGCAGTTTCAGCAGATTTTGGATAGCGTGTAACTGCGTCTTTCACCGACTTCGGCTTTGCCTGCGGAAAGCGTTACAGGTGGGTTGCTTGTCTCCAGAACCGGTGGACGGTTCTCTAATTCTATTTGATAGAATGCGTGCATGTTAGTATACCCATGTGTAATTGAAGGTAAGCTTAGTAAATATATATATTTCTGAGGATTGCATGATGATGATGATGATGAAGATGATGATTAGTAGAAGCTTACCTTGGGAATGTTGCCCCTTTTGATTGATAGCATGCTAGATGTATATGTTTATTTCATACTAGAGGAGATAGGAAGCATGCTTATGAGAGATGAGGATTTCCTATTTATGCGTTGTTTAATTATATGCTATTTTTGGAACTTGACCTAGCACCCCGTCATATGCTTCATGTTTAACCAGACCAGTAGAGAACCTTCACTTGGGCTAGGTTTTTTTATGCTTTAGACATCCCACACTTTACATCTTTTCCTGGACATAGATTTTTCTCGCCCAGGTAGTGGGCCGAGTAGTCGGATTTCTGTGGGACATTGTTGCACTCGTGCCTGGGGGCTGAGTGGAGTCTGGTAGCTGAGTTTAGATTGTGCTAGTGTCATGGGGAGCCGTTTGGGTAGACGGTGGTCCCGGGCCGTCGAGTATCTTCCGGTTAGTGTTGTTGGGAACCGTTGGGGTTGACGGTGGTCCCGGGTCGTTGAGTGTCATCCGACCAGTTTTGCTAGCCCTGAGTTGTGGGTCGATTCCGGCTGTGGAGTATCTCCAGCCATTGTGTTTTGTGCTACGAGTTGGTGGAGTTTGTTGGTGTCTCGAGATTCGAGAGAGCTGATCAGCTGAGTCGTCGAGAGTACTCCGACCGTTGTGCGAGATGTTTGAGGATCCTGAGTCCTTCCGTTCTGAGAGTGAGCGTGGATTTTGACTATAGCCTGCAGGAGCCACTTTGAGCTCGACAGAGTACGCGGATACCTTTTTCCTCGGTGGGGTCGCGCCCCTCGAGTGCCCTGTCCGGAGTGGGCCTGTTACTTTTGTATCACGACTTGTCGATGCAGTCCCTCTGGCTGGGCCAATTTTGGCAGTCACGGACGCCCTATATAAGTCCGGTCCTCCTTGGATGTAACGACAGTAGGTAGGCGCAGGCTTGACTGGACCCTATGAGGCAGTCAGTTCAATTGGGTCGACTGAGCACCTTGGGTGCGAGTAGTTGCATATATCTCCATCTGTACCACCCATTGAGCATTTAGATAGAGGCATGGTAGCTGTAGAGTATCTCCAGCCTTTCTTGTTCAGTTTTTACTGCATTGTTATCTTATGCCTCTCGTAGACTTAGTGGGCAGACCGTCGGGCTTGGTGGCAGTACCCACTAAGAACTACGTGTTGATGTTGTTCTCACACCCGTTGGGGGTTCTCCCCCTCATTTTTCTTTCCTCTCCTTTGTTTTGCAGAGTCATCTGTAGGAGATGCTGATTCTGCTGTTGCTGTGCTAGGCGAGGGAGTAGCGAGCTAGATCCCTACCCGTCTGTGGAGAGTAGCGGTACCCCTATATTGGAGATTCTGACTACAGTTAGTAGATTAGTTATTTTTTGCTTTTGAGAGATTATTGTATTGTGAGGATCTGACTTGTACTGAGAGCCTGTACACTGATGTATTATTTTCAGGTTACCTCCCTATTGAGTTCTGGTTTATTGTATTTGAGGATATTGTATGATTATCATTTATGGAAGATGGATATTGTATCGTTATTCCAGTTGTACAGATGGTTGGTTTTAGTTTTACAGCACTTTTATTTTATAGCTCTGATATCTATTTAGTTGTAGCCCCTTTCTTGCAGGTAGGACGCTTCGCCTATGCGGGGTTTTGCATAGGCGGCGGATCTGTTGGCGAGCCCCGGGTCGCAGTTTCGACCCCGGGGTGTGACACTCACATCGTCTGGTGATCTTGGGCTGTGTGTGTGTGTTTAGGCTGACGAGGATGTCAGGTCTAAACGGGGAGAGTCTGTGACGCCCCAATAGTCCCACATAGGATGGAAATGTGGTTGTGTTCGGGTATATAAGAGACATGGACACTAGTAATAATAACCGGGCTTAAGCATTTTGAGTTATGATTTGGGTCCAACGAGTTATTATTGCTAGTGGGCCGGGTCATTATATTGTGATCTTGGGCTATGTGTGTTTGGGTCTGACGAGGACGTTAGGCCTAAATGGGGAGAGTTTGTGACACCCCAATAGTCCTACATCGGATGGAAATGGGGTTGTGATTGGGTTTATATAAGACATGGACGCTAGTAATAATAACTAGGCTTAAGCATTTTGGGCTGTCGTTTGGGCCCAACGAGTTATTATTGCTAGTGGATCGGGTCGTTATAGGAGGAGACCATGGATCGGATGACGCATTTGGTTGAGCAGAGGAGGCCACCAGCAGTAGTCTCAGTTGAGGCATCTCCTATAGCAGCGTCTCCTGGGACAGCATTACCGACAACACCAATAGTGCTAGTAGCCCCCTCAGTGCCGATGACTAGTGGAGCAGCGCCGAGGCATGGTTGACAGCTATCCGAGATAGAGTAGAGAGATATTATTGATCGGTGGACCCGATTATGATAGTTTGATCCACCCCGGTTTGCCAGTCATAGTATAGCACCTTGGTGGCGGAGATTTTGGCCTGATGGTTCGTCTGCGGCTCATCAACTATCTTGGCTAAAGTTTGGCAGCTTGTTGTTCGAGACTTTTCTTCTAGATAGTATCCAACAGAAACTTGATGAATATTTGAGGAACCTCTAGCAAAGAGACCGGACAGTGCTGGAGTATGTTCAGAAGATCACACGTTTGTTGAATTGCGTGCCCTTTTCAACACAAGATGAAGCGCAGAGGATATATCTGTTTGAGCAAGATTTGTGCCAGGATATCTATTTATTCGTACAGTCTCAGTGGACATGGATTCTTGATGTGTCGATGGAGCAGGCGCTATAGGTTGAGCATGGGACCACAGAGTTACCAGAGAATAGCCAAGTGCCAGGGGCGAGTTCTAGAGATAAGTGCCCAGCACAGGTGATGGGAGGCAGACTAGCAAGCAGAGGCCTCCGCGACCTCCTCGATTTCATCCTCCGGGTTGTGGACTTCAAATGCGTTGAGGTCTGGTGGATCCCGGCAGCAGCAGTAACAATCATAGTAGCAGCAAAGATGTCAGGACCGGTGCGTGATTTGTAGAGGACCGAATCAGTCATAGCAGGATGATTAAAGACAGGGTCGATGCCTTCAGTGTGGGCAGTCAGGACATTTTCGATAAGCTTGCCCGTGAGCAGGACTTCAGGCATTATCGATAGCACCGATTTCCTATATACTGCTACAAATATCAGGAATTCTACTGACTTATGGCCAAATTAATTAGGCCACTTCTTCGAGATAGATGGAGAGAAGACTTCCCCAGTACCGAGCGGGCATGTGTATGCAGCTCATGTCGAGGATTCTACAGCAGCCGACTAGGTGGTAGCAGCTCCAGGAATTTGATGTTATGCTCGGCATAGATTAGTTGGCGTATCATGTGACAATTGATTATAACGAAAGGACGAGGATCTTCTTTGAGCCTAGATAGGAAGAGTATGTTTTCAGAGGCTGCAAGAGTTCGATGTTTGCAACCATGATCTCCATGATCTATTCGGTGAAGGCGAGACAGATGTGAGCTATGGATGCGTCGTTTTCCTTGCGACAGTGGTAGTGATGCCTATGGCGGCACCGGAACTTGAGGATATTCCAAGTGCTTGCGAGTTTCCAAATGTATTTCTACCTGAGTTGATGATGATGCCACCAGATAGGGAGGTAGAGTTTGTAGTTGACGTGATCTCCGGGATCGCACCAATCTTGAAGGCACCCTGCAGGATAGCACCAATAGAGCTAAGAGAGCTGATGGCATAGTTACAGAATTTAATGGATAAGGGGTTGTTAGACCCAGCGTCTCCCCTTAGGGAGCACCAGCATTGTTTGTGAAAAAAAGGATGGATCACTAAAACTTTGTGTAGATTTTCGAGATTTGAACAAGTGACCATCTAGAACAAGTATCATTTGCCCCGCATGGATGATCGTTTTGATCAGCTATAAAGAGCTTGTGTCTTGTCCAAGTGGATTTGCATTCTGGTTATCACCGTTGAGGGTAAGGGCCGAGGACATCTCCAAGACGGCTTTCAGGACACAATATGGGTATTATGAGTTTACAGTGATGCCTTTTGGATTGATGAATGCCTCTGCCGTATTTATAGATTTGATGAACTGAGAATTCTAGCCATACTTGGATAGATTTAAAGTGGTGGTGATTATTGTTGATATCCTGATCTACTTCCGGAGTGACACTGCACATGTGGAGCACTTGAGGATAGTGCTGCAACTTTTGAGAGAGAAGAAGTTGTATGCCAAGTTAAAGAAGTGTGAGTTTTGGCTTCGGGAGGTAGCATTTTTGAGCCATGTTGTTTCAGTCGTCTAAGTAGCAGTAGACTCGACGAAGGTCAATGTAGTTCGGGATTGGCCTAGACCGACGACCATCACAGAGGCGCGGAGCTCCTTGGGACTAGTTGGTTACTACCGTCGATTCGTGGAAGGCTTTGTGAAACTTTCCTCTCCCCTCACTCGTTTGACCAATAAAGGAATTAAGTTCATCTGGAGCGAGGCCTATCAGAGGAGCTTCGAGGATTTGAAGCAGTGGTTGATGACTACTCCGATCCTTGCCCTCCCGGTTATGGGGGAAGGATTGTGATTTACAGCGACCTCCCACAGCGGCCTTGGATGTGTACTGATGCAACGTGGTAGGGTAATTGCCTATACTTCACGGCAATTGAAGAATTATGAGAAAAAAAAATAAAAATTACCCTACACATGATCTTGGGTTGGCAGCCATGGTGTTAGCTCTGAAGATGTGGCGAGCATTGTGAGATCTTCACCAACCACTTGGACTCAAGTGTTTGTTCACTCAGAAGGAGTTGAACCTGTGGCAGTGCCGGTGGTTAGAGTTACTGAAAGATTATGATTTGAGCATCCAATATCTTCTCAGCTTGGCCATGCTGTGGCAGATGATTAGAGTTGGAGGCAGTGTCCCCGGGGGTCTCTGCCAGGTTGATGTCTATAGTTGTGCATCCCACTTTGATGACAGGATCAGGGAGAGACAGAGTGAGGACCCCCACTTATTGAGTATTCGAGAGCGGATCTAGAGCGGCCGGGCAGTGGACCTTATAGCCTCTAGCACGTGTATCCTCACCCCTCCTTGCACCAGAGAGAAGCAGAGACCTCCTCTTCCTCTTCTTCGTTTTTTTTTCATTTTCCCTACTTTCCTGCGAGCAGAGCAGAGCGGCGACAGCAACAACATCTACACTCGAGAATCGCTCTTCTTTATTCCTTCGTGCCGGAGCTTCCAAAACTCGGTTGAGAGAGTGTAGGGTGGTTTGCTTCAGAGGTGGAGAGCCCGAGCTCGGACTTTGTCTTGCCAGGTCTGAGATTAGCACCCTATTTTCACGACTTTTCAAAATTTCGACAATTTCATAAAAATCGAGCTGAGAGTGTTGATGATGTTCCTGCTGCTAGTAATTTCTTCTCTTTCTGTGGATGTGAGTGTCTTTGCTCGAGAGAAAGTTGCGGGAGTAAGAAGTGGAGGTTGTGTTGTTGTTGAGTTGTTGTTGTGCTTTTGACCACTGGTGCGCGCAAGTGAGACTGCACTGTGCTGAGGCTGAGATAGTGAGCTTGGTAGGAGTACTATGTGCTGTTAGATTTTGGTAAGGTTGAGCTGCATTGTGAGCTTGCTTTCTGGACTGGGACCAAATATCCCGCTGGAGGCAGAGGAAAAGGTCGGATTGATTTGACGGCATCTTGAGACCGCTTAGAGTTGTCAGAGGAGTTATGCTGATACCAGGCGTCGAGACATGGAATTCCAGATTGGCGATTATGTTTTCTTGAAAGTCTCGCCAGCTAAGGGAATCTGGAGTTTTGGAGTTCGCATGAAGCTCAACCATCGAGTTATTGGCCCCTTGAGGTTGTTGAGTGTGTTGGACTTGTGGTTTATAGGATTGCTTTTCCACCGCGACTTGCTGGAGTCCACGATGTTTTCTACATACGTCTCAGCTCTGAGGAGATATATATGTTTTTGATCCTTCACACGTGATTGAACTCACTCCACTTGAGATCGGTAAGGATCTGGGGTACGAGGAGTGCCAGTGCGAATTCTGGCTCGAAAGTTGAGGGAATTGTGCAACCGGGCCATACCGTACGTGAAAGTGTTGAGGAATAATCACGAGGGACAAGAGGCGACATGGGAGCTGGAGACGGTGATGTTGGACACCTACCCCTCTACCTGTTTGAGAGTTTTACTTGACGTTGTTTAGTTTCGGGGACGAAACTTTATTTTAGTGGGGGAGGATGTGGTGACCTGAATCCCAATTGATGTTTCTCCACATGGTCAGCGGCATGATGACACCTTTTTCTAGTGTCGAGTGTGATTGCGCGCCAAACGGATGCAAGAAACGGACTAAGCGTGAAAATCTCGTCAAATTTTTGTGTGTTTTTAGTGAATTCAGGCACCCAATCCTATGATTCGGGTGCCCAAAATGACAAGGAGCTCGCTGAAGACCGTGGGTCAATAGGGACACGTGTCGCGCAGTGATTCGCGCGGCGTGGTACACGTGGCGGCCAAGGATTGGACCGGCTTTGCGGGCGCGGGGCGCACGCCGCAGTCAACGCACGCTCCAATACCGCCCACTACGTGGCGCGCGCCGATTGGCTGCGCCCATAGTTAGTTAATTCGGATTCGGCAAAAATTCGATACGGATATAATACGGATAAAATTCGTATCATAATTTTAAAATTCGTTGAAAAATTCGGCTAAAAAACGGGCTCGTCAATTATTCGGATACATAATTTATACGGAAATAATACGTTCACTAATTAAAAATTCGGGATAAAAAATTCGGCTATTAAATTAAAAAAAAAATAAAAAATTTATACTATTAGTATAAACAATTATAATTTTTTAAAATAATTTAATCAATTTATTTAGAAATAAATAAAATATTTATTTAGAACAAAAAAAATATAATTTTAAATTATTCCCGACAAATAATTTTAATTCGGATTTTCAATAATTCGTGAATAATTCACGAATAATTCGCGAATAATTCGCGAATTAACTAACTATGCTTTGAAAAAGAACGAATTTTTCACCCAAAAATTCGTAATTCGTGAATAATTCACGAATAATACTTTTTGATTCAAAAATTCGCGAATTATTTCAAATTTTTGGAAAAATTCGGAAACGACACGTTTAATTCGGATTCTCAATAATTCGCGAATAATTCGTGAATAATTCGCGAATTAACTAACTATGGCTGCGCCTACCAGCTGTGTCAAGGGACACGTGGTGCATTGAGGACGGCACGATCTGGGTTTCGGGCACACCCTGGATTGGTGCCACGTATCCGAGAGCAACCCCTGTTGGATCCGGCCGCTCGAAATCTTGGATTTTTGCTGAGGCTTGGGTATTTCATTGTGGTTATAAATAGGAAGCTCTCCACCATCTTTGGGACTTTTTGGATGCTTGTTTCGACAAGAGTTTATGATGAGCAACTTTTCCTTTGGATTCAGCTTGTGATCATATTTGGTTTAGCATCTATACCAAGTTGAACTTGTTGCTTATTTTGGAAGCAGAGTTGGACAGTGATCGCGGATTTGGACTTTAGCCTGCTACATACTCGACTTAGTTATGTTCCTCGAGTAGGGTCGCGCCCCTCGAGTGCCACTCCGGAGTAGGCAGCTGGATTGATATTGGAGTATGATTCCATGTCGGCGATACACAGGTGTTAGTGTGACTGACTGTGATGGTTGTACGGGCGGGACCGGGTATAGTGCCGGTCAGCTGATTGGGTTGATTAAGCACATCGAGATTGAGTAGCATACTATCATCTGTTTCACCCTTTGAGCATTGTAAATAGAGGCATGATAGCTGTAAATTTTATTCCAACTTATCTCCTTTTTTCACTTACGATATTTCTGTTATCTTATATATGCCTCTAGTAGACTTAGTGGGCAGACCGTTGGCTTTGGAGACGGTACCCACTGAAAACTACTGTTTGGTGTAGTTCTCACACCCTTCGTTGGTGACTATTTTTACAGAGGTCCCCTTTTTCTGTTCCTGCACCAGCAGTTCCTTCTGATCGAGGATAGGGAGTCGCGAGCTAGATCCTTATCCTGTTTCAGTGTTTGGAGCTAGCTTTTAATAGTTGTACAGGCTTTATTATTTTTTCTTTACTCTGTTGAGAGATGGTTATGTATATGAGTTAACAGTTGTATAGTGATATGAGTTACTATTATTAGTTTTTTTTTTCAGCTCTGATATTTGTATAGTTGTGGTATATCTATCCTTTATAAATTAGACGTTTCACCTATGCGGGGTTCCCGTATGGGTGGCAGATCTGTTGGTGATCCCAGGCCGCAGTTTCGATTCCTGGGCGTAACATAAGTGGTCCCCGAATTCTCGATATTTTCATTTGAGTCCCTCACTATAAATGTATCTTGCATAGAGGCCTCTCCACGTGCTATATCATGTAATTTGATGCATAAAATATAGACCTTTTTGCAATATATATTACATTATAAAAATAGTATTTTTCACCCTTTTTGATGTTTAGGCTCGCCGAATTCAAAATCGAACGTCGTCACGTTGTTCAACTCGACGAGGCCGATCAAGTGACGATTTTGTTTCATCACGTTTGGATCTCGCTGAGTCAAGTTAGCACTTCATTACGAATACTTCCAAAATTTTGAATTAAATTTAAATTCAAATTTTAGAATTTAAATTTTACAAGTATTACATGAATGCTTCTGGGAAGATGTGTGGAAGTGAAATGGAAGTTTTATAGGGAAGATGTATATGTCAAAGTGTAAGAAATTTGTCCCACCAAACTCAATTAATACTGCCAACAGAGGAATTCCTGCTCCCCGAGGGAAAAATTATTATTTGCATATAATTACATCATATATATATATATATATATATATATATATATATAGAGTTGGGCTGGAATGTTATTGATAGCACCAATCCAACTTTGCCACCCATTTTGTAGCCATTGGATCGCATTGAGATCCGTGTAGGCTCTTTAATGAAAAAAAGAGAAAAGAAAAAGTAAAAAGAAAAAGTAAAAAGTAAAAAATTTTTCTTTTTAATTAAATGACTTGCACGAATCTCAATGCAATCCAATGGATACAAAGTGGGTGGCAAAGTTGGGTTGGTGCTATCAATAGCATTCCAGCCCAACTCTATATATATATATATATATATATATATATATATATATATATATATATATATATATATATATATATATATATATATATATATATATATATATATATATATATCGTGTTAAGAAAATATTTTCTGAATTTGAATTGAGTCAAATTAATTAACTCATTAAATTGATTCATAAAAGATAGTGCGGATTTGGTCTACGAAATATATTATATCATCTCAAAGTTGATTTTTATTGGTGCAAAATTTTTATTTATCTATACAAATCCAAATTAGAAAATGCTATATGTACACCCCATCCGGGATGTACATCCTACATTCTCACCCATCCAATAAGTAAGGGTGTAAGAAAGGGTCACATCAAGTGACCCCAAAAGCTTGTTGATTTGAATTGGCATCCTTAGCCTTATACATATACCAAAATTAATTAGTACATAGCGACCGGTTTCTTGAGGACCTAGGACTCTACTTGAGGTGCAGCGGCGAAGATAATTAGCAAAGCTAATTGGTTGTCGCTGCAAGAAATTTAATATTTAAAAATATTTTTTTTATATTTAATAATATTTAAAAGTATTTGAATATAGTTTAGAAAAAGTGTTTGGATATACAGTAAATTTTTTTTATAGAGTTAATAAATTGTGATTTTATACTAAATGAAATAGAGAATTCTGTAATTTTAAAAAATTTCATAATTTCAAATTTTAAAGTGTTTGGATGCATATCACATAATTTTACAAATTTTTTCTTAATTTAAACTTTTAAAAAATAAAAAAACATTAATTTTATATTTAAAAATTAAAATTTTTATAATTTCAAATTAAAAGTTAAAAATTTAAAATTTAAAATTTAAAATTTAAAATTAAAATTGAAAAGTGAAAAATAAAAATTTAAAAATTAAAACTGAAAATTTGAAATTTAAAACTTGAAATTTCAAACCAAAAATTTGAAAAATAAAAAAAAATGGAAATTTTAAATTTTAAATTTTAAATTAAAATTTATTATTTTAAAATTAAAAATTATTTTTTAAAATTAAAATTTATTATTTTAAAATTAAAGTTCATTATTTTAAAATTAAAATTTATTATTTTAAAATAATAAATTTTAATGTTAAAATTTGAAATCAATATTATAAAATTTGAAATTTCAAATTTAAAAATTTGAATATTAAATTTGATTTTTTAAAATTTGAAATTTAAAATTTTTAGAATTAAAATTTAAATCCTAGTTTTAAAATTTTAAATTTTAAATTTAAAATTTATAAATTTATACTTTTAAATTTTAAATTTTATATAAAATTTAAAATTTAAAATTTTGAAATATAAAATTTAAAATTTGTCAAGGTGAGTTAAGGAATGGGGATTGTTATTTTACTCAATTTTTTAGAGTATAGTTAAACTATAATTCAAAAAATATGCTATTTTTCTGTGCGCCAAACGTTTTATAGAATAATATTTATACGGGTATAGTATAGTATAACTATACTAAGTTTTTAAGGCACCGTTTGTTTCGGGGCTAGAACCGGGAATAAGAGGTTTATCCCCCTTATTCTACCAAACGCACCAAGAATTATTCGGTACAGTAGTTCTAGTACAAGCAGAATAAGCTGGAACAACAATTATTATCTATTATTTTATAATTTTTTTTTCTTTATTAAACTATCCCTCCTTCCCTCCTTTCTCTCTTTCCAATACACTCTCATCATCACAAATTCCTCTCTCCTTTCTCTTTTTTCCTTCCCAATACACTCTCATCATCACAAATCCCTCTCTCTCCTCTCTCTCTTTTCCTTCCCAATACACTCTCATCATCACAACCTCTTTATTCTTCTTATTCATCATTCTCATACCAAACACAAAATCTCTTATCCCTGGAACCGAACCAAACGCTTTTCCGCTCTTGTTCCGTATTTTATACCTATCCCCAGAATAGCTAGTTCTGGTTATTCCGCTACCAAACGATACCTAATGGTATCCAAACGGGGATTTAGTATTATCGTTGAAAGTGCTGGTAAATAAAGAAACACAACGTATATAATGATACTTTTGCCAAGTGTCGATAAAATATATTTTAACAATTTAAAGCGTCATAATTTTTTTAAATTCAAATAATATATTCTAACGATTTAAAGTGTTAGAACTCTTTAAAATTCTGATACTTTAAAGCGTCCGAAAATTAAAAATAATAATAAAATTTATTATTTATTAAATTAATTTAATATAATAAAAAATTATATGATGATATTTTTTAAAGTGTAGAGAAAGATAGTATACTATTCGTTTTGTTTATTTTAATATAAACTTAGCTAGAAATGTAAAGCAATTAACTAGACTTCAAATTCGGAATCTCATATATCAACTATCAAATTTTTTACCACTTACGCTAGGAACCTCAAGTACCAACTATCAAGTTTTTTGAAAAAAAATTTCTTGGAATAAGAAAAAAAAAAGTGATTTAGAGTAAGAATCTTAATTTTTTATTGGAAAAAAATTTAAGATATAAATTTATATTTTTTTGTGGTATATTGGAGATTTATCTTTGTGTCGTGATCGTTTATTAATTTGCGTTTGTTGCTAACATTATATACATACACGTGCACCAGTTCTGTTGGCTCTTGATGTGGTACCCAGCCGCGGCCAAGTTAGTTGGGAGGCCAAAATTAATTAGTAGATAGCGACTGGTTACTTGAGGACGTTAGTTAATTCGGATTCGGCAAAAATTCTTTACGGATTCAGATTCGGCAAAAATTCGGTACGGATATGATACGGATAAAATTCGTATCATAATTTTAAAATTCGTTGAAAAATTCGGCTAAAAAACAGGCTCGTCAATTATTCAGATACGTGATTTATACGAAAATAATACGTTCACTAATTAAAAATTCGGGATAAAAAATTCGGCTATTAAATTAAAAAAATTTTAAAAAGTATACTATTAGTATAAACAATTATAATTTTTTAAAATAATTTAATTAATTTATTTTAGAAATAAATAAAATATTTATTTAGAACAAAAAAAATATAATTTTAAATTATTCTTGACAAATAATTTTAATTCGGATTCTCAATAATTCACGAATAATTCGCGAATAATTCGCGAATTAACTAACTATGCTTTGAAAAAGAACGAATTTTTCACCCAAAAATTCGTAATTCGTGAATAATTCGCAAATAATACTTTTTGATTCAAAAATTCGTAAATTATTCTGAATTTTTGGAAAAAGTCGGAAACGACACGTTTAATTCGGATTCTCAATAATTCGTAAATAATTCGCGAATTAACTAACTATGCCTACCACTCAACCTGAGCTGCAGCGGCCAAGAAAATTAGCAAAGCTAATTGGTTGTCGCACTGCAAGAAAATTTAATATTTAAAAATATATTTTTATATTTAATACTATTTAAAAATGTCTTAGTATTATAGTTATATAATAGTTCGGATAAATAAAGAATCACAACGTATATAATGATACTTATGTCAAATATCGATAAAATATATTCTAACGATTTAAAGCGTAAGAGTTTATTAAAATTTTAATACTTTAAAATATTTAAAAATTAAAAATAATAATAAAATTTATCAATTATTAAATTAATTTAATATAATAAAAAGTTTATATGATGATACATTTTGAAGTATTAACATTTACTATATTGCAGAAATATTTAAGACGCTTTTTCTAAACAGTTGTCTAAAAAGTATTCTTATATTAAAATTTTTTTATATTTTTAAAGTGTTCCTTGAGGACGTCTTCAACCTTTGCGTGTTTCGTTTGAAGTGAATTAATTGCATATTTCTAATAATTTGAGCTTTTGAAATTAATTATTAGCACAAGAAATCCGATAAAAACAAGTTGGAAAAAATGAACATTGGATGGTGAAAGTCATAAGATTACAACTCTTTGAGAATTCTAAGACAAGCATTGCTCATAAGAAAAAATTAAAATAAAATAAAATAAAATAAAATAAAAATAAAAATTCATGACATGTTCCTACATTTTAACTCCAAAAAAAGGAACTAATCCCTATAATCGTTATTTGAAAATCTAACTATCATACCATGTCAGAATAATGCTTGTGCTTACCGGCATAGCCTAAAATGTCGATATAATCTGTACTAAAACTAAAAAAAAATTAGCAAAATTTAAAGTATGATTTATATAGCTGAAATTGAGTTCACAAGTGTCATATGGTGCTTGTTTACTGCTAAAAAAATAATTATAATTTGAAACACATTTTAAAGCATTGTTCAATAACTTCATCAGATAATAGACGAAAATTAAACAAGCTTATGATCAGACATTGAAATTGATTATTTGTGCAGGAATATTCAAACTCTAAATTATATTTAGGATATTGAATATAAATTAAGGAGAAACAAAATCGAAGCAGTTAACCTCCCTACCGCAAAAGAGGGTAATTTCTTTCTTAAAGATTTTACATTGTTTTGGCTATAGAGAGAGCAAAGAAAAAAAAAAAAAAAAAAAAAAAGTATACATGAAATCTAACTCTAATCCTGCGCCAAGAAGGGTGAAGAATACAAGCATGTAGTAAGATATTTATTTAATTTCTAATACATATGTGGAAGCTAAGTGTTCGATTGATGGGTAGGGGTAATCAAATATAAGTCTTGGGAGCACCATGTACTATAAGGGGCGATTAGCACTACATATATTTCCTTTTATGTATCCAAAATCATAAAGTAAGGGTAAAAATTAAAAATAAAAAATAAAAATTCTTTTGAGGATGCTAAGTTGAAAATTGAACCTGGCTGGAAATTCATAGTCCACAAAAAGTGTAAATAATCCTAAAACAATGAGATAACCATGTTAAGATCGAATGAGATGTTAATATCGAATGAATTGCATTAATTACAGAGATGTTTTAGCTACTTCAAAGAAGCCCAACAACTTCATCAGATTGTAGACAAAAAAAAAAGAAAAAGCAAAAAAAAAAAAAAAAACTTCATCAGATTATAAACAAAAAAACGAAAAAAGCATGCACACATACACTCTCTCCCTCTCTCTTTTATTCTTGCTATAATTGCACAAATAGTCTCTGTTTTTATAAATAATTAACCTTTGAAATATTCAATTTTTACAATTAGTTATCAAATAGTTCAGTTGGCCTGTCCATCAATTAGACAGCAGTTCAGATCAAATATCTTACAAATAGTTATCAAATAGTAGAGCATACACTCGGCCTATTTTGACAAGAAAAAAGAAAAAGTGAAAACACATAAAAATAGCCAAAAACATAGTTGAAACAACCTGATGCATGGAAGCTTTTGATAAATTAATCTTGGAGACTCATTCTGCTTTTCCTGTCTATCTAGCCAGCACCTCTTATTAGAGCTGTTAGCTTCTATATATTTAAAGAAGTATGCTTAATGATAAAGATGTAGGGATTGAAAGTTTAATGATGCTTTTTGAAAAAAGAAAGTAAATCTAAAGTGTGTAGTGCAGAGATTGATAAACAACAATAGTCCAACAGAGTCTTGTGGGGGAAAAAAACATGCATGATAGAAATTTTTTTAAAAAAATTCTGATGTATAGTGTAGTAAAGTGTAATTAAGCCTTCTTTTTGTTCTTCCTTAGTATATGTACTATATAGAATACTAATTCAAGAATGATATAACATGCCACAAACTAACTTTGAGTAATTGTGATACAATTTGGGAGCACCTACTAAATTTACTCCCAAATTGATACAACTTGCACTAAAAACATATAAACTTTAAAAAAATTAAATATAATTTGTATCACTGAAATTAAGTTCACAAGCTTAATCAGGGTGCTCGTTATGCTGCTGAAAGAAAAAAAAAAAAAAAAATGCTAGTTATGCAGCTGAAGGAAAAAAAAAGGGGTTTGAAACACATTTGAAAGCACAAGTAGCTCTCCAGAGATTTGCTACTTGTGCAGGAATATTCAACCAGTAAATTATCTTTACGATAATTTCATTCATAACGATTTTACATTAATTTGGCAATAGAAAAAAGAACATGCAATACATGGAGTCTTTCTCTAATCCCGCATGCACCAAGAAAATAAAAGAACAAAAATTTACTCTCGTTGTATTCCTGAAAGAATTGAGAGAAATATATACAGGAGTGTGATACCGTTACTATAGTCATGCACCAAGAAATTAAAACAACTCGAAAGCTTTTGTCGCGCTTCTCTTACGTTCTAACTCATCACCGGACAACTAGTCATATATAACATTAGAGAGCAATTGATATACTACATATATTATATTCATTATATTGTTGGTTTTACGAGACCAATCCGACCATCGAGCACCATGTATTATAAGGGGCAACAGTTAGCGCTATATTCCTTTCTTATGTATCCAAATCATAAAGTAAGAGTACAAAAAATAAAAATTCTTTTTGAGGATGCCAATTAAAGAAGAACCTGACTGCTCTTGCATTGTCCAAAAAAGGCTAAGTAGTCCTGAAACAAATCAAATAACCTTGTTAAGATTGAATGAGATGTAGTTCATTAACACTGAAATGATTTTCATTAATTATAGAGAGTAGCATGGGCGAGATGAAGGGTGGTAAAGTGAACATACAATATGCATCATAGACTCGGGAAATGCAAAAAAATCCTCACATCAGGGATGTTGATAATCTTGGGCAAATCAAGGCCTATATTCTATTCGAAATTGCTCCTTCAACACAGAGTGACACCTGGTGATGAGTAGAGTATCCAGTGAAGTAGGCAGATCTGGAAGTGATTGGATGAGATCAGCATTAAATACAAACAAAGTCTCGAGGGAGCACAGTTTTGTCATGCTATGGGGTAGGGACTGAAGGGAACATGCATTCCATATAAATAAATGTTTGAGGGCAACGTGATTTTGCAGTAGCCATTCCTCAGGTAAGGTGGTGAGTTGCGAAGCAACAATGAGACTCAACAGGCTGATGGAGGAGAGACTCCTCAATGGCTCCATGAGTAGGAGCGCGTGGTGGTCAATTGATAGTTTACCAAGCTTCCAAAAGCAGTCCACTGCATTATTCTTTTGGCTGACATCATTTGGAAATGGCGGCTGCAGCAGGGCAACTTCAATTAACTTGTCACACCCTTCAATTTCTAAAGAATGGAGGGATACGAGAGCTTGTATTCCACCAAATGATGACAGTTCCTTGCAGTTCTTTATCTCTAAATAGGAAAGCATTGTCCACCGTGCACACACTTGTGCTGGGGGAAGAGATGCTATACTTGCACAATCACGTAATTCCAAACAAGTAAGAAAGGTTAAATTCGTTGACCACAGCAATGGCCCCTCAAGGTCGCCACATGACCCAATAGTGAGTTGATTGAGTATAGAGGGCAGTTGGATGTCTGAGATCTCACGTTTTGTCAACTGCGGGCACTTTTCTATACTCAGGACTTTTAGGGTGTTGAATTTTTGAAAAAACTCTGTTGGAAGATATTCGAGCTTCTCACATTGTTCGATGATTAAGCTTTCAAAAGCCTTAAAATGTTCTTGCTGCTGCAGAAAGAAAAAATATAAAGATATTAAGTTCGGGCAATCACAGCTATGCAAATATAAATTGCCTTTTTAATATAAGGTGAACTTAAAATTGCCCCTGTAGGGTTTAACTTGTTTGCACCTTGCTACTCTGTGGTTCAAAAAAAAAAAAAAAATTGAGAGAGAAAGGTAACATACTACCCGCTTTGTTCATTTTTTATAAAAATAAATTTAGCTGGGATGTGAAGCAACTAGACTTCAAACTTGGAACCTCGGGTATCAACCATCGATCTCTTTGCCACTTACACTAGGGATGGTCAGTTGGTTCAAACAATTTCATTTTGCCTTTTTGCGGTTTAAGTTTCATTTCGCCGAAAAATTATACATAAAATAGGATGGCAAATTGAAACTACTAAAAAAACCATAGGGTGTGGCAAAATAAAAAATGCGCTAAACCATAGGAGGCCAAAGTGCAACTTTTTGAACCACGGGATGGCAAAGTGAAAATGAGCTAGACGACATGGTGGCCAAGTGAAAACAAGCTAAACCTCGGGGTGGGTAATTTGAAGTTTATAAAATAGAGCACTTACATTGTTGTTTCCACCATCCTGATTTATTGTTGGAAGAGCCGTCAATCTGACATCAGAAATTTTCAACCGTCTTAGACTGCAAGGCAGAGTAGGAATTCCACTCAAATTAGGGCAGCCAATAATTTCCATAGATTGAAGTTGAGAAAACAAGCACTCATCATCTATTCCAATCCACTCCTCCAAGTTAGGCAAGTCCTCAAATACTAGGACCTTCAACGATGGAAAGGCACATACACTGTTACTCCCGTAGAATGAACAACTTATTTGCTTTACTGCATGCAGTCCCCACAGGTAAAGACGGTTGAGCGAAGGCAGACCACCAAGAGGTGGGAGGTGCTCCCATCCTTTACAGTGGATCAACACGATGGATGTCAAGTTGGTAAGAGACAGATTTGCCATCCAACATGGAGATTTAACACCTTTGTATTCTTCAATACGCAGTTTCTTGAGATTGACAGGCGGGCAGAGGTTATCAAGGAGCTGCTCATCCGCCTCTACACAACTAGAGTTGTCCCTAGACCATCCCAATGACGATGATTTGAGATATTCTTTGTCCTTTAAATTGGCCTCCATAGCTTCTTCAAAAGTCCTCATATTTTCAAGTCCACTAATACACAGATGACGAAGGTCTCTTAGGTTCTTTATGTCACGCCCCAGGGTCGAAACTGCGACCCGGGCTCGCCAACAGATCCGTCACCTATGCAAAATCCCGCATAGGCGAAGCGTCTAACCTGCAAAAGATAGTACTATAGCTACACAAATATCAGAGCGGAAATAAAATGCTGTAAAATAAAATCCAATCATTGTACAACACGAAGTAAAGTACAACATCCATCTCCTCAAATACAGATAATCACCATACAATGTCCTCAGTACAGCATCTCTCAACTATAATAGGGGGATAAACAAAAACTATAGTACATCAGTCTCTACATCAGTCTCTCCAAATACAATAGATCCCTCTCCAAAGTAAATAGTAAAAACCAGCTGACAGCTACGAGGAATCTCCACCAGGGGAAACAGCTACACTCCTTGGGCGGTAAGGATCTAGCTCGTGACTCCCTCGCCTCGAACAACGACCGAAAGATCAGCAACTCCCGCAGAAGACTCTGCAAAACAGGAGGAAGAAAAGAGAGAAACAACAATGGGGGTGAGAACCACTAGTAAACCAGTAGCCTCCCCCTGTGGGTAAAGCCTCAAACTCCGGCATACCCACTAAGTCTACCAGAGGCACGAAAAGGAACAAGTGGTGAAGTTGTAAGCAGAACTGCTGAATAAAGGGAAACCACTACTAGTATGCCTCTAAATGCAATATCGAAAGAAATGACTGTATGAATGCATCAGGAAACAATAACTGACCAAATAAACCCAATCTAGCCACCAGTAAAACTGGTACTGCCTGCTCTGCTGTCGAACTCAAGAACTCAGTAGGGGACCAGCACACAAGGCTCGAAATCCTAATCAGATGGACCGGTACCCGTCACGGTCTAAAGCCTACTCCGGAGTGGCACTCGAGGGGAGTGACCCACACGAGTAAAGTAACCCTGTCACACATATCTCAATATAGCAGGACTGGATCAAGACTATGATCAAAGTGGGAAACTCCGTCCACTAATGAAACCCCGATCTGATGCAATGGTACTCAATAAGTAGGAAACACCATCCACTAGAGAAATCTGATACCCAATTTGATGCATAAGTGAATATCCGGTCAACCGCCCAATGTCCGCGGTCGCCGCAACACCCCACAAGACCAAAATCTGGTAAAGTAATCAACATCTGGCTAACCGCCAAATGTCCACGGTTACCACAATAACCCACAATCCACAATCGGATAAAATAATCAATATCCGGTCAACCGCCTTGTGGTGACCCTGATCCCCGTGTTGCTTCTCCCATGAACCGTGGTGTAGAACACCTAGTGTTGGTGTATCTGGCCCATAGTGCATCAAAGGGATGCCACAGATGGACCCTGTGTGATATCCACAGCTGGATTGGCCTTCGGCTGCATTTGCAGCATTTTCGGAATTATTTTGGGCCAAACAGAGGTTGGATTTGGATTCAGCGCGGAAAAACGTTTCAAAATGGCTTTTTGTTTGCCAAATTCTGAGTCCGGATGCCCAAAAACGGACTCCCAGAAATTTACTGGATTTCTGGTGCATGGGAGAGCCGTGGACCGGCGGGGGTGCCACGTGGCAGGCCCTGATTGGCCGGCGCACGCAGCTGGGTCCACGGAGTGCAGGGGAATGGGCCGGGGTGCACCGCGGGGCGCGTGGACCGGCGGGTGTCCACGTGGCAGCGCCTGATTGGGCGGCTCAGGTGCGCTCGGCCTGCGGGAGTGCGCGGGGAGGCGTGGACCGGGGGCGCGCCACGTGGCAGCACCCGGTTGGCGGGCGCATGCGCGCGCGGCCCACGCAGCGCACGGGGCAGGTGTCGGGGACAGGCGCCGTACCGCGGGCAGGTGCCGTACCGCGGGCAGGTGAGGCTCGACGTGGGCAGTGCCACGTGGCGCCTGCTGATTCGCGGGCGCCACCTACCGCGTTGACGCGGGTAGGGACACGTGGCGCTCCCCGCGGCGGCTTGCACGGCTGCAGCGTGTTCGGGGGACACGTGGCGGGTGCCGGCGCGGGTCGGACGAAGCCTGGATCCCGTCCGACCACGCGGGTTGGGCTGGGCCGCACTGTGCACGCCCGAAAGTCTTGGGCCGGGCAGCACTGTGCGCGCCCGAAAGATTTCGGGCGCCCGAATCTCGGGACAAAATGGGAATTTCCCCAAATGTTTTCTTCAGCCTATAAATAGGCAGCCCGAGCCCTCTTTGCAGCCCTTTTTCTCTCAGTCTGTGCAAGATCTCCCCGAGCTTCCTTTTGATGAATTTTTCCTCTCTTAATCCTTGATCTTCCTGCGGAGTTTCTAATTTTTTTGGAGGCTCGAATCCCGAGGTTCTCTATTTTACGGCGCGGCGCTACGTTGTGGTTCCTGTGTTCTTCTTCGGCGCAGCAGCAGTGTTTTAGCTCCCCTGGTCTACCCCGAGATCCTTTTTCTGTGAATCTTGCGCCGACAGACTCCTTAGAGGTAGGGCTTCATCTTTCGTTTTGATTGCACCTTCCTGTTTCGAGGTTTTGGCACGGATCCCGAGGCAACACAGTGACCCCTTTTTCTGTGTGGATTTCTGTAACAGCAGCAGAGTGTTTTGGCCGTATCTTCGCGCACGAGCGTCAGACGGAAACGTGCTTATACAACTTTTTCATCTACAGATCGCAAGGAACGCGCTCGTATTTTTCTTGGATTTTTCAGAGATTTAGTTGGAGGTGAAAATTTCTGTTTCCCTGTGAACAGTGATACAGTTTTTGATACAGTTTTTGTTGGGTGTACCACCTTGCCGAATTTATATCTTGACTTACTGAACTCAGATTTGGGCGTGTAAACAGCCGTTTCAAAGGTATCGACGCGAGGATCGCTGTGATATTTTTCTGGGAATTTTCTGGGCATTATCAGTAGGTAAAATTTAAGCATCTTTGGGACTGAAATTGTATGTGGTTGGAAGAGCAGTTTTGGGAACTTATGTGTAACTGTAGCCTTTTATTGTACCCAGGAGGGATTGTGGACTGTGCTGAACCTGTTGGACATAGAGCTGTTATTTTCCTGGTTTCTCAGCTGTACGACTCCGGACAGTTAGCGTTTTCAGGTGGGTGGCTTGCTTTCAAGATTTATGGACTGTGCTCTAATTCTATTGATATAGAATCATGCATGATAGTGATTGGACTTGGGTAGCATGCTAGAATTTGAATGTTATTATTCTTGTAATTATCTGATGATCGTATGATCTCTTCTGCTTCCTACCACATGTTAAATATTTTATTATCTTGGAACCTGACCTAGCACCCCCGTCATATGTTGCATGTGTAACAAGACCAGTAGAAAACCCTCACTTGGGCTAGGGTTATTTATGTTTAGACATCCCCACTTTATGTTTCATTCCTGAACTTAGTGTTATCCTCGCCCGGGTAGTGGGCCGAGCGGTCGGGACTTCCTTTTAGTGTGGGATGCATTTGCACTCGTGCTTGGGAGCCGAGTGGGGTCTGGTAGATATTGTGGTTCGCTTGTCTGTACCGGGAACCGTTTGGGATAAACCGTGGACCCGGGAGATCTTGTTTTTCCCTGTTTGGGATTGTCGCCACTGTGTTAGTGGCAGTAGTTACTAGTGTTAGCCGTACCTAGAACCCAGAACCCTTTTCGACATACACATGATTTTAGCCTACCAATGTTTTCTTCCAAGCATCGAAGGGCCGCTGGAGTCTGTTCTTGTTTGATTGGACAATGGCATCAGCCCTTCAAGGCTTGGGTAAAACACTTATTTTTCTAACTGTTTTCCTAAAAAGAACTAAAATCATTAAATATGGATTTCTTCTAGATCAAAATGATTTTTAATAACAAATGTCACATTTTTCTTATAAATCTCCTCACTCGAAAGGATTCGAGTGATCCGGGTTCTAGGGGCCGTTCCTTTGTCGGGACGAAAGCCACGGGGGCCGAGCCTGGAACCTGTTCTTGTTTGATAGGGTTGTAGGTGTAGGTCTTCCGGGACTTTCGGGCCCTGTTGGTATCTTCTGCGTGTAGTACCGAGATTGTTTTGTCCCCGAACTATAAGGGGGTCGGGAACTTCGATAGGCGGAGCCTAGAGTCTGTTCTTGTTTGATAGGGTTCTAAGCATCGGCCTATCGGGTTTCCGAACCTTTATGGTGTCGGCCTTTCCTGTGAGTTTAGTGTTCTGTTGTGGGAGCCGTCTGGTGGACGGTGGCCCCCGACTGTGTGGTTTTTCAGCCTGTGTGTGAGCGTTGGTGTTGTTAGTCGATCTTGTGATCGTGGTTTGGACTTTAGCCTGCATGAGCCATATTCGAGCTCCACAGAGATGCGCTGATACTTTCCTCGTTGGGGTCGCGCCCCTCGAGTGCCACTCTGGAGTTGGGCCTGTTACTTGCTATCGCGACTTGTCGACGCAGTCCCTCTGGCTGGGCCAGTTTTGGCAGTCACGGACACCCTACGGTAGACCCGTCCTGTTGAGGATGTGCGGCAGTAGGTGGGCGCAGGTTTGACTGGACCCTTTGCGGCAGTCAGTTTAGATTTGGTGAGTACTGTGTGTATTAGTAGATGCATCATGTTCCATCTATTCCATTTTCTTGAGCATCTAGATAGAGGCATAGTAGCTGTAGAGTTACTTTTCCAGCCCTTTCATTTCAGTTTTATATTGTTACTTTATGCCTCTAGTAGACTTAGTGGGCAGACCGTCGGGCTTGTTGGCGGCACCCACTGAGAACTACTTGGGACGTAGTTCTCACACCCGTCGTGGTGTTTTTTCCCACAGGGTCTTCTACTCCTGCTCCTGTTGCTGCTTCTTCTGATCGAGGTAAGGGAGTCGCGAGATAGTTCCCTACCAGCCATCGTCCTGAGAGTAGATGTACCCCTTACTTTTGTGAGTTCATGTTGAGAGATCTTGTAGTGAGGTATAGAGTTGTACTTTTATTTTACTGCTTGAGAGACTTATGTACTTTTGGTGAGAGCTTTGTGTTGTATATATTTTCTCTTTTCTAGCAGTTTACTTTCAGCTCTGATATCTGTATAGTATAGTTGATCTTTTGCAGGTTAGTCGCTTCGTCTATACGGGGCTTCCCATATGGGCGGCGGATCTGTTGGCGAGCCCGGGTCGCAGTTTCGACGCCGGGGCGTGACAGATTAGGTGGTATCAGAGCCTAGGTTGTAGGTCATTGTGGACTTAGAAACCCTAGGCTTGTGGTTGGACATTAGGATGACTACGTGAGAGTCGTGACTACTAGCGAGAGTCCAGATTGGGTTCCAACTCTTCCAGGGGATGGGATGAGTGACCGGCATGTCTTCCTTCGGTGGCAACCATGATGGCTGCAGACAACATAGTACTACGGGAAGGGGGACATGCCTTTGACTTTCGCTGAATTGGGTTTTGTGTTGTTTGGTACTGTCCTGATGTTTGCATGTGTGTTGTAGGTGAGCACGATGCCTCCCCGACGAAGGGTACAGACGCGTTCTCAGCCTCCCCCATCCGATGAGCCTGGGCAGGAGGAGCCAGCACAGGGTCAGCAGAGTGAGGTGCTGGAGCTTCGGGCTCAGCTGGCCCAGTTGACAGAGGCTGTACGGTGCCAGGAGGAGGCTACACGGCGCCAGGAGGAGGCCATGGGTCGGATGATGCTTATGTTGGAGCAAAGGGTACAGCCAGTTGTAGCACCCCCAGGGAGTTCCCCCGCACCTTCGTCGCCAGCTGTGGCACCCCAGTTGATCCAGCAGTGCAGGTAGCCCCTATTGCACCAGATACCGGTAGACAGCCGTTCGGGACGGCAGGGCAGTTGACCCGGGCAGAGCAGAGAGAGGTGGTGGATTTGTTGTTGAGATTCCGTCAGTTTAACCCACATCGTTTCTCGGGGTAGAGTTCAGAGCCGTGGGAGGCAGAGTCGTGGATCACGGCTATGGAGCGCCATTTCGAGAGCTTATTTATCGAGGAGCGGTTTCAGGTCCTGTTGGCGACTCACTTTTTGGAGCGCAACGCCGATGCCTGGTGGCGGCGTGTTCGACCAGTTGGTCCACCTGGGACCCAGCTGCTTACTTGGGCGGAGTTTCGCAGTCTACTACTTGGAGCCTTTTTTCCGGAGAGCGTCAGGCAGAGATTAGAGGAGCAGCTGAGGAATCTCCGACAGGGAGATCGGCCGGTGCATGAGTACATCGCTGAGTTCAACCAATTGCTGGCTTGTGTACCCCACGCGGCTAGGGATGAGGCGCACCGGATTTACATGTTTGAGCGAGGACTGCGCCGTGATATCTACCAGTTTGTCCGCTCGCAGAGATTGCAGACTCTGGATGCCTCTATGGAGCAGGCCCTCTATGTGGAGCACGGAGAGGCGGTTTTGGTCGAGGTGGTCCTAGCTCCCGCAGAGATTACGGGGGCGAAGCGCCCAGCACCGGATGATGAGGGTCAGACGAGCCGGCAGGGACCTTCAAGACCTCCACGATCTCATCCTGAGGGTCGTGGGTTTCGTAGGCGCCGGAGATCAGGTGGGCCCCAGCAGCAGCAGCGACAGGAGTGGTGTGTCATTTGTGGCGGGCCTCATCCACCGTCACAGTGTGATCAGAGACAGGGGCGGTGTTTCCTCTGTGGAGAGTTGGGACATTTCCGCGCAGCTTGCCCCCAGGTCATTTTGTCAGTGCGGCTGATTGCGACAGCACCCCTCTTGCCTATCCATGCAGCGAAAGCCCCTCCGGCACACCAGCAGACAGAGTGGGCCACGACGTCGGGACAGACGGGACGACGATCTGCAGCACCCAGTGGTCGGGTTTATGCAGCCCTGGTAGAGGACACCCCGGCAGCGGATCTTGTCGCAGCAGGTTTGATTTTATTTCTGTTAGCTGAGTTGAGTATTTCATTACCGTTGCATTCTTCGGCATTATTATTTGAGCATCTGCATCAGCATCTTTGCATGGGTATGGGTTAGGAATTTCTGCTACATGTTTTAGCGATTGGATTCTTCCCAGTATCCTACGAGTAGAGGAGGATCGCAGTGTATGATCAGTGCCGTCGAGACTTGGGACTTCACCTGCCGATGTAGCGATTCTGTGACAGCTCCAGGACTTGGATTGAGCACACAAGTTGGACTGGTTGGTGCGGTGCCGTGCTACGACGGATAATGGAATGAGAATAGTTACCCTTCTACGAGTTGGACTGGAGGAGGTCATTTTTCTCGGGATGTCGGCATATCCTTCCAACAGCATGGGCTTCAGCGACTGTGGACAGACGCCACCTCGGGGGCAGATGTGACGTTTAGGACTAGAGGTAGTGTCCTTAGGAGTCTCGGTTAGTGATACCTTTCTTTTTGTGGCCACAGCAGGAACGACACCAACACTTCTCTCCCTTTTCTCGCCTTGTACTAAAATTTACGAACATGACGAAAACTTCGAAAGATTGCTCCAGAAATGGAGACAGTGCCCGAACCTGTTCTTGTTTGATTGGGGCGAAGGCACTGATGTTTCAAAATTTTCGGACTTTTCGCTAATTTCAGCTATTTTCTAAATCGAGGGTTGGAGTTGATGACTTTCCTGCTGGTGGAGCCGTATCTTTCTTGTTAGTTTCGTGTTGCGTTCTTGGTTGTTTTGATTGTTTTAGTTTTGTTGTTGTGGCGTGTTTTTGTTTCGGGGACGAAACTTCCTTTTAGTGGGGGAGGATGTGGTGACCCTGATCCCCGTGTTGCTTCTCCCATGAACCGTGGTGTAGAACACCTAGTGTTGGTGTATCTGGCCCATAGTGCATCAAAGGGATGCCACAGATGGACCCTGTGTGATATCCACAGCTGGATTGGCCTTCGGCTGCATTTGCCGCATTTTCGGAATTGTTTTGGGCCAAACAGAGGTTGGATTTGGATTCAGTGCGGAAAAATTCTTGAAAATGGCTTTTTGTTTGCCAAATTCTGAGTCCGGATGCCAAAAAACGGACTCCCGGAAAATTTACTGGATTTCTGGTGCATGGGGGAGCCGTGGACCGGCGGGGGTGCCACGTGGCAGGCCCTGATTGGGCTGCGCACGCAGCTGGGTCCACGGAGCGCAGGGGAATGGGCCGGGGTGCACCGCGGGGCGCGTGGACCGGCGGGTGTCCATGTGGCAGCGCCTGATTGGGCGGCTCAGGTGCGCTCGGTCTGCGGGAGTGCGCGGGGAGGCGTGGACCGGGGGCGCGCCACGTGGCAGCACCCGGTTGGCGGGCGCATGCGCGCGCGGCCCAC
Organism: Tillandsia leiboldiana; assembly: GCA_029204045.2. Taxonomy (NCBI): domain Eukaryota; kingdom Viridiplantae; phylum Streptophyta; class Magnoliopsida; order Poales; family Bromeliaceae; genus Tillandsia; species Tillandsia leiboldiana. The sequence continues at coordinate 20,080,726 of CM055076.1, read as the reverse complement.
GCAGCGCGCGGGGCAAGTGTCGGGGACAGGCGCCGTACCGCGGGCAGGTGAGGCGCGACGTGGGCAGCGCCACATGGCGCCCGCTGATTCGCGGGCGCCACCTACCGCGTTGACGCGGGTAGGGACACGTGGCGCTCCCCGTGGCGGCTTGCACGGCTGCAGCGTGTTCGGGGGACACGTGGCGGGCGCCGGCGCGGGTCGGACGAAGCCTGGATCCCGTCCGACCATGCGGGTTGGGCTGGGCCGCACTGTGCGCGCCCGAAAGTCTTGGGCCGGGCCGCACTGTGCGCGCCCGAAAGATTTCGGGCGCCCGAATCTCGGGACAAAATGGGAATTTCCCCAAATGTTTTCTTCATCCTATAAATAGGCAGCCCGAGCCCTCTTTGCAGCCCTTTTTCTCTCAGTCTGTGCAAGATCTCCCCGAGCTTCCTATTGATGAATTTTTCCTCTCTTAATCCTTGATCTTCTTGCGGAGTTTCTGATTTTTTTGGAGGCTCGAATCCCGAGGTTCTCTATTTTACGGCGCGGCGCGACGTTGTGGTTCCTGTGTTCTTCTTCGGCGCAGCAGCAGTGTTTTAGCTCCCCTGGTCTACCCCGAGATCCTTTTTCTGTGATTCTTGCGCCGACAGACTCCTTAGAGGTAGGGCTTCATCTTTCGTTTTGATTGCACCTTCCCGTTTCGAGGTTTTGGCACGGATCCCGAGGCAACACAGTGACCCCTTTTTCTGTGTGGATTTCTGTGACAGCAGCAGAGTGTTTTGGCCGTATCTTCTCGTACGAGCGTCAGACGGAAATGTGCTTATACAACTTTTTCATCTACAGATCGCAAGGAACGCGCTCGTATTTTTCTTGGATTTTTCAGAGATTTAGTTGGAGGTGAAAATTTCTGTTTTCCTGTGAACAGTGCTACAGTTTTTGATACAGTTTTTGTTGCGTGTACCACCTTGCCGAATTTATATCTTGACTTACTGAACTCAGATTTGGGCGTGTAAACAGCCATTTCGAAGGTATTGACGCGAGGATCGCTGTGATATTTTTCTGGGAATTTTCTGGGCATTATCAGTAGGTAAAATTTAAGCATCTTTGGGACTGAAATTGTATGTGGTTGGAAGAGCAGTTTTGGGACTTATGTGTAACTGTAGCCTTTTATTGTACCCAGGAGGGATTGTGGACTGTGCTGAACCTGTTGGACATAGAGCTGTTATTTTCCTGGTTTCTCAGCTGTACGACTCCGGACAGTTAGCGTTTTCAGGTGGGTGGCTTGCTTTCAAGATCTATGGACTGTGCTCTAATTCTATTGATATAGAATCATGCATGATAGTGATTGGACTTGGGTAGCATGCTAGAATTCGAATGTTATTATTCTTGTAATTATCTGATGATCGTATGATCTCTTCTGCTTCCTACCACATGTTAAATATTTTATTATCTTGGAACCTGACCTAGCACCCCCGTCATATGTTGCATGTGTAACCAGACCAGTAGAAAACCCTCACTTGGGCTAGGGTTATTTATGTTTAGACATCCCCACTTTATGTTTCATTCCTGAACTTAGTGTTATCCTCGCCCGGGTAGTGGGCCGAGCGGTCGGGACTTCCTTTTAGTGTGGGATGCATTTGCACTCGTGCTTGGGAGCCGAGTGGGGTCTGGTAGATATTGTGGTTCACTTGTCTGTACCGGGAACCGTTTGGGATAAACGGTGGACCCGGGAGATCTTGTTTTTCCCTGTTTGGGGTTGTCGCCACTGTGTTAGTAGCAGTAGTTACTAGTGTTAGCCGGACCTAGAACCCAGAACCCTTTTCGACATACACATGATTTTAGCCTACCAATGTTTTCTTCCAAGCATCGAAGGGCCGCTGGAGTCTGTTCTTGTTTGATTGGACAAAGGCATCAGCCCTTCGGGGCTTGGGTAAAACACTTATTTTTCTAACTGTTTTCCTAAAAAGAACTAAAATCATTAAATATGGATTTCTTCTAGATCAAAATGATTTTTAATAACAAATGTCACATTTTTCTTGTAAATCTCCTCACTCGAAAGGATTCGAGTGATCCGGGTTCTAGGCGCCGTTCCTTTGTCGGGACGAAAGCCACGGGGGCCGAGCCTGGAACCTGTTCTTGTTTGATAGGGTTGTAGGTGTAGGTCTTCCGGGACTTTCGGGCCCTGTTGGTATCTTCTGTGTGTAGTACCGAGATTGTTTTGTCCCCGAACTATAAGGGGGTCGGGAACTTCGATAGGCGGAGCCTAGAGTCTGTTCTTGTTTGATAGGGTTCTAAGCATCGGCCTATCGGGTTTCCGAACCCTTATGGTGTCGGCCTTTCCTGTGAGTTTAGTGTTCTGTTGTGGGAGCCGTCTGGTGGACGGTGGCCCCCGGCTGTGTGGTTTTCTAGCCTGTGTGTGAGCGTTGGTGTTGTTAGTCGATCTTGTGATCATGGTTTGGACTTTAGCCTGCATGAGCCATATTCGAGCTCGACAGAGATGCGCTGATACTTTCCTCGTTGGGGTCGCGCCCCTCGAGTGCCACTCCGGAGTTGGGCCTGTTACTTGCTATCGCGACTTGTCGACGCAGTCCCTCTGGCTGGGCCAGTTTTGGCAGTCACGGACACCCTACGGTAGACCCGTCCTGTTGAGGATGTGCGGCAGTAGGTGGGCGCAGGTTTGACTGGACCCTTTGCGGCAGTCAGTTTAGATTTGGTGAGTACTGTGTGTATTAGTAGCTGCATCATGTTCCATCTGTTCTATTTTCTTGAGCATCTAGATAGAGGCATAGTAGCTGTAGAGTTACTTTTCCAGCCCTTTCATTTCAGTTTTATATTGTTACTTTATGCCTCTAGTAGACTTAGTGGGCAGACCGTCGGGCTTGTTGGCGGCACCCATTGAGAACTACTTGGGACGTAGTTCTCACACCCGTCGTGGTGTCTTTTCCTACAGGGTCTTCTACTCCTGCTCCTGTTGCTGCTTCTTCTGATCGAGGTAAGGGAGTCGCGAGATAGTTCCCTACTAGCCATCGTCCTGAGAGTAGATGTACCCCTTACTTTTGTGAGTTCATGTTGAGAGATCTTGTAGTGAGGTATAGAGTTGTACTTTTATTTTACTGCTTGAGAGACTTATGTACTTTTGGTGAGAGCTTTGTGTTGTATATATTTTCTCTTTTCTAGCAGTTTACTTTCAGCTCTGATATCTGTATAGTATAGTTGATCTTTTGCAGGTTAGTCGCTTCGTCTATACGGGGCTTCCCGTATGGGCGGCGGATCTGTTGGCGAGCCCGGGTCGCAGTTTCGACGCCGGGGCGTGACACGCCTACTGTCCGCGGTTGCCGCAATAACCCACAAATCCAACATCAAGTACATCCTGTCTCTGACCCTAAGGTCCCGGCTACACTATCCCAAACCTCTGCTCGAACCCGAGCAACAAGACTCAAAAGTCTAAATGAGAAGGAGAAAGAAAACAATCATGGTTTCTCCTAAGTCAAATCCCAATATGATAGTGTAGCAATAAATAGTGGCCTATCTAGATGTCCATACAAGCATGCAAAAGTCCTCATGCAAGATGAAAGAGGGAATAACAAATAACAGTTCCACATGCGTATCAAATAGTAAATTCACAAAGATACAACCATCATGCTAAAATCATCAGCCAACTACACATGTATATAATCCCTGATCAATAATAAATCCCAAAGTAGTACCCGCACATAGATATATCATAATGTCCCAACAATTAATTCATTTAGCCAACTTTCATAAAATCTATGTGCTAACATGGCATGTTAATTATCACTATTAACATATCTCAATGATCATGTTCCAACAACAATATTATCCCAATAATATTCCCAACATGCTATATCCACAAAATTAATCTCAAATGATAGGCTCACATTTATATCATTCAATCATGCATGGTAATCAATCAATGTGTCCAATAGATGGCTTCTCTAATAAACTTAGTGAGCAAGTCAGAAGTAGAGGTATGCAACAACCACCCACCTCGATCGCAGAGCACGCGAAGCACAGCCCAAATACGCCCTCACATCAGATAATCAAAGCACACTGCACGGTAATCCAAACGGCGCATAATTAATCCCAAAAATGCACAAATACCTACTGTCCAAAAATCAGTCCCAAAAATGGCTGAATTTCACCTCTCTGCAGTCCTCTGAAAAATCCAGAAAAATAACCGCTGCGATCTTCGCGTCGAGCCGATCGAAACGAGTACTCGCACGTTCCGATCCGATACCTTTAGGTCAAGTTACAAATAAAACAACGCGGTAAGCCACAACGCCACATCACCAAAAATCCTGTGGTAAACAGTCCACGGAAAGCTTAATTATCACCTTCGAATAAATCTCCAAAAATCCCAGAAAAATTACCACTGTGTTCCTCGCGACGAGTAGATCAAAATTGAGTCCTTATACGCCTTGATCCGATACTCCTAGGCTAAGATATAAAATCGACAAGCCTCCACTGTCCAAAATCCATCACAGAAAAAGGGGGGTCAAAAATGCCTCGGGAACTGTGCCAAAAGTGCGAAAAGGAGCGAAGAGATCAACATGAAAATCAAAGCCTTACCTCTTAGGAACACTCTGTCAAAGAAATCGCCCAAAAATTCCTCCTGGTTTGCCCGCAGTGAATTTTTGACTGAACTATGACGGTAATGGGCCGAAATAGGGGAAAAACCGAGGCGAACTGTAAAATCGATATCGCCGTTGCCGAGCCTCCAAAAATTCCGGGGATCCACCACGAGATCAAGAACATCAAGGGAAACAAATCTCATATAGAGCTCTCCCTTTCATTCCCTCTCTAAAGCTCGAAAAAGGGAGAGAAAGAGGGAGAGGAGGAGGTATTTATAGGCCTATTCCAAACATTTGAAGAAATGACCCCTGTGTCCTAGAATCCGGGCGCCCGAATTGTTCGGGCCCGCACAGTGCGGCCCAAAAACCCGGCCCGGCCCGTGCCCGAAATAACCAGAGTGCGACACGTGTCCGCATAACAGCGGACAGCGGCGCCCGCCTATCGGGCAGCGCCACGTGTCCCGCAACCGGCTCGCGCCAGGGCGCTGGCGCGGCGCCACGTGGCGCGGCGCCGCCCCGCCCGACACGCCAGCCGGCGCTGTCAGCGCACCGTCCGCGCGTCTGCGCCCGCGTGCGCGTATGGCCGCAGCCTCGCGCACGCGGGTGCACCGAGCGCACCTGCGCCAACCAACCCGGGGTCGCCACGTGGCGCGCCCCGGTCCACCGTGCACCGCGCCTCACCCCGCGCCTGCCCGGCCTGCCCGCGCATGCCCGCGCATGCCCCCGCGCGCACAACACCGGACCAGTAGTAGGCTGCCACGTGGCCTGCCGGTCCACCGTGCACCGCCGGCCCACCTCTATGGACCGGGAGGCGTGCGCCGGCCCAATCAGAAGCTGCCACGTGTCCTAGGCCGGTCCACGGCTCTCCCCATGCACCAAAAAGCGCCAGAAACTTCCGGGTCTCCGTTTTTGGGCGTCCGGACTCAGAAAAATACAAGTAAATAGTCGTTTTTCATCGTTTTTCCGCGCTGAATCCAAATACGGCCTCCGTTTTACCCAAAGCTCCTCCCAAAATTCGACGGGGGTACCCGAATACACTTGGAATCCAATCAACGCACTGAGTCCATTTCTTGAGTCCGATACACACCCAAACACTCCCATCTCCCAAGATAATCCTCCAGAAGCCACTGATCAAGCCATAAACCCTCAATGAAGATCCGGGTCATCACACTTTAGTTCCCCAATTTTGTAACCACTCTCCTCTTGGACAAAAAATTTTCTAGTTTCTGGATGAAGGGTAGTTTGCTAACATAAGGAAATTTTTTTGTCTCATCATAACGAACATCTAATGAACGCAAGTTGACCAAGTTAGTCAAACCATTGTATTCAATAATATCAGTAGTCGTTCCATAAGTAAGGAACTTCAGGAATTCTAGGTGATAAAGCCTACATAGAGTTGAACAAAAGAAGTTCATGAAACTTTCATTCATTACCACTCTTTTCGGAAGAGATAGGTAGCGGAGGTGTATCAAGCTATTAAGTGCATTGGGCATTTTATATAAGTCAAACTTCACGTCAATGCTCAATAAGCGTAAGTTTTTAAATCCCTTTATAACCTCATTAAACACAAATAAATGATCTGCATTATGCTTATATTTCTCTTCAACAGAAATGATAAGAGTGCGCAAGTTCTTAAGATTGGAGATTGCTCTGATGGAAATAAATTTTATGTTTTCAAACGATAAGTGTCGAACAGTTTTTGAAATAATATGTCCTACAACATCACCTCTTATTCTGATGCATTCCCCTAGAGAAACAGATTGTGGAAGGTCATGCAGCAAGTCATGCATAAAATAGCGTTTAGAAATTTTCAACTCATTATCACTAGTTTCGCAAGTAAAGAATGATTTTCTTGTCAAAAGATCTAAGTACTCCCTTCCAATGTCCTCTGGCCTCTGCCTTCCACAAATAGACTGTGGAATCAGACCTGAAACTATCCACATATTGACCAACCTTTTCTTTTTAAACCTGAAATCTTGAGGAAATATACTACAATATCTAAAGCAGAGTTGTAAGTTTGTGGGTAAATGGCCATAACTTAACCTTAAAATGGTCAAGATGTCATCCTTTCCTTGTTGTAATTTCATAGTGTTTTCTTTCAAAATTCTTTTCCAGTAGTCATAATCCATGCAGGAGTTTAGCAGCCCTCCCAAAATCTTTATTGCCAATGGGTACCCTCCAAGTTTTTTCGCTATCTTCTCACCAATCGGTTGTAAGTTTCTATAATCGTCAGGGTTCACACCAAGGAATGCATGCTTATTGAAAAGCGACAAACAATCGCTCTCCTCCAACTCATTTAGATTTAATGATTCTTGTTTGCATTTCATCACTTTTGCTGCCATATCCACTATTGAACCCATTCTAGTTGTCAACAGGATCTTGTTTCCTCTCCGTCTGAATTTCAAAGGAGCAACCAATTTCTCCCACTCCATTGTTTTATCATCGTTCCAAACATCATCCAGTATGAGCAAAAACCTCTTCGACGTAAGGTTTTGTTTAAGAACCTCATGGAGTGCATTTAGACTCTTGTCACCAAAACACCCACTAGTTACACCTTCCAACATCTTTCTTGTTATCGCAGCTGCATCAAAGTCTTGAGAAACGCAAACCCACATAATTGGGTCGAAATACTCTCACACTCTTTTGTCATGACAGATTAGTTGGGCAAGGGTGGTCTTTCCGAGCCCACCCATACCAACAATTGTAAAAGCAGAGTCATCAACATCTCCCGGTTTGATCGACCATTCGACCATCAGTTCCCTCTCCTTGTCTCGTCCGAGAACCTCACTTTCGGTTAACAAGGAGCTAGTCTCGTGAGCATTCTTAACTTCCTCGAGCTTTCGACACTTAATGTTAGGGCCATATAACCCAGTAACAAGTTGAAGGAGTGGCCCCATACCGGCAACAACCCTATCTAACCCCTTGACAACCTCCCTCAACCGCTTCAATGTGTCATCGCTAAAGATACGATTAACGAAACTATCAAACTTTCTCTTGAATTTAAAGAGAATATTGTCACGCACCTTGTCATCTCGATCTTGTATTGTCTTCTCTAGCTCATAGTAGTCCAGCTCGTCGAGCACGTCCTCCGCGCACTCTACGGTGTCTCTGAGCTGCCACAGCCACGTATCTAGCGCCTTGTTCTGCGCCATGATCGACGCACCCTCCTCAACTGCAGTGAAGACTGCCTGGACCTGCGGAAGGGAGAATTGCAGCCTTTCGAGCTCATCCTGCATATCGCTCGCTGCTGGGCACGCCTCGAGGTAGGATGAGCATGTGCTAACAAGATTCTTGATGATCACCGACACCGCCGATTCGGCTATGAAAGGAAAAGCCATAATCCTCCAAATATCTCCTACTACTACTTCACCACTATTTGGTCACGCAATTGATCAAACACCTGGAGTGCATAAGTTGGAGAAAGAGGAAATAGAGGTTGAGGTGTATAAAAAAGTGGTAAGTTTTGGAATACATACATGTCAAAGTATAGGAATTTTTGGTCCGGTTGTTTGACAATCAATAATACCCCCACGCCACTCCTATACTAAGAGAGAAATTAATGGCACATTCATTTATTAGGCTCGGTTGAATATTTTGTTCGGTTTATCTTCTTAATATATTTGAGAAATTTATTTATTTAGTGAATGTGGAGTGTCATTAAATATCTAAAATTAGATACTCGGTATATTTAGTTTTCAAGTTATTTTTTTAAATAAATAAATTACATCGTAGATAAAATATATTATTCTATCAAATCATAAATATCACTCTACAAAATTTTTATACGGAATAGGTTGTTCTTAAATATTTTATTCTGATTTCTAAATAGACTCTTAATTCTCTTCTATTTAAATCAAATTCACATCTCGGTCCAATTAAAAAGCCTAAGCTCATACATAACACCATTCTCCGATAGCTTAAACTTATCGTGAGTAATAATTATTTTACGTAGTTTACCATGATAGCTTTTGAGTTTGAATCCCAGCGGGACTATAAAAAAAAAAATTCAAGAGCGATCATGGGAAGAAATGTTTGATATAATTATTAAAAAAATATATAATTTAGTAGCTATTTAATCTCGCAAGACAAGCACTTGTTTCGCAATCGGTACCAGATGTATAGTACATAGCAAAGAAAAATTAGGGAGAGACTTATAGTACATAGCAAAGAAAAATTGAAAAAAAATAATTTCTTAAATACTTATTTAAAATATCATAGAGAAGACGAACAAGTCAAAGCTCAAAAAAATTGTCTCACTTCTGCAACAACAACCAATCTCAATTATTACTGACAGAGAAACTGTTGTCTGCATATAATTACATTACATACATTGCATTTCTAAAATTCATTCAAAAAGATCTTAAAATTAAAATTTAGATAAAAATATAAAAGAAAATTCTGTAAATAATTATTTTTTATTATTTTTTAATTTTTTAAAAATCTATGTTTTGCACCTTTAAATTTTTAGATATATTTTTAAAAAGTTTTGATGTTAATGGAGTGGATGAAAAGACAAAATTATAAAAGGCAAATATAAATTTTTAAAAATTAGAAAAAAAAAATGAAAAGATGAATATTTATTGATTTTTTATTTTACTTGATGTTAAAGTAATTATTATTTTTTTCAAAATCTTGTAGTAAATGACAGTGGCTCATTGAAAAATTAAGTAATAGTAATTACATAAGGGAATTAATTATTGGCTACAACTTTTGTATTTAAATGGCCTATTTATAAAATAAATAAATAAATAAATAAATGTTTTGACATCGATTTCTTATAAATTGAATAAATTTCTGTCCATTTTATTATGTCACATTATGATTTCAAAAATTTCACTATACTCTCCTGTCAATTAATTTTTATCGCATCAAAAAAGTTTATGTCCAACGGGTGGCAAAGTAAAAATTTTTAAAAATAATTACCGAATGAAAAATTAAAAAATGCCCCATAAGATAGTTCTTTTTTTTTTTTTTCTTTTTTTTTTCTTTTTTTTGAGAGAAAGGCAGCATGCTGCCGCTTCATTCAAGGCGGAGATGAATTCAGCTACAGGGCAGCCGGTATCTGCAGTCGAGCAGCCGGGCCCAAAAAAAAAAAAAAAAAAAAAAAAAAAAAAAAAAAAAAAAAAGGCGGAGAGTGCCTAGGCGCAGAATCTAGTACAGTTCGAGCGGGAGAGTCTGATTTCGGCAAGAATAGCATCTTAGGCTACAATTCTTGTTTTCGAAGACCCTTCTGTTTCTTTCCAACCAAACCATCCACCAGGTGGTCGCGATGGTGATTAGGGTCCTTCTACTCCATGCCCTCTTCTTGTGCGAGCTCGCCTCCCACAGCCTATCGACGGATGGACAGTTACAGATCTCCAATTTGTTAGGCAGCAAGGCTTCCAGTAGCGATTTAGCACTGGTGCAGGAGACGAAGAGGTGATCTGCTGTTTCCTCGGGGCCTAGGCAGGCGCAGCAACTGGGCCCGATCCAGTTCCTTTTCTGTAAGATGTCCCTAGTCAGGACCCTCCTTCGGAGAACTAGCCAGACAAAAATGTTAACTTTCAACGGCAGTTTGATGCTCCAAAGTTATACTTAAATCGTAAGATAGTTAAGTATAACTTTTTTAATCATAGGATGGTAAAATAAATAATAAATTAAACTGCAAAAAAATAAAATAAAACTTTTTGAACCGCATGGGGGCAAAGTGAAAGCACGTTGTACCACAAGGGGGCAATTTGAAATTTACCTTTTTCAAAATGAGTAATCATAATTTTTCCAATATAGGCTCTTTAGATATTTTAGATCAAACTTATGGGATCGTATATAGGTGAGTTGCATACAGAGAATATTTACACTGGGTTTAGGCAATTGTTTCTCATTGCACATAATGTGTGGTGTTTGGTTACATATAAAATTACTAAAAATAATTTTATTGAAACATTAAATTATAGCTAAACAAATACTTTAATGGTTTTAATCAATTGTTAGCGAATAAAACTAAATCAACGGACAGTTAATAGAGCCATTAAACTTAACAAAGTTTTCACTTTAAGTAACTAAAATAACTCAAAAAAAAAGTTGAGAGGATGTAAATTAAAAAAGAAAAAGAAAAAGAAAAAGGAATATAAGGAGCTATTCAACGGAGTGTACTCATCTATGTATTATGGACACTTCTACAAAGTTTTCGTGTCCGTGTCAGACTCGTATCCAATATGGATATTTCTTGGACGCGCGTTCAATGTCAATCCATAGCGCATACAACTAAAAAAATATATATACTTTTTTATTTTATTTTTTTATACATGTATAATGTAAGATGATAAATATTTTAACTTCTTGATAAGTACATACAAAATTTTTTTTGAACAATATAAATAAATTATGTATGGTGAAATTTTTTTTTTCTTAAAATATATAAACTATCAATAAAAAATTTTATAAATTTCATTCGTATATGAAATATAATAATAATTTACCAAAATTTATATTTTATATATAATAAATATATATTATTAAATTAATTATATTATATTTTTTTATCTGTGTTTATGTCGTGTCCGTATTCTAATTTTTTGAAAGTTGTTGAATCACCGCGTCAGTGTCCATGACGCTTAGGTACTAAATATAGACAGCAAAGGAACACTGTAATGCAGTGTTTGGAAAATCTGAAACAAAACCGAACTTATACAAATTAAAAACTGAACTGAGCATGAAAAACAACTTGATTGTAGGGAGAATAATGTCTTATATATAAGAAGAATTTGACATCTATTTTGGCCAAAACAATCATCCACCACATCATCAAAATTATGAATCTTATTCACTACAATTTGGAAGTTAATCAGTTACCAAAAAGTAAAATTCCATTTACTGCCCCCATAGATAAAATCTTATTCCATAGGGGGAGAGGAATAAGGCTTAACGGATTATCCCAGAATAACCCGTTAAGCCAGAGATAAAAAAAAAAATTTATCCCATACTATTTTGTAACACTATTTGACAGGAATTAGAGAATAAAGGGGTTATTCACCCTTTATCCCCCAACCAAACGTGGCCTTAGAGTACAGCTGAAGTGATATCCTGCTATCTTGCCATAACAGAACACAGAGATTACTGCTCTTTAACCTTAGTGCACTTTGCTAATTAATTAAACAAATATCTCCAAATCTTGATCTTCAAAATAAGTAATGTAATCATCCTTCTCTAGAGGCTTATGCTTACACTCATTTATTTGTGACACTCTAGAGCATTCTTTAGCTTGCTAATTGGTCTTCTAGAGGGAAGATTAATTAAGCAGTGAAAACAAAAAACCAGAAAAATTAAGCTACATTAATGACACTAATATTATATATATATATATATATATATATATATATATATATATATAATTGAGCTTCTATGCTTGTAAAAGTATAAAATTATTTATGCTTGTGAGTTTTTTATTATTGGATGTAGAAATGTGCGGTTCGGATGATGGTGGATCCCTTAGATTTAGTGGATGGTTGATGAAATAGTATGATCTAAGGGATAGAATTAATCAAAGAATTAGATTTAACGGTAGAAAACTTACAAGCACCAATTACTTTGCTTGGTGCTTGTACGCACAATAGCCGGACTCTATATATATATATATATATATATATATATATATATATATATATATATATATATATATATATATATATATATATATATATATATACAAGCACGACTCTATATATATATATATATATATATACACACACACACTACACGTAGAAATCCATCAATTTAATGGTTTTAATCAAATAAAGCTAAAACAACCGGTAGCTAATAGAGCCATTAAACTTAAGAAAATTTTCACTTTAACTAAAATAACTCAAATTATAAAAAAAGGGCCTGTTTCACAATGGCCTATAGTTGAGGAGGTCTCAGAACATGGTTAAAATAAATAGATAAATAAAGAACTACACACATAAAAAAGAAACAATGAAATGAATTATTCTAAATCAAAGCCAAAGTTAAACAGATTGGAAAACTGAAAAGAGCATACAACATAAATTTTCGGTCTGGTTCAGTTTTGAGTTTATTTTTGTGTATCCAACACCAAATGAAATTAGAAATTTTTATGAAACTTGTAAAGAAGTAAACAAGTGCAGAATCTGGTTGCAAGTTCATGCCTGCGGCAGTGTTGCCCTCATTTTTTTTCTTTTACAATGAGTCGGACCGAGTCTTATCGACGGAGCACCTATTAAATTTACTCCCAAATTGATACAACCTTTATTAAAAAACATAAAAACTTTAACAAAATTTAAAGTATAATTTGTACCACTGAAATTAAGCTCACAAGCTTAGTCAGGGTAACAGTTATGCTGCTGACGAAAAGAAAAAAAAAGGATTTGAAACACGTTGGAAAGCAATGTTTAAACTAGGCTTAACAACTTTGTCAGATAATATATGAAACAAAACAAGTTCACCAGGCTATGAGATTTGCTACTTGTGCAGGAATATTCAACCACTAAATTATCTCTAGGATAATTTCGATCCTGCATCAATACCCATCATGTATATATATAGACTACATGTAGTAGTCTTATTCCGATCCTGCACCAAGAAAAATAGGAGAACGTACACAAATCAGTAAAACTTTAAACATACTCCGCAACAAGGACCTGCGTTTGCATTCCCGGGTGTGTCGCCTCCATGTCGAGCCATACTATCGACTCGACCCTCAATTGCCGAACACGCTCTCTCACCCAGGTATGAAGCTGAGGGACACCCCGTTGAAATCGCGCCGAACGCATTACCTTGGTTCTCATGTGGAATTGCATAGGTAGAAACGGTAGGTTGAACCACATCAAATCCTTGAGGGCAATCAGCTTGCTTATGCCCCGATTGCCCACACGTGAAACAATGGCCATGCCGGCGGGAGCAAACAATCATCAGGTGCTTCCCACCGCAAATTGCACAGAACTTGCCACCCTGCTGCTAGCTGAATGTCGGTGCACTCCTGATGGTTGATTGAGATCGAGGGTGCTTGAATGGTCTCTTGCTGTTTGAAGACTCACCCCCAAACCACGAATGAGGCCGCTTCCTCTCCTTGCCTTTAGCCGCAGTTTCCTGCTCAATGTGTTCCTCTTCCATATCATTTTGAATCCGTAGGGCCCGTTCGAAACAATCGTCGAATGTTATTCTGCCTACTGAAGAAAGTAGCCGTCGTATGTCAGGCCGCAGACCCTTCGCGAACATCTTGGCCTTGTGCCATTCATCACGAACCACATGTGGAATCAAGCTGACGATACGAGAGAAGTCTCGCTCGTACTCCTATACAGTTCGGTTCCCTTGTTGTAATCTTCCCAAGTCTCTCTCCAGACTATCCTTGGTGCTCTCCTTGAAATACTGGCCAAAGAACACTTCCTTGAATTGCCCCCATGATGGAAGGGGCGTAGTAGCATAGTGACGACGCAGCAATCCTGACCACCAACAGTTGGCATCGCCCTCAAGAAAATGGGCTGCCAAATGGACCTTATCTCTTTCCTCGACATAGAGATCCCTAAACAACTTCTCCATGTGATCGACCCACTTCTGGACAGCCCATGGGTCATCACTCACGCCATCGTAGCTCGGAGGTTTAAACTTTAAGAATTCCACCAAGTTTGCCTTAACTCGGGCCCGCTCTGCCGCTAAAGCAACATCACCAGTTGCAAAGATTGCATGCCCGGTTGGAAAAGAAGACACTCCAGTGGCCATGACTGTCGGATTTGCCGTCACGGCGGCAACTGGTATAGCACCAGTCGCTCTAATAGAATCAACACCAGCCACCACAGGTGACACAACGTCAGCAGGAGGGTCAGTAGCTCCCTTAGCAGTCTGGACAGAGGGTAAAACCCGGCTGGTCCCAACGGTCACCTGTTGTTGTGCGATCTGCTGAACCAACCTCTCTAACACTGTCAGTCATTCCTCGAGGCGCTGAACACGGTCCAAAACATCAGACTCACTAGCAAGAATGCGCCCACCACCACGCCTGCCAGACAGGGGACGTACCATCTCCTGAGACACAAAACGGGGTTAAGGTCAATGATCGACTCGACTCAAATGCCATACCGGGACTCCTAATCCCATACTGTAACCCCATACTCTGTTGGGATTTACCCAAAATAATATTTTGATTGTTATTAAAATCTAACTAAATATTTGTGATAACAAAATAAATTAGACTTACAGATAATCGCTAAATCCAAATACGAGAGATCCGGAAGCGCGCGAGGCACTGTCCTAAGGCGTATTTCCCTCCTTCGTGCGGAATTAATCGAAAACACCGCCCCAAGATACGACCGGAATTCCTCCTCCTACGGACACGAACGCGGAAGAGGTTGACGGAGCTTCTTCAACACCCAAAGTAAAATCAACGATAGAATTTCTTAAAATCAAATTTCAAAATAGATCCCTTTTTCTGTTTTTCTTTCTCTGCAAGAAAAGTCTTCACCCTCACTCCACCCCGCTGCCCTATATATATATAAGTATCTACATATATTACATGACACGTTAATTAGAACGTTTGCCAACGTTCTAATTAACGGGGGAGCGGAGCGTATGGGCCGGCGCGTACCGCCCGCGCGTAACGCCCATGAAGCCGCGTAACGCCCGCGCGTACCTACGCGCGAACGTTACGCAAATAAAAAAATAATAAAAAATAAAATAAATTAAAAACACAATAAAATAAAATAAAAAATAAAAATAAGATATAAATTAAAATAAGTTTAGATTTTGAATTTTAAACAACAATCCCCCACAAAATTCAAAATTACAAAATAAAACAAACAAATTAATTAAAGATTGTAATCTTTACCAACCCCAATTCAAGCACTTATTAGAATTTACTTCACCTTTTTTTTTGGTTAATAGTAAAAAAAAAAAAAGTTGGAATATAGTGGACATTGGATGGTGGAAGTTATAAGATTACAATCTTTAAAGAGTTGCAGGGCTAGCAATGACAAAAAAAAAGGAAAAAAAAAAAAAAAAAAAGAAAAAGGATTCACTGCGTGTTCATACATTTTAACCAAAGAAAAGAGAAATGTGAAATTTGAGGGGATTACTTCGAAATGTGAGTAGTTCTTCTCAAGACATCTTAGAGAGAGAAACTCTTTAAACCCTGTTTAAAAATAAAGAACTGCAGAGAGGAGTGAAGACCAAAAAAAAAACCCGAAATGAATCGTTCGCAAAATCTAAATCGAAACCAAACTTATATAGATTGAAAACTGAATTTGTTTTCAGTTTTGAATTTGCTTTTCTGTCTTCAATGGATATAGAGATTTAATTTCTTTTTGAAAATTGTAGAGAAATTAAAAATAGGCAGCAGCTGCAGGATGCGATTACAAGTTGATGCATTCTGAAGTGCAACAGCTTAAAAACTTCGAAAGTTGAACAAAATTTGAAGTATAATTAATTTATACCACTGAGATTAAGTTCAAAACTTTAATCTGGGTACTCATTATGCTGGTAAAGAAAAAAAATAATTCAAAATGAATTTTGATGCAATGTTTAGACATGAGATACTCTGCCCACTTCAAAGAAGCTCAACAACTTCATCAGATCATAGGAAAAAATAAATAAAACAAAACAAGCTCATCAAGCAAAGAGATTTGCTAGTTGTGCAGATAAAGTGGAGAGAAATAAAACTACAGTGATGTCTTGCTATCTTGCCATCATAGAACACACAGATTATTACTCTTTGACCTCTAATTTAACATACATCTCCAAATTCCAATCTCCAAAATTTATAATGTAATTATCCTTACTTACACTCAAATATTTGTGACACTCAAAATATCCTTCAGCTTGCATTAAAGACACTAATTAAGCAGTGAAAAAAAAATAACCAATAAAATTAAGCTACATTAAAGACACTTATACACATTATGTATATATATAGAGAGAGACTACATGTAGTAGTCTTACTCCGATTCTGCACCAAGAAAAATAGGAGAATGTACACAAAGAATTAAAACTTTAATCATTCTTCGTAACAAGGACGAAATCGATAGACTATAATAATAGAAGTTTTTTTAATTCATACACCAAAGAGAACAATAGAAAATAGAAATACATAGGTAGTTTATTATGGTCTTGTTACATTCCTATAGAAAAATCGATAGAGTATTTAATTCGTTCTTGCACCACCAAATACAGAACATAAGCAGTAACACTTCAGTTTTTTTTGTGTATTCAATATGTAATGAAACTGAAGTGTTTTTAAATAATGTAAATAAAGTAAACGTAAGATGCTGCAAGATGTGGTTGCAAGTTGATGTCTGCTGCAGTGTAGCTATAATTTTCCTTTTGCGATGAGTCAACAGAGTCTTATCACCGGAGCATCCACCAAATTTACTCTAAATGTTGATATCACCTGCACTAAAAACAAAAAAATGTTCAATAAAATTTAAAGCATGATTTATACTGCTGAAATTGAGTTTACAAATTTAATATGGTGCCTATTATACTGCTGAAAAAAACAATATAATTTGAAACACATTTTAAAACAATGTTTAACAACTTCATTAGTTAATAGACAAAATGTAAACAAGCTTATGACCAGGCTATGAAATTTACCATATATGCAGCAATATTTGAACAATAAATTATCTTAAGGATATATGAATATAAATTGAGGAGAAACAAAATCGAAGCATGTACCCTCCCTGCCCCAAAAGAGGGAAATTTCTTTCTTTAAAGATTTTTTTTAAAAAAAGGAATACATGTAATCGGAGTCTAATCCTGCGCCAAAAAAACTGAAGAACACAAGCATGTAGTAAGAAATTAGTCATTTTTTTTCTTTTAATTCCTATAAATAGATTGATGGACAACTTATAGAGAGTCATATATAACTCCAGCACTAATAAAATTGAGAGACAACAATAAAAGCTTTTTTCACTCATGCGGAAAAAAATAAAAAATAGAGAGAATAAGTAGTATGATTTTAATCATGTTTTATGCCTGGAGAAAAATAGATCAAGTGCAGATAGGGAGTCATAATCCTTTCATGTTCCTGCACTACCGAAACAGAACATAAGCAGCAAAACTTCACTCTTGTTTTGTATTCTTGAAAAAATTAAGAGAAATATATATAGGAGTGTTATACCATTACTACAGCCCTGTACCAATAAATTAAAACAACTTTAATGTTGTTGTCACACTTCTCTCTCTTATGTTCTACTCATCAACTAGTCATAGTTAATTTTAGAAAGTAATTGATAGATCGACCGCATATATTATGATCATTGCAGTGTTAGTTTGTTTTACATGACTAATCCATTGCTTCGATGTTCACGCCTAATAAGATATAATACCTGGCCAATAGCATAGGAAATCAAGAGCTAATTAAGAGACACTGAAACAGAAATTTATTTAATTTCTAATACAATCCTATCTTTGTAATCACGCAAGCCCTGCGAGGATCATGTACTAATTATAAGGGGCGATTAATTAGCACTATATTTTCTATTACGCACCCAAGCCATAAATTAAGGGTCAAACAATATAACAATTCTATTGAGGATGCTAATTAAAAACGAACCTGATTGCTCTTGTTCTGTGCAAGAATTGCCTAGTAGTCCTGAAACAAATTAAATAACCTTGTTAAGATTGAATGAGATGTCATAGTTCATTAAGACCGAAATAAATTGTGTTAATTAGAAAGAGTAGCACGGGCAAGATGAAGGGTTGTGAAGTGAACATAGAAAGTGCATCATCACCTCGTCATAATATTTGCTAATTCAATCTCCACACAATGGATGTTGGCAATCTTGGGCCAATCAAGGCCTATATTCTCTTGGCATCGCTCCTTCAACTCAGGGTGACACCCAGTGATGCATAGAAAACGCAGTGAAGTAGGCAGATCTGGAAGTGACTGGATGAGGCTAGCTTGACCTACTACCAAACTCTCTAGGGAGCACAGTTGTGCCATGCTCTGGGGTAGGGACTGAAGGGAACATGCATCTGGTATATATAATAAATCTTTGAGGGCAGAGTGATTTTGCAGTAGCCATTCCTCAGGTAAGGAGGTGAGTCGCGAAGCATCATAGAGAATCAAACTGCTGATGGAGGAGAGACTTCTCAATGGCTCCATGAGCAGGAGCGCATGGTGGTCAATTGATAGTTTACCAAGCTTCAAAAAGCAGTCTGCTGCATTCTTTTGGCCGACATCATTTGGGAACGGAGGCTGACGCAGGGCAACTTCAATTAGCTTGTCACACCCTTTAATTTCTAGCCAATGGAGGGATAAAAGAGCTTGTATTCCACCAAATGATGACAGTTCTTTGCAGTTCTTTATCTCTAAATGGGAAAGTATTGTCCACCTTGCACACTCTTGTGGTGAGGGAAGGGAAGTTATGCTTGCACAATCGACTAATTCCAACTGGGTAAGAGAGGTTAAATTTGGTAATAACTGGAGCAAATGCACCTCAAGGTCGCCACATGACTCAATAGTGAGTTTATCGAGTATAGAGGGCAGTCGGATGTCTGAGATTCCACGTGTTATCAACTTCGGCCATTTTTTTATTATCAGGGACTTTACGGTGTTGAATTTCTGACAAAACTCTGTTGGAATATATTCGAGCTTGTCACATTGCTCAATGGTTAAGTTTTCAAGAGCCTGAAAATGTTCTTGCTGCTGCAAAAAGAAAAGATGCAAAAATATTAAGTCTGGGCAATCACAACCATGCAATTACGAATTGGTGTTTTAATATAAGAGTAAACTTCAAATTGCTCCCTCGTGCTTTAGCCCATTTTCAATTTGTCACCCCGTGGATCAAAAAGTTTCACTTTGCCCTCCTGTGGTTTAATTTTTATTTCACTAAAAAATTCTAAATGAAATAGGGTGGCAAATTAAAAATATTTAAAAAACCACAGGATGGCAAAGTAAAAAATGCGCTAAACCACAAGGGGCGCAAAGTGTAAATTTTTGAGCTACAAGTTGGCAAAGTGAAAATGAGCTAAATCATAGAGGGGGCATAGCGAAACTATTTGAACCACAGGAGGGCAAAGAGAAAATAAGCTAAATCTCAGGAGGTAATTTGAAGGTAATAAAATAGAGCCTTACATTGTTGTTTCTGCAATTCTCTATTGCTGGAAGAGTGGTCAATCCAACATCTGTAATACGCAATCCATTTAAACATTGAGGGAGAGTCGGCAATACGCTCAAATTGGGACACCTGACAATTTGCATAGAATGAAGTTGAGGAAACATGCACCCATCATCTATTCCAATCCACTCCTCCAAGTTTGGCAAGTCCAGACAATATAGGACGTGCAATGATGGAAAGGCACACCCACGACTGCTCCCAAAGAACGAAGAATCTATTTTCTTTACTGCATGTAGTCCGCTCAGCTCAAGAAAGGTTAAATTTGCTGAGCATAGCAATGGCACCTCAAGGTCGCCACATGACCCAATAGTGCGTTCATCGAGTATAGAGGGCAGTTGGATGTCTAAGATCCCACGTGTTGTCAACTTCGGGCAATTACTTATTGTCAGGGCCTTTATGGTATTGAATTTCTGAAAAAACTCTGTTGGAAGATATTGGAGCTTTTCACATTCTCCGATGGTTAAGGTTTCAAGAGCCGAAAATTGTTCTTGCTGCTGCAAAAAGAAAATATGTAAAGATATTAAGTTCGGGCAATCACAGTCATGCAAATATGAATTGGTATTTTAATATATGAGTAAACTTCAAATAGCCCCCATGTGATTTAGCTTATTTTCACCTTGCCATCCTATGGTCCAAAAAAATTCACTTTGCCTCCCTGTGTTTCAATTTTTATTTCTCCAAAAAATTCTATATGAAATAGGGTGGTAAATTAAAACTGTTTAAAAAAATCACAAGGTGGCAAAGTGAAAAATGCGCTAAACCACAAAAATGTAAAATTTAGAACCACAGGGTGGCAAACTGAAAATGAGATAAACCATAGAGGGGGCAAAGTAAAACTTTTTGAACCGCAGGAGGGCAAAGAGAAAATAAGTTAAACCTCATGAGGTAATTTGAAGTTTATAAAATAGAGCACTTACATTGTTGTTTCCGCAATTCTTATTTATTGCTGGAAGAGCAGTTAATCCGACATCACGAATATTCAATCGATTTAAACATCGAGGGAGAGCAGGCAATCCCCTCAAATTAGGGCATTTAATAATTCCCATAGTTTGAAGTTTAGGAAACACACTGCAATCATCTATTCCAATCCACTCCTCCAAGTTAGGCATGTCTTTAAAGTCTATAACCTTCAGCGATGGAAAGGCACCTCCACCACCGCACCCATAGAATGAACAACCAATTTTTTTTACTGCATGCATTCCCGTCATGTCAAGAGTATTGAGTGATGGCAGACCCCCAAGAGGCGGGAGGTGCTCCCATCCTTTACAGCCCATCAATACCATGGATGTCAAATTGACAAGAGACAAATTTGTCATCCAACATGGAGATTTAACCCCTTGGTATTCTTTAATATCCAATTTCTTGAGATTGGTATGAGGACAGAGGTTATCGAGGAGCTTTTCATCCGCCTCTGCACTATTGAAGCGGCCTTCGGACCATTGCAATGACAAAGATTTGAGATAATTTTTATCCTTCAACTTGGCCTCCATAGCTTCTTCAGAAGTCCTCACATTTTCAAGTCCTGTAATGGACAGACGACGAAGTTCACTTAGGTCATTTAGTTCACTGATTTTGTAACCACTCTTCTCTTGGACTAAAAAATCTTCCAATTTGCAGATGGAGGTTAGTTTGCCAACAAAAGGAATTTTTTTTGTCATATCAGAAGGAACGATTGAACGCAAGCTGACCAAGTTAGCCAAACCATCGAATTCAATAATATCAGAAGTCTTTCCATCAATATTGAACTTCAGGAATTCCAGGTGATAAAGCCTACAAAGAGTTGAACGAAAGGAGTCCAAGAAATTTTCATTCATGTTCACCCTTCCCAAAAGAGATAGGTAGCGGAGGTGTACCAAGCTGTCAAATTTATCAGGTAGTTTATAAGAGTAACAATCCACTTTTAAGCTCAATAGGCGTAAGTTTTTAAATCCTTTTATAACCTCATTAAACTCAAGTAAATGATCTGCATTATCCTCATAATTCTCTGCAGCAGATATGATAAGAGTGCGCAAGTTCTTAAGTTTGGAGATTGCTCTGATGGAAAGAAAATTTATGTTTTCAAAAGATAAATGTCGAACCGTTTCTGGAATAATATTTTCTGCAACATCACCTCGTATTCTGATGCATTCCTCTCGAGAAACAGATTGTGCTAGGTCGTGCAGCAGATCATGCATAACATAATATTCAGAAATTTTATCCCCATGATAAAAGGTGTGGTTGCAAGTAAAGAATGAATTTCGTCTCAGAAGATCAAAATACTCCCTTCCAATGTCCTCTGGACTCCTCTGCCTTTCGCAAATAGACTGCGGAATTAGACCAGAACCTATCCACATTTCGACCAACTTTTTCCTCCTAAAGATATGATCCTGTTGAAATATACTACAATATCTAAAGCAAATTTGTAAGTGTATGGGTAAATGGTCGTAGCTTAATCTTAAAACTGTCATGATGTCGCTCTTTCCTTGCTGTAATTTCATAGTGTCTTCTTTTAAGAATCTCTCCCAGGAGTCATAATCTAGATAGGAGTTTAGCAGCCCTCCCATAACCTTTATTGCCAACGGGCATCCTCCAAGCTTCTTCGCTATCTGCTGGCCAATTGGTTGCAAGTTTTTATAATCATCAGGGTTCACATTAAAGAATGCATGCTTATTAAAAAGCGACATATAGTCATTCTCCTTCAACTCATTTAGATTTAATGATTCTTTTTTACATTGCATCGCCCTTGCCGCGATATCCACAACTGAACCTATTCGAGTTGTCAAAAGGATTTTACTTCCTCTTTGTCCGAATTTCAAAGGAGCAACCAATTTCTCCCATTCAATTATATTCTTATCATCCCAAACATCATCCAGTATGAGCAAAAACCTTTTCGAAGTAAGTTTTTGTTTAAGATACTCGTGGAGTGCATTTAGAGACTTATCACCCAAACTCCTATTAGTATTACCTTCCAAAGTTTTACTTTCTAACATCTTTCTTGATATCGTTTCTGCATCAAAGTCTTGAGAAACGCAAACCCATATAATCGGGTCGAAGTACTGTTTCACTCTTTCGTCACCATTGATTAGTTGAGCAAGGGTAGTCTTCCCTAGCCCACCCATACCAACAATGGTAAAAGCAGAGACATTAGTAATGGTCCCTTCAGACTCGCCATCTACTGATTTGATCAGCCATTCAACTATCAGTTCCCTCTCCTCGTCTCGTCCGAGCACCACATTTTCAGTTAACAAGTGGCTAGTCTTGCAAGAATTCTTGACTTCTTCGACCCTCCGACGCTTCACATCATGACCATAAAAGCCAGTAACAATTTTAAGTAATGGCTCCAGACGGGCAATGACCTTATCTAACACCTTGACAGCCTCCCTTAGCCTCTTCAGTGTGTCATTGCTAAAGATACCATTAACGAAACTATCATACATTCTCTTGTATTTAGAGAAAATGCCACCCACCTTGTCATCTCGATCTTGTATTCTCTTCTTCAGCTCGTAGTAGTCCAGCTCGTCGAGCACGTTTTCCGCATTCTCCACAGCGTCTCTGAGCTGCCACAGCCACCTACGCAACCCTTCGTTCTGCACCATGACCGGCGCACCCTCCTCGACCGCAGTCAAGACTGCCTGGACCTGCGGAAGGGTGTCCTGCAGCCGGTCGAGCTCGTCCTGAATGCCACTAGCTGCCGGGTACGCCTCGAGGTATGATGAGCAAGTGTTCACGAGATTCCCGATGATCGCCGATGCCACCGATTGGGCAATGAAAGTAAAATCCATAATCCTCCGGATAGCTCTAAGTGCAGCCGCAAATGATCAAACTCTTGGAGTGCGGAAATTGGAGAACGAGGAACAAGGAATTGCCGCCATATCCGCAAATGATCTCACACTTCCAGCTGGTGACTGACCCTAATACCAAATATAACGACCCGACCCATTAGTAATAATAATTTGTTGGTCCAAATCACAACCCAGAATGCTTAAGCTCGATTATTATTACTAGTGTCCATATCTCTTTTATACCCAATTGCAATTCCAATCACAATTCCAATCCATCTAATGTGAGATTATTAGGGTGTCACAATTATTGCATTCGAGTTTTATGATTCAATTCAAATGGCTAAATGATGATTTCACGTTTATATGTTAATGATACAATATTTTAGCTAATTTTATATTATCAACTATAATACAACCACATTACTATTACATCAGCAACACGTTACTATTCGATCAATTAAATTGATTTGTAAGATTTGAATGTAATAAACTACAAAGTTGGAAACAAAAATTTTAATAAATTGAAGTTGGATAATCAAAACTAAAATTCAATTAGAAAAAATATAATTTATTATTATTTTAATTTTTTGAATATGGATAGTCAGCCCAAAATTGACCTATTTGAGTTATGATTTATCCAATTGGATAGCTCAATCAGTGTAACATTGATCTGATCAATCAATCCATCTAATTAAATAAAAGATAAACTTCAAATTACCCTAGAGTGGTTTAGCTTATTTTCATTTTACCACTCCATGGTTTAAAAAGTTTAACTTTGCGTTCTCGTGGTTTAATTTTTATTTTACCAAAAAAATTTATGTCAAAATAGGATAGTAAAGTAAAAAATTAAATACCCTAAATTACATGGGAGCAAAGTGATATTTTTAAATTATGGAGTGCTAAAATGAAAATAAGCTAAATCACAAGAGGGCATAGTGAATTTTTTTTAGCTATGACAAAATAAAAATAAATTATACCATATGGGACAATTTGAAGTTTATTCTTAAATAAATTTAATTTTCCTAATGTAGTAACCCATAAATTGAACCATTTTGAATCATCCCCCGTTTTTCTAAACCAATCTGCAAATACAACTTGTTTTGTCTAAAATTCATAATTCAAAATTGATTGAAAGTTTAGCTAAAAAATTATCCAAAACTTTTTAGATTTAATATATTATGAGGAAAATTAACTTGTATTTAGATAAAAATTAATCAAGTCAAACTGATTTAATAGGTGCAGGTCAAGATTGTATCTCTATTTATACATAAATATAATTTTTTTTTTGAGAGAAGTCCAAATTTAAAAATTAAACCCCAAATGAGCCATGCACGGTGAGCATATGATCCAAGTCAGATTGACTTAATGTGTTATTTAATAAGGGAAAAAAAACCATTTTAAAGATAATTTGAAGTAATAATAGATAAAATTAAATTCAAATTTATAATTTTTAGTTAATTTTCAGACATAGAAACTTTATGTTTAAATAGTTAATAAAATTTGTTTTTTAACTATAATATAAATTAAATCTAAATTTAAATGTTTTTGAACTTTAATATTGTTTCAATATTGAATTAACAATTTAAATTTCATTTAAAAAATAGAAACCTTCTATTTAAATAAATAATAAAAGTTGGGTTTATAAGTACATTATAAATTAAATTCAAATTTAAAATAGATTAATATTTTTGAACTTTCATGTTATTTCAATATTGGATTAACAATTTGAATTGAAATGTATTATTAATTTAAATATAAATCTTTTCTTTTGAAAATTAAATTTAGATTTAAATTTGAACTTATTTATATTATTATAAATATAAAGTTTAAACCCAAATTAAATTTTAAATTTGAATTTACGAAGATTTGTTACTCACAAAATTATCCACTTTCTAATTTGGTAAGGAACAAAATTAAATAAGAAAACAAAGATTTGTTGAATGTTATCAAATTTTGTAATTAGGTAGTATATATATGTGTTTTCCAACATCACCCTTATAACCGTTCTTGATAGGTAACTTGTTGAGCAACTTATTACTTTATAAAAATTAATTTTAAAATTAAAAAATAAACAGCTAGATTTAAACAAGCCCATGTATTGAAGCATTTCTCTATATATAATTAAATTTTCAAAGAGTATTAATATATTGAGCTAGTATGCTTTTGAAAGTACGAGACCTATATATTTTCAAGTTATTTTCTACAATGGGATATTTGATTTGGCGATCAACTTCGGTAAACATGGTTTACCGTATTTGAACAATTTAAAAACCAAATTTTATATTTTTTTTTTTACTTTATTTGTCTAGTAAATGAGTAGTCTCAAAATAAACATAAAAAAATAAAAATTTTATAAAAAAAAGTGATAGAAAACTTAAAGTTTAAATCGGAAGCACTGATATTGCTCTTAATGATAAATAAAATATTTTATTAAAATTTTATCTAATTTGAATTACTCTACACCGTTGAGTAGATATAATAGCAAGTGTCAAAGAAAGATATAGAAATAGTAATTTCTTGTATTCTTCTTAGAAAAAGGAATGAAATATAATGCAAGTCGTAGAGTACCGGCTTTGACTAAATTGACAATGTGCGGATTAAACATGCTAGACATATTTTAAATGTTATTAAGAGAGCTTAGAGTGAGTTTGGACTAAATCGAAATGAGTTCGGATAGAAATAGAGTCGGAAAAGCTCAAGTCTAACCTTCAGACCAGTTCCAGGCGCCCGAAACAAGTATCGAGCACCTAGATGTGTTTTCGAAATCGGGGGAAGGTGGCCGGAAGAGAAAGCGGGTGCTCAACACAAAAGCGGGGGAGTGTGGAGCTCCATAGTTTTCGGACCCGAAACACTATTCGAAAGCCCTAGCAGGCACCTTCAGCAATTTTGCAGGCGCTCAACCCGAGCGCAAGCTCGCGGGTTGTCGCAAGGATTCAAACGCCCGAAATATCCTACGGGTGCCTGAAAAGCCGTGAACGCATAGTAACTCTGAAGTTTTGGACGCTCGAAATCTTTTGCAGGAACCTAAAAGTGTCGTTGACTAACAGGGTGCTCTGAGTGTAAATAAAAGAGATTTTGGGCTAAGTAGCAATTATTGCAACCAAAATAAACCAATTCTCCATCAGCTGAACCCGCACACTCCCTCTCACTTCCTTCTTTCCCACTCTCTCCAACTAAACTTCTGTAAATGGCAGAGTTATGATGAAAACTGGTTTGGAGGACTATTCCTATGGTCCATGTGAAGTTTCAAGCTATTTAGAGCATTTTCAGCGCGGGCTCAGTGCAAAAATGAAATTTGAAAATATTGGACGTTGACCAATTGACTGAAAATAGTCAAGAGGTAATTATGGATAAGCCCAAATTGGGTTACAAGGGTTTCGGAATGATTAGAATAGAATTGGATTCTAAAGGAGCAAAATTGAAAATTTTTCGACGAGGCGAATCGGAATCGAGAAGGGTTCGGGGTCCGGACCATGGTGGGAAGGACCTGTCCTTAGCATATGAAGACTGGACCATGAGGGGGAGTCCAGACCTTCCTTGTGAATCTTGAGAGTTTTGGGTTCGAGGACCAAACCGTGAAATCGCGGATCGGTCCGTCAACGCGTGGTCTGTAGGGTGACCTTTGTGGACCGGACCGTAGAACACTGTCCGAACTATCTATAGTAGAAATGCCCAGTAAGGGCATTTTTGTAATTTCAAATGAGGTGGGCCTTTAAAGGGGACCTTTCTCCTTTTCTCCTCTATACGCCCACACCCACGACACCCACACACATAGAGAGAAAGAGGGCAAAGCCCTCTCCCTCTCCTACTTTCGCTCTCCATCTTTTTCTGTAAAACTCGACGCCTGGGGGAGTTCGAGCTCGAGAATTGCGTGGGAGCGTCGGATCAAGCTTTCGACGCACATGGTAGCTCTGTGAGCTTCACAACCACAGTAAGGGTTTCAGGTCTCGAGTTCAGATTTTGGTAAATCCTTTAAAATTGAGATTCTAGTATTCCCTAGAGGCTTCTACACCTATTTGATCGGAGATTCTCCAAAAATTAAGGAGGATTTTTGGAAAAATGGATTTTAGGGTTAGGTTTGGGGCTTTTAGGTTTTTGGGGTTTTAGACCCAAATTGATTGTGTTATTCTCTAATTAAAGATTATTGGAGAGTCCTATGTAACTTTAATTTGAAAAGCGATGAGCGTCGGTGAGCAATTTTACATAACGAACCAAATTGGGCAGAAACAACCATACATGCTCCTCAGGTGCGTGCTTTGCCGTGGGAGCCCGCTAGTAAGTGTCTACAAACAATCGAGAGTATAACGAGCTGGGTTGTGCTCTACCGAAGAGATAAGATCACCTCTCATGTAATGATAGAAAAGTCAATAAATTTAATATTATTTTATTGATACAAGTAATAGTAGGTTAATTAGTAAATTAAGTAGGTATAGAATGTATACTATTTGGAATAAATTAACTACCAGTGGACAAGAAATATAGGTGTAGAAAAACATATAGGGATATATATGTATGCCAAGATAGAGACAGGTTTGTAGACCTATGTAGTGGACCAATAAAGTAGATTGACATATTCTAAGAATTAGAGAACTCAATAATAAACTAATGAGCATAGTGTCATGTGAGCATAGTTTGGAAACATAGTGGAAGGTAGACCACTTGGACAAGTTGAACATAGAACCTAAAGTCCTGTGAACTTAGGTTGGAAAGACACTGGACCTTGTGTCCCGAAACATAGGTCGGACATCTAGTGGTTAGAGTGCAACAGAGATCGTGGACCTAGAGAAGTCAATAATATAGGGTTAATATTGAACCCCTGAGACCTGGACAAAGGTGATTCCATAATCCAAGGATTTGTGACTGTGGGTATACGGCTTGTTACTCGCCCAGCAGAGGATTCTCGATCACGGGTGTACGACAGGTTCCTCTCACATTAAGAATTTCTCAACCGAGGGAGTATGGCATGTTCCTCTCCTATTGGGTAATCTATAGACTGTGGGTGTACGACAGACTCCTCTCCTAGCCCGTGACTAATAAACCACAGGTGCACGACATGTTCCTCTCCTGGTGAATGGTCTATTGGACCGAGTGTATACGGCATGCTTCTCACTCATCGGTGGTACTACCCAGGATTAACTTAAGACTGAGTAGGGTACTTGGCTAAGGTAATAGAACCTTATGTTGGGATGGATAGAAATGGATAGTGAATAAGAAGTAAATGTATAGTAACTAAAAGCTAAAGCAAGGGGATCGCTAGGTGCAGGAATACGAGCAGAAATTCTCTCACATAGTTAACTACATTTCGTACGTGGTACGAGACGACAAAGACAAGGTCGATTGCTTCGAGCGGGACTTCGGCTAGAAATCTTCAAGGTTTTGCATGTCATCAAATTGCAAACCTTTGCCAAGGTTATGGATCGGGCCTTTTGGGTGGAGCAAGGTAATGCAATAGCGCGTGAGGAGCGCGAATCCTGTGACTTGGTTAGAGAAGTAAGGCAACAGTCGGGTGCTACGAGTGGTCAATTGAACATCAGATGACCCCTGAGGCACTCGTAGTCGCAATCCAAGACCCCGAAGGTATCCGTTGCTCGGTCCTCGACGAGGTGTGTTATTTGTGGCGGATCCCATCAGGCTCGGCGATGTGTGCTGCGAGAGGGTAGGTGTGTTAGGTCTGGGCAACTGGGTCACACGAAGTATGATTGTTCCTTGGGGGATAGCCAGGCCCCACCTGTCTCAATGACAGTTTTCTCTCCAGGACAACCTGCGGGTATGCCACATGCGACAAGGTCTGTAGAACATGCGTAAAGGTCAAGATGACCGAAAGGTTCGCGATAGGCGTCAAGTGGCCGTGGGTTCGTGACCCAGAAGGAGAAACCCACTATTGCCCAAGAGGAGGAACCCGCTATTGCCAACGACACTATTATGACCCGGATCTCTGCGGAGGTTTTGCAGCGTGTTCAGCGGCTTCTGGAGACCTATGTTGTGTGATGGAGATGGTTGCGCGCAAATCGGACCTCAGGATTGGACCCGGCGCGAAAATTGGATCAAGTTTACCTATCCGGATGCCTTCATCGAAATTTAGAAATGGTTTCTGTAGTGACCCCGATCCCCGTGTAGCTTCTCCCATGACCCGTGATGTAGAACACCTATTGTTGGTGTGTAGGACCCGCAACGCGTCAAATGGGGGCGTTGGACGGACTCAGTGACGCCTCGGGATTGAGCCTGCCTTCCGGCTGTTTTTGTCGGAATTTAGAAAGGGCTTTAGGCTAATCCGAGGTCATATTTGGATTCAGCGCGGAAAAACGTCGAAAATTGGCTATTTACTTGCCTCTTTCGGAGTCCGGATGCTCAAAAACGGACCCCCGGAAGTTTTTCGCGTATTTTGGTGCATGGGGGAAGCCGTGGACCGGCCTGGTGCCACGTGGCGCCCTGCCATTGGCCAGCGCCAACTGCCCCCGCTGACCGGTCGGGC
This sequence comes from Tillandsia leiboldiana, assembly GCA_029204045.2. Lineage (NCBI taxonomy): Eukaryota > Viridiplantae > Streptophyta > Magnoliopsida > Poales > Bromeliaceae > Tillandsia > Tillandsia leiboldiana. Next base: position 20,050,821 of record CM055076.1, on the reverse strand, counting down.
CACGCGTCAGCGCCCGCGCCGCCTTGCACGGGCTGTTCCCTGTTCGGGACACGTGTCAGCGCCTGGGCGATTCGGGCGCTGATGACGGGCGGGCTGGGGGGCGGTTTGTAGGCACTGTAGGCGCCCGAAATTGGGGCCCAAAAGCCCAATGTGTGCTTTTTTTGGATTTTTCTTGGTGTGGGCCTATAAATAGGCCCCTTCACCTTCGAGTTTGGGCTTTTTCCCGAACTCTTTTGCCCTTGTACCCTTTAGAAAAGTTGTTGCTTATCTTGTTGTGCATCTTGTGAAGGAGTTTCGGATTTTTCGAAGAGCGCGGCCTCGACGACTTCGGCATCGTAGCGCAGAGCGACGTTTTTTCATCGGAGGCCCATTATCGTCGCATTTCGGTCTGCGGGGTCCACAGAGCTGCTCCGACAGTATTTTTGGACGATTTTTGTGGCGTCGGACTCATGAGAGGTAGATCTACGATTTTTGTATCGTTCACTTTCCTCAGATTTGAGCTTTTCTTGGAATTTCTGGTACATTTTTGACCCTCTTTGCTGCTGGTGGATCTTCTTGGACAGCAGCACCTTGTCGGATTTTTATCTCCACGTCCAGGTATTGGAATTCGATGTTTAAGGGCTTGATTGACATCTACACTTCGCGAGGATCGCCGTCATATTTTTATTGGATTTTTTGAAGTTTTGTTTATAGGTGGAAATTTCGCATCTTTGGGACTGTTTTCCAGCAGATTATGTGCACTTGGATTTTTGGAATAAATTGTAACTTTGGACCTTATTGTTGTACCCATGAGAGTTTTCGGGTACTTCTGAACCTGTTGGAGTTGGGAAAAATTAGAGATTTTGTTCTCGGGTGTTTTCAGCTTGTTGGACTTTGGACAGTTTAGCACTTCCACGTGTCAATGCTCCGAAAGTACCTTTCCGACCCGTCACACGTCATCGACATTTCAGCGATTGAGCTTCGGGAAGAGTTGAGCTTCGACGAGACTCCGGTGCAAATCTTGGCACGAGAAGACAAGAAATTGCGTAATCGATTGATTCCCTACGTAAAGGTGCATTGGAGCAATCACGAGGAACGCGAAGCTACCTAGGAATTAGAATCATACATAAAGGAACGTTTTCCAGAGTTGTTTAACGAGAGTCGTCGTTAAGTTTCGGGGACGAAACTTCTTTTAAGGGGTGTGTGATGTAATGACACTTTTAAATTTACTTTGACTTTTGAATAAATTTTAGTTTTAGGTATTGATCCGTGTCCTTGTGCCCTTCTGATTTTCGGGTATAAGTACTATTTTGCGATAGAGCTCGCTTAATGTTGACCAACGATGCGATCGGGGGAAAAATTCGACTTACGGATCTCCCGAAATGAGCCTTTTTGTGATAACGGGTACGATCGGATAAGTTCAACCCGTTAAGGCCTTGGTGCATCGAAATCTGCGCCGGCTGTTTTAGAAATGTTGTGTAAGTGGCATGCTTATCGAGAAGTCGGTTGGAGGAATCCCTATTATTTATATCGGAGTTTTGGGACTCGTACGTACACGAAAAAAAGAAAAATTACCGCTTCCGGGATTAGGGTTTCCTCCTTTCGCCTCGTCCCTTCTCGTGGTGCCGGGGGCTAATATCAGAGACGACGCCAACGCCGGAAGACGAATCCAGGAACACCACCGTCATCAGGCAGGAACGTACCGTCTGTTCTGATCTTACCAGGTTAGCTTACCCCGTTGTTTACGATTTTTGGGTTGGGTGCTTTTTGTTTCGTACGTAGTTACTACCTCGGGCGTTCGGCGGATGTTTTGTGGGTACCAACGGTGGCACCGCCATCGCCGGATGCCCTAGCCGCGCCGCCACCGCGCCACCGCCAGATGCCCTAGCCGCGCCACTACCGCGCCACCGCCGGATGCCCTAGCCGCATGCCCGGGCAGCGCGGGAGCTGCGCGCCGCCCAGCTTGGCAGCGCGGGGCCTAGCCGCGCTGCGGGCGCATGCCCGAGTAGTGCGGGAGCCGCGCGCCGCCCAGCTTGGCCGCGCGGGGCCTAGCCGCGCTGCGGGCGCATGCACGGGCAGCGCAGGGCCTAGCCGCGCTGCGGGGGCATGCACGGGTAGCGCGGGGGCCGCGCGCCGCCCAGCTTGGCCGCGCGGGGCCTAGCCGCGCTGCGGGCGCATGCACGATCAGCGCGGGGGCCGTGCGCCGCCCAGCTTGGCCGCGCGGGGCCTAGCCGCGCTGCGGGCGCATGCACGAGCAGCGCGGGGGCCGCGCGCCGCCAGCTTGACCACGCAGGGCGTAGCCGCGCTGCGGGTGCATGCTCGGGCAGCGCGGGAGCCGCGCGTCGCCAGCGCGGGAGCCGCGCGCCGCCAGCGCTTGGCCGCACAGGGCCTCGTCGCGCTGCGGGCGCATGCCCAGGCAGCGCGAGACCACGCGCCGCCAGTGTTAGGCCGCGCGGGGCTCAGCCGCGCTGCGGGCGCCCGCCGCGCAAGGGAGCGCCGCCGGCCATTTGCATGCGCCGTGCGGGTGTAGCCGCCGCGCTGTGTGCGCGTGCGCCCCGCCGGGCAGGCTGCCGCACGCTGCTGTGCACCGCCGCTGCACGCTGGACTGCGCGACGTAGGGATAGGCCGCGCCCTGCCAGGCCGCCGCTCCGCGCCGCTGAGCGCGTGCCACGCCCTGCCAGGCCGCCGCCGCTCGGTTCTGCTTGCACCTGGGAGATGCCCCATCGCGTCGTCGTCGCCGCCGCCGCCGCCGCCGCCGCCGCGCGACGGTACAGCCCGTCGAACAGCACGGTTCGTTTGACACAGTTTCATTGGCTATCCTTCTTGCACGAGTCTCCGTTCTGGTGGCCGGACGCCACAGCCCGTGGCCCGAAGGGTGGTCTGTCCAACACCGGACAGCGGTCGGGACCACTATTTCCGCGAAACGGTTAAGGGTTTCTGATTTGCTCTTTTGGGGACTTTATTAGGTCCAGGGGACGTACGAGAGCACAGGAAGGGCGTGGGCGCTTCTGGTCACCACTGTTTGAGGTGGGTACCCTCATTCGTGGAAGGGGATACTGCCAGATGGCTCCCCCCCGGTGTCTTCTTTGATTATCTTTAAATATTAGTAATTCTTTAATAATTGAGTATGGTAAGACTGGTTGAATGATGCTTATGCTACATCGAAGCAAGGATTTAAGTACCGTGGCACGGGGTCGTGCCGAAAACTTGCCGGCACGGTACGGCACGGTGCGTGCCGAGCCGTGCCGATGAGTGTGGGTCACAAAAAATACATGCGTGCCGACACATAATGGCATGAAATATTTAATTTCTTTAGCAACAAAATTTTTTAATTGCTTATTATGTATCTTTATCAAATATTTTGAACTTTATTAAGAAAATTACTTAGTAATTTTAAGAAAAAAGGATTTTGAACTGTGTCATTGGCACGGGAACTGTATCGTGCTGGTATCTTGTTGGCACGGTACGGCACGGTAGATACGGCCCGTGCCGATGGATACTTAAAACCTTGCATCGGAGCGACTGAGAGCCACAAGAGTTTTACAGCACTTGTTCGATAACATGCTCACGGCGCTTGCACGCACACCAGCGGTTTGGCCACCGTGTCGGTGTATTTTTTCGGAGAGGTGGTCTGATTAGACTCGTGGACCCCACGCGGCTATGTGCGTGGGGGCCCCCTTGCGGTTATTTGAGGAGCTGCATTCGTGCAGTGGGGTGTTTCTTTGCATCAGGTTCTGAGCGGGACTATTCTTTATGCCTGAGGTCCTCGGACCGACATGGCGGTTGTGTGTTGTGGTTCTCGAGGAAGACACGATGAGTAGCAGGATGGGGGTGTGGATGTTCCGGTTTACGGTTCGGTTTATTATTATCATCTTTTGATCAGCATCTTTCTTATATCTGTTGGTAGTCTTACCTACTCTTCATGTCACTGACTCCCACTATGCGACAGGTTCGGTCAGGGGTGGGGTCCGGGACGGCGGTGAGGTTGCGACTAGAGAGTACTAGCCAATCTCCGGGCTGGTGATACTTTCCCTTCTCTTTATTTGCTTGTTTCAGTTTGTTAGCTTACTTCGCATGTGGTTTTAGTTATTGTGGATAATGTGGATGTTGAGATGGATTTATGACTTGCGTTGGATAACTGTATGGTAGGACTTCTTATTTTCCTTATACCTTTCATATGCGGTTTTCAAAATAAAAGGGTTGCGAAAAGCATTTCAAAAATCGGGTGTCGCGTAGGCACCATCTTTAAAATCTGTGGATTTATCCTTTCAAATCACATCGCATTAATTTAACATCGTTTTACAACTCAACCATTTCCTAATTACTCTCGATTATTGTGGTTAAAGTATGTTCATGGTAGCTACGCCGTACATACGCAAGTGAGACTCTGTCTGTCATACAGAGAGAACTGGTGTATGTGGCGGGTCTATGCACGTGCCTCGAGGGAGCCTATTTCAAAAAAAAAATGTACTGTATTTTTCGCTGTTTACCTACTCCTGGGGCGTGACACTCTACTCTTTCTCTACTATATATATAATAGAGCTTATATGCCTTTAAAAGCACAAGCACATCCATGCTTATGAATTGTTTATCATTGGATTTGCATTGAGATTTATGTTTTTTACTTTTTTCTTTTTTCCTCTCTCTTTAGTTGACTTTACAATAGCACAAATCCCAATATAAATCCAATGATAAAAAATTCACAAGCATAAATTGGCTTGTAGTTTTGAAAGTATATAAACTCTACTCTCTCTCTCTCTCTCTCTCTCTCTCTCTCTCTCTCTCTCTCTCTCTCTCTCTATATATATATATATATATATATATATATATGTGTGTGTGTAACTTGTTGAGCAAGTAATTACTTTATAAAAATTAATTTTAACCTTAAAAGTGAACAGCTAGATCTAAACAAGCCAGTGTATTAAAGCATTTTTCTATAATAAAATTTTCAAAGAGTATTAATATATTGAGCTAGGCTAGTATATATGCTTTCGAAAACACGAAGGCCTGTGTTTTCAAGTTATTTTTTATAATGGGACACTTGATTCGACGATCAACTTCGTTAAATAAAATTTAGAATATTTAAACTATTTAAAAACCAAAATTTATAATTTTTTTGATTTTATTTGTCTAGTGAATGAGTAGTCTCAAAATAAACGGAAAAAAATAAAAATCTCATTAAAAAAAAAGTGATAAAAAACTCAAAAGTTTAAATCGGGCCAAATTGACGACCTCCGAGTGTGACACAAGCTTCACAAAAAAATAGCAAGTTTTGGAAGACATACATGCAAAAGCATAGAAAATTTTGGCCCCCAGGCCACTGCTACACGAAGGAAGAAATTTTTGACACTCGGTGTTTAAATCAAGAATTTAAGTGCCGTGGCACGAGGTCGTGCCGAAAACTTGCCGGCACGGTACGGCACGGTGCGTGCCGAGCCGTGCCGATGAGTGCCGGTCACAAAAAATACATACGTGCCGACACATAATGGCATGAAATATTTAATTTCTTTAGCAACAAAATTTTCTAATTGCTTATTATATATCTTTATCAAATATTTTGAACTTTATTAAGAAAATTATTTTGTAATTTTAAGAAAAAGGGGTTTTAAACTGTGTCATCGGCACGGGAGCTGTATCGTGCCGGTATCTTGTTGGCACGGTACGGCACGGTAGATACGGCCCGTGCCGATGGATACTTAAATCCTTGGTTTAAATATTTTTTTACTATCCACCACATCTTCGTAGATATTTTAGACTTTATTACGGGAGATTAAGTGATACGACACCAAAAAAATAATGATGAAAAAAATATTCAATTTATATTTATAAGAAATTGTCTAATATAATTTTTATGGCCTTATCAGAAAATACAAAACTATTTCTCCACATACTTTTTTTCTACATCCTTTTTTCCCTTTTGTTCATTTATTCTCTATTTGGATAAATGAATATATTGTTCGTTATATATCCATGATATACTTGAAAAGTTTATATATTTGGTAGATGGAAGTATGATCAAATGTCTAAAATTGAATGCTACTTACATTTAGTCCTAGTAAGTGTTATACCATCAAATCACAGATACCAGAACCTTTTAAGAAGAAAAAAATCAAACCCCTTTCTTACAATCACACAAGAAAATTCTTATGCCGAATAAGTTATCCTTAAATATTTTATTTCGACTTCCAAACAAGCTATTAATTTTCTCCTATTTAAAACAAATCCATATCTCGGACCTATTAAAAATCATTAAGTCCAAATGTAACACTGTTCTCTAATTCAACGTCACGGCGTGGGCATACAAAAAAGGATTCAAGTGGAACCGCAAGAAGGAATGTTGAATATGATTATTGAAAGTAACACTATTGTATAGTAATTTAAAGTTTTATAGACAAGCAGTTGTTTCGCAATTTTTAACAAGAATATAGTACGTAGCAAAGAAAAATTAGAGAGGAGTAATTTTTTGAATGTTTCTTGTAAGAGTGGAAATGAAATGAAAGTTTCATAAAGAAGACTTACAATGGAGTCAACGAAATTCAATTATTGGCGACGGAGGGATCCGTCCGTCCGCCCCCACTCCACACTTTTGTTGACGGAGAATTTATTGTCTGCATATAGAGGTCTATAGATTAAGGAAAAAATGTGCAAGAAATGTTTGAACTTTAGCTTTTTTTTATAAACAGGTATTTGAATTTTTTATTTGTCTTAATAATACTGTACTATACTGTACTGTACAGATTTTTTTTTACTTTCTACATTACCCTCATTTTTTTCAAATATATTATTCAACCATTCTTTTTTTTTTTTATAATGTTGGCGCTCTGGACGAGTTGGATCAGAAACAGTGTTGGCACTCTGGAGTAGGGATGTCAACGTTCGGATTCGGGACGGATTTTCAAAAATTCAAATCCGAACTCGAATCCGACGAATTTTAAAAATTCATATTAATATCCGAATCCGACCAACAATCCAAAACCCGAACCCGAATCCGGACCCGAAAATCCAAACCTGAAACAATTATTTTTTTTTCTTTTTACAATATTTCAAAATAAATTAGATTAAATTTAAAATTTTAAAATATAAATTTAAATATAATATTAAATATTTATATACATATATATTATATAACGTAAAATTAATTCGGGTTCGGATCGAGTTCGAGTTCTGGTCGGGTATAATCAAAATTCATATCCAAATTCAAATCCGTCGAATTTTTATTTTTTATATCCATATCCGAATCCATATCCGTTAAGCATCGGATGAATCCATTCCATTCGGATTCGGATTCGGATAAAATTTCGGATATCCATACCCATTGACATTCCTACTCTGGAGGGTTGTTGTTGTTGTTGTTGTTGTTGTTGTTGTTGTTGTTTTTCTTTTTTATGTGTGTGACAGTGTGAGTGTGTGTGTGTGTGCTGCTTGTCGCCTGGTCTAGAGGCCAGATTGTCTCACTTCTTTTAGCTTAGTTCATTTCTCTTTGAATGAAGCGGATAGTCTGCTATCTTTCTCTCAAAAAAAAACTTTTTTTTTTTTTTTTTCAGCCTCTACACTATAAGAAAATAAACTTATAATTTGTACAAAAATTGATAATAAATATTGTTTAAAAGAGATAGAGCATACATTCAAGTTGGGGGAGGAGCAATTTTTTGAATACTTTTTGAACGAGGGGGGAAATGAAATAGAGGTTTCATAGATAAGACTTACCAGCCAAACTCAATTAGTGCTAACGAGATTCTCGATGATCGCCGACGACACCACCGATTCGGCTATGAAAGTTAAAGCCATAATTCTCCAGATAGCTCTAACTCCAACTACTTCACCACTGCTTGGGCAAGCAAATGATCAAACACCTGGAGTGCATAAATTGGAGAAAAAGGAAAGAGGTGTTCAGCTTGCAAAGAAGAAAGATTTAGGAGAAATGAGTTCTTGAATGCTGTCAGCCAATATGGAGGAACCTGAGAATAGAAATTTTTTTGAATGCTTCTTAAAAGAGGGGAGGAAATGACATAATCCTCCAGATAGCTCTAAGTGCAGCTACTTCACGACAAAGGCAATTGATCAAACTCCTGGAGTGCAGAAATTAGTGAAAGAGAAAAGAGATCTAGGTTGAGCTCGCAAGGAAGACAAATTGAGGAGGAATGAGTTCTTGAATGCTGTCAACCAATAATAGAGTATGACTGCTTTCTTTGATTCCCCAGAAAAAAAAAAAAAGGCGAAAAATTGGGGAGTAGTAATTTCTTGGATGCTTCATAGAAGAGGGGAGGAAATGAAATGGAGGTTTCATAGATAAGAGTCAAGCAAACTCGATCCATTATTGCTGACAAAGGAATCCATCCGTACACCCCCACTCCACACCCTTTTTGACCAAGAGCATTTGAACTTTAGCTCTTTTATAAACAGGGCATTTGAATTTTTTAATTTGGCTTAATTACACAACACTACACTGTTTTTTACAGATTAATTTTTACTTTCTATATTATACTATTTTTGTTTTTTTCAAATACACCAATCAACTCTTCTTTTATTCAATCTCTACACTATAAGAAATAAACTTATAATTTTGTATAAAAATTGTTAATAAATATTGGTAAAAAGTGTCATTTTGGCATAAAAAATAACTTAATATAAACTTTCAATAAGTCTAGCTACTAGGAAATTCATTTTATTTTTTTCCTTATTTTTTAACCACTATCTCTTAATAAGTTGTTAGATTTTGTCTAAAATAATATATTTGTTAAGCATACCGTAGAAAAACAAAAATAAATCTAAAATTCAGTGTAAAGACTGATAAAATATAATAAGTTATTTGGTCTTTTAAATTTTGACAATTTGATCCTCCAATAAACTGTTCAATTACCCCTCTCCTCAATCAAAGTTACTAGTCACACTACAGTTTGATTTCTTTTATATAATCTCGTAAGACTTTAAAATATAAAGAAATCTACTTTTTCTCTTCCAATTTTAATAATTAAGCATGAGAATTGTGCAATGAGATGAACACGAATTTTTGTTTTTTTTTTTAACAAGTTATAATAATATATACAATAAAAATTCATAGTTTCCATGTAAAACTAAAATAAAATAAAAATTTAAAAATTTTGAATTTTTTTTTTAAAAAAAAACATGCTTTTCCGGAGAAGGAAAAAAAATAAAATTAAAAAAATTAAAATAAAATAAAAATTTATGCTAGATCTCCCGGTAAGAAAAAAAATAAAATTTTAAATTTTAAAAATTTTAAGGCCCCGTTTGGTTCGGGGATTAATTTCTGAGGTATAAATTTTTTTATACCTGGGATAGCTTGCTATTCCGGGATAAAGAAGTATAAAAGTAAAATTGCGTTTGGTTGAAAAGTTGGTATTCTCTGGAATAGCTAAAATAGTGTTTGGTTGAAATTATGGAATAGTGGAGGATAGTGAAAAAAGAAGATAGAATTTTATTGAAAATGCCAACTTTGCCCTTATCTTTTTTTTGTAGGAAAATTAATTTTAAAATTATATTTAATTTGAAGCAATTTAATTATAAGTAATAAATTATATCTTACCTAAAAAAATAATAATTTTTATTTTATAGTATATTTTACTGCAAATTTTAAAAATAAAAGTGCAAATGAATTTTAATAATTATAAATTTTAAATTATAAATTTTAATTTTAATTATAAATTATAAATTATAAATTTTAATTTTAATTTAAAACTTTAATTTTAAATTTTAATTTTAAATTTTAAATTTTAATTTTAAACTTTAATTTTAAATTTTAATTTTCAAATTTTATTTTAAATTATGAATTTTAAAAATTTAATTGTAAATTATAATTTTTAATTTTAAAATTTAAAATTTATATTTGAAATTTGTTAATTTGAAATTTTAAATTCAAAATTTCACATTCAAATTTTAAAATTTTAAAATTCAAATTCAAATTTGAAATTTAAAATTTATAATTTTAAAATTGAAAATTTAAAATTTTATAATTCAAATTCAATTTTTAAATTTTAAAATGTGAAAATTAAATCGTAAATTTTAAAATTTTAATGTGAAATTTTATAAATTTGAATTTTATAAATTTTAAAATTTTAAAATTTTATAAATATTATTTTTATTTTAAAACTTTAATTTTAAATTTTAATTTTAAATTTTAATTTTAAATTTTAATTTTAAATTTTAAATTTTAATTTTAATTTTAAATTTTATTTTAAATTATAATTTTAAATTTTAATTTTTTAATTTCAAATTTTATTTTTAAATTTGAATTTTAAAAATTTAATTGTAAGTTACCAATCCAAACATTACAAAAGGAAAATCCAAGCAGCAGTACCTTCTGAAGGAGCATCCCAACATTTGTATCAACATTTCTATCGGACACCATCATTAATTAATTATAGTTAATGCAGTTTCACTCTTTTAAATATGTATAAATGGGTAGAACACTCTTTTAAATATACACAATTATATTGGCAATACTCATTGAATCATCCCAACATCTCTATCAGCAAGTTCAATGATAATGCAGTTTCACAGAGCCTCAAGTTGTAAGTCAATCACATAGCCAAAAGCTGGAAGTAAAGGTGCATACATTAAAATTCAAGACTTCACATAGCATTACATTGGAAATAAAGGTAAAGCAATGAAATACATAGTCACAAAATCACCAAACATTCAATTCAACTTTCTAACAACTCTAATTAGTACATTAATTAAAAAAGCATATATAAATTCGCCAAGTTCAACAAATGAAAAAAAAGTTTAAACATCATATCGAATTTGCTCTCCTATCTTCTATTCCACAGTTGCTCGGTGATCTTTGTGCGAAGGATGTCGCCTCGACGAGACTCATCATGGCCAACTAAATGTATCGGTTCATCATCTTGTTCATCAACAAAGTCTGGTTCCATTTGCATGTTGAAATACCTATCACCCCCTTGGTGTCTCTTGATGAAATTATGTATCACACAGCATGCAAGAGCAATACGACATTGCACTTTGTAAGGAAAAGGTGTTGCTTGTCGGAGGACCTTGAACCGCCTCTTGAGTATCCCAAAAGCTTTCTCAACAACATTCCGCAATTGGGCATGGCGATGATTATACAAATCTTTAGGTCCTCGATGCCTTCGGGCATGTGCATTAACATCGAATTGGCTTAAGTGGTATCGTTCCCCTCTATAGGGCGCAAGAAATCGATCAGTGTTGGCATAGCCTGAATCGACTAAGTAAAATTTTCCTACAAAAGAACATAAAACCAATTTCATTTAAATAATGACAATGAATCACATAGTAAATGTATCGTATTAGAAGACTATGTTACCTTCTGGGACTGTAAAACCACCACTCTCGCAACACCATCGCATCACCCTCATATCTGCTGCAGAGCCCTCCCAACCAGTGCACACAAAAAGAAATTGGTGGTCGAATGAACATGCTGCCATCATGTTCTGAGATGTAAAACCTTTTCGACAGCGATATCTTGGTTGCTTACTCTTTCGTACAACCACCGGAATGTGTGTCCCATCGACCGCACCAATAGCATTCTATATTTAAGTGTTCGAAGAAAACATAAATAGAATGAGACAACTTCAAGTCATAAAGTAAGAAATCACAGCAGCTAAGTCGAAATTGTGTATAGTATTAACCTTGAAAGGATGAAAGATTGGATTATCTTTTACTCGTGGGTGCACTCCTACGTTTGTTTGCGGTAGTTGGATATAATCTTGTCTAAGTTCCACCACCCCACGCAACACATTGTTAAAATGCCGGCTTATCGTTTCTCCTGAATGTTGAAAAGTTTCAGACAGGACTCGGTTTGCCACCCCATGGCCTATACCAAATAAGAAAATACCAAGTTGTTCATCAACCGTTAAATGCCTAGTGCCTATTATTAAGCCCCTCCCTACTAATTCATCCCGAAGCCTAATGAACATGGTATTTGTCATCCTGAAATGTTGGTAACCTCTATCAGGATGTCCATTCAACATGTCATTAATAAGTTGATGGCCAGTGAATGGCCGTGTTCGACATGGTCGTTTGTACATAGTGTTTGAGAATGAATAGTCATCCTCATCAAGCAGCAATTCTTGTACGTCTTCCCAATAGTCTTCTTCCTCGTCTAAGAATGTCATGAGCTCGGCAACGAGCGGGGAGGAAAAATTACGTTGGTTGATTGTCGTAGTCATTGGAAATCTACAATTGAGTACTAAGGAATAAGGTAAAAGTTCGAATATAAGCTAAAGCAAGATGAAAGTAACATGAAAGTAATATACAATAAATCAGGTTGGAATATAAGCTAAAGCAAGATGAAAGTAACATGAAAGTAATATAGAATAAATCATGTTGGAATATAAGCTAAAGCAAGATGAAAGTAACATGAAAGTAATATAGATGAAAGTAACATAGCTGCTGCAGGTTGGAAGTGAGATTGTTGTGATGAGAAGTTTGTACATGCCTCATGGTGGATGGTGGCTGCAGTTGGCTCAGGTGTCAAGGGTGGCAAGTATAAATGGTGGTTGCAGCACATAATTGTATCTGCCCTCCATACCATTCACACTGGTCACTCTTGATGTCATCATAGCCATTTCCCACAATTGTTTTTATAAGCGACGAGTCATTTCCGATAGGCAACAATATTTCCGATGTTTGGGCTCAGGTGTCAAGAGTGGCGAGTGTACATGGTAGCTCTTGATGCATAATGGAATTTGCCCCTCCATACCATTCACATATGTCACTCTTGATGTCATCATCGCCATTTCCCACAACTGATTTTATAAGCGACGAGTCATTTCCGATGATTTTATAAGCGACGAGTCTGTTCAAAGATCATAGTATCACAAAGCCTCAAGTTGTATGATCAAGAATAAATCACATTGCCTCGAGTTCATAGTATCTCACAGCCTCATGTTTTAAGACCAAAAAAAAAATCACAAGCAGTTCAAAGAATCTGAGTTGGCCTCGACTTCAAAGAACATGAAGTTCAAAGTTAAAGATTGCCTCTTGAATGGTAACATGCAGTTCAAAGAATCTGACAGCCTCAAGTTGTAAGATCAAGAAAAAATCACAATGCCTCGAGTTCATAGTTTCTCACAGCCTCCAGTTTTAAGACAAACAAAAAAAATCACAAGCAGTTCAAAGTTAAAGATTGCCTCAAGAAAAAATCACAATGCCTCGAGTTCAGAATATCTCACAGCCTCCAGTTTTAAGACAAACAAAAAAAAATCACAAGCAGTTCAACGTTAAAGATTGCCTCAAGAAAAAATCACAATGCCTCGAGTTCAGAATATCTCACAGCCTCTAGTTTTAAGACCAAAAAAAAAATCACAAGCAGTTCAAAGAACATGAAGTTCAAAGATAAAGATTGCCTCAAGAATGAAAACATGCAGTTCACAGGATCTCATGTCAGTTTGCCTCAAGAATGAAAACATGCCTCAAGAAAAAATCACAATGCCTCGAGTTCAGAATATCTCACAGCCTCTAGTTTTAAGACCAAAAAAAAAAATCACAAGCAGTTCAAAGAACATGAAGTTCAAAGATAAAGATTGCCTCAAGAATGAAAACATGCAGTTCACAGGATCTCATGTCAGTTTGCCTCAAGAATGAAAACATGCCTCAATAAAAAATCACAATGCCTCGAGTTCAGAATATCTCACAGCCTCAAGATTTAAGACCCAAAAAAAAAAATCACAATGCCTCGAGTTCATACTATTTCACAGCCTCTGGTTTCAAATAGCCGCAAGATGAAATAAATAATATAATCACATACCTTCGCCTTGGAAGTATAAGCAATAGAAGATAAATAGGCAACAATGTCACTCTTGATGTCATCATCGCCATTTTCCGCAACTCATTTGATACGCGACGAGCCAAGTTAAATAGGCATCAATTTTTCCGATGATTTGGCTCAGGTGTCAAGAGTGGCGAGTGTACATGGTAGCTCTTGATGCATACTGGTATTTGCCCCCCCATACCATTCACATATGTCACTCTTGATGTCATCATCGCCATTTTCCACATATGTCACTCCCAAATCTGAGTTGGCATAGCCTCAAGAAAAGCAGAGTTGACATAGCCTAAAGAACAATCGAAATCACAGTTAGCATAGCCTCTTGATGACATAGCAGCAGTTTGGAAGTTAAGAAGCAAACAAAATAAATCCGAGTTTGCATAGCAGCAGTTACAACAAAATCAGAGTTGACAGCCTAAAGATCAATCGAAATCACAGTTCGCATAGCCTCTTGATGACATAGCAGCAGTTTGGAAGTTAAGAAGCAAACAAAATACATCCGAGTTTGCATAGCAGCAGTTACAAGTAAACATAGCCACAGGATCTCATGTCAGTTTGCAAACATAGCCACAGGATGTCATAGTTTCAAGGTTAGATGAAAATCAGAGTTGGCATAGCCTCAACTTTATAGCCTCAAGTATAGATAGCACCAAGTGCATAATTAATCACATAGCCACTAGTCAACAGACAATGCATAGCCTATAGTCATACGAAATCACATAGCACCAAGTGCATAATTAATCACATAGCCTCTAGTCAACAAACAAATGTCAGTTTGCAAACATAGCCACAGGATATCATAGTTTCAAGGTTAGATGAAAATGAGAGTTGGCATAGCCTCAAGATCATTCGAAATCACATAGCACCAAGTGCATAATTAATCACATAGCCTCTAGTCAACAGACACATGTAAAAAGCCAAAAGTTCATGTCAAATTGCAAACATAGCCACAGGATCACATAGCCCCCATTTGGACATATAAGAAAAGCAAGAAAGAAATGGAATTCACATAGCTGCAGATTCCAAGTACAGGTAAAGTCAGTTCATAGTTGGCGTGGATGGTGGCTGCAGCAGTGGGGAGATCTGCCCACCATACCGTAATTTACAGTAATTTAGAATGCCCCGATTAGCAAGCCGTTGCCACATTACAGTAATTTAGAATGCCCCGATTAGCAAGCCGTTGCCACATCATTGCCAACTTTAGTAATCTGCAAGTACAAAATATGTTAAATAATGGAAAAAAGCATCTAAAAATAAAAATACAGTATAATTATAATTCACCCACCTTAACCACCATCTTCACCAAATAAAATAGGAGCATAGCCATTACAACATATGCATTATATATGAGAGATAGGTGATGAAAATGTAAATTACTTAATACAATAACTAATTAAAACATAGCAAATGTTCAGAATAGACGAAATCTCAAACGGCATGGTGCACACGGGCCACCAAGGCCACTAAATATATGTAAAGATCTTGCCATGTCTAAAGAAGTACCAAAAACTGCAAGACCACAAAAAGCACCATATTAATCAAAGTCAATATATCCTAATTAGGAGGAAAAGATGGTCCTTCCGGAGGGTTGGAGGGTGCATTAGGAGGGAATGATGGTGATGTTGGAGGAATAGTTGATGCATTGGGAGGGAAGAATGGCGCTGCAGGTTGGAAAGAGGTTGTTGCCGGGGTAAAGAAGGCACCAGCTGGTGCAAATGTAGGTGCAACTGGACGTTGTGTCGCAAACACCTGTTGCATCGACACTTGACGCTCGATCCACATGTACAAAAGATCACCACTCAAAGTCATAAATATTGGACGGTTGCGCTCATCTTTCAATGCCTCACATGCCGCGAGTACACCCTCGGGAGACAAATGGGGAACATTACTTAATCTCTCCATACACTCTTCTATTGAGTGTATTTTTGGGCGTGCTTGTAGCTCACGATCCATTATGGTTTGAGCAATTTCATTTCTTTTTCTCCCCAATTCAACAAGCTCACACATAGCGTCAGCTCGTCCGTCGAGTTTCCTTCGACGGTTTGAAGTCGGGGTGGGATTTGGTGGTGAGACGCGAACCCTTTTCATCGATGAAGTTGGTTCGGAGGCACTATCGGTGCACTGTGTACTTAATTTAATTGGAGTTGGAGTGGGGGAAGTTGAATTTGCATCATTCACATCCTCCAAATTTTTGCCTAAGCTTTCCATATCAAGCCGGTGTCTAACCGGAGAAGATGAAGAGGTGGAACGAGCATCGCCGGCGGGCGTTTGGGAAGTAAAGCCATGCCTTCCCGTTGCAGTTGCCTTGCCGGATAAGAACTCGATTGCTTGGTAGGAGGGAAATGGCTTATCTTTGCATTTTTTATATGCCGGATTGTCCTAATATAGAGACAACAAAGTAATCAGCCTCAAGTAACAGTTGAACTATAAACATAATAGTAGATTTCAAAATAAATTACTTCGAATTTATACATACAGCTATGATCGCATCCCAATCACTTTGGTCGCCGGCAGTAGGAATATTCCGTGTGTAGTCCCACCCCCATCCGCTTTTGCTCGATAAAGTTTGATAAATCACAAACTGGCGTTTCAATACTTTCAAACGATTTTGCAAATGAACTTTCGTAAATCTCAAATGAGTCCTCTCGTTAAAGTCATGAACCATCCTAATCCATGACAAAGGGGTAAAACTTCCATTCACGAAGTTTCCAAGAGTATGCTCCTCCGTCATTATGTTCAACATTATGGAGTCCATTATATCACTCCAGTTAGAAGAACGTACTCTAGATTTCACAGACTCTTTCGTAGGGCAATCAATACTTTGGCTATCACCCGAGGGGACATCAATAATAGGGCCTTTGTTCTTACCAAAAGGATTCAAAGTTGCTTTTGAATGAGCCATCTAGGTTGCATAGGACAAATATTAGATATATAAACCAATCAAATAACACTTGTTTCACTACAATGTCAAGTGAAGATATTGTTCTTTTGAAGGCTCAGGGGGTAGGATCAACAAGACATTCATAACGGCAACAACATTTTAAAAAACATGCCACCATGTCATGGATATCAAATAATTACCAGCCCCTACATCATCGCCAAGGTTAACAGAGGGAGAGAGGGGCGAACTCACGCAGAAGCAAGTTCTGCAGTTAATAGTATCCAGATAAATCACAAAGCCTCAAGTTAATAGGATCACACAGCCTCAAGTTCTAAGATCAAGAAAAAATCACAAGCATCAATGTTCATGCTATCACAGAGCCTCAACTTCAGAATATATGAAAAAATCACAAAGCATCAAGTTCATGGTATCACAGAGCCTCAAGTTTTAAGATCAAAAAAAAATCACAACCAATGCAGTTAATTGCGTGAGATCCAGATAAATCAAGAATTGCCTCAAGTTAATAGGATCACACAGCCTCAAGTTCTAAGATCAAGAAAAAATCACAAGCATCAATGTTCATGCTATCACAGAGCCTCAACTTCAGAATATATGAAAAAATCACAAAGCATCAAGTTCATGGTATCACAGAGCCTCAAGTTTTAAGATAAAAAACAAATCACAACCAATGCAGTTAATTGCGTGAGATCCAGAAAAAATCACAAAGCCTCAAGTTAATAGGATCACACAGCCTCAAGTTTTAAGAACAATAAAAAATCAGCTTGGCTCGAGTTCATAGTAGCACACACCCTCAACTTTTAAGATCAAAAAAAAAATCACAAGCATCAAGTTCATAGTATCACAGAGCCTCAAGTTCAGAATATATTGTAAAAAACCTCAAACACAACCGGAGCTTTTAAAACTAATTTGAAATTAGAGGGAATACCTCAAACTGCTCAAAGAGAGATGAAACCCACAGCAAACAAGGAGAAAGCCCAGAGATATCAAATTAAGCCACCAGATAAAACCGAATACTCGTAGCCACAATATAAAACCGGACGAGACTCAACATGCTACTTGGTATCAATTTATAGAGGGGGAAACATGATATCTCACACTAAATTGTGAGATGACAACACAATAAATCCCAGCAGAGAGCTATGAGGTGTAAAGAGAAGAAAAAGTTACTGCAGGTAGAAGATCTCACGCGGATTGTTCAGGATCTCACGCGGCAGCGAGATCTGGATCTCACGCGGCGGCGAGATCTCGATCTCAAGCGGCAGCGGGAAGGGACGACGCCACAATCGATGCCACACAAAAGGGGAAGGTGGGTGCGATCTCTTCTCATAGAAGGATCTCCTTCAATGTTGGCTAATCACCGATTCTGGAAGTCATTGATGGCTTACCACCGGTCGAGGGAGAAGAGGCATTCGAGGAGATGGCTAGGGCAGTGGGTGGGAGCAATAAATCCCATTCACTGCCTGAATCGCTTCAGGGAAAAGAGTGGGTGAGAGGTGGAGAAGAGATCGCGAGGGGAAGAAGAGGACGAAGAAGAGATCGCGAGAGGGAGATCGGTGGAGTGATGAACACGCAAAAACCGAAGAAGAGAGGAGGCAGTGGGTGGGAAAATTATTTTCCCATCCGCTGCCCCCACCTATTCCGCTATTCCACCCACCCCCTGGGATAATTCTTAACGGGTTATCCTAGGATAACCCGTTAAGAAGGGGATAAATTAAACTTTTATCCCCTGTCATTTTTATAGCTTGTTTGGCAAGAATAGGGGGATAAAGGGGGTTATTCCCCCTTTATCCCCCAACCAAACGCTGCCTAAAAAAATAAAATAAATATATATGCTTACTTTATAGCACAGAGAGAAGAAGAGAGGATAGGGGAGGGTGTGGGCGGAGGTTTAGAGAGAGAGAGAGAGAGAGAGAGAGAGGAGGGACTGGGAGGGGAGGGGAGGGGTGTCAGAGAAAATAGATGGAGAGAGAGAGAGAGAGAGAGAGAGGGAGGGGTCTCTCACTCTGCCAACAATAAAAAATAAAAAATAAAAAAAGAGTCACGTGAACGTAATGCCCTCAATGCAGGAATCTTGAAAAAATATAAATCTATAAACTTGTAAGCACGAGAGCTCATATACTAATACAAGCACAAAAAAAACTCTACTTTATAATATATATAGAATTAAGCTAGAATACTATTAATAATATCAAATAATTGATATTATAAAATTTTTAATTGTTGAATTAAAAAATATATGATTAAGATGATAGTGGGCCCCTTAAGTTTAATAGATGATTAAAAAAATAGTAAAATCTAAAGAATAAAAATAATTAAAAAAATTGATCTAAAGATAAAAACTTGATAGCACCAAATACTTGATACTAGAACTATATATATATATATATATTCTTTTTATTATAAGCAAATAAGTTTGATAGTTTTATCTCATCCAATCTCTTTATTGGTAAGCATGTATAATTACAAATATATCCTTTATTTTATTTGATTTAAATATGTAATCAAGTTTTATAATTTGATTCAAATTTGAACTCAAGTTTTAATTATACAATCAATTATAAATTATTTATGGTAATACAATCAATTTCTAATTTGAATTTTTTAAAAATATTATATTTCAAACCAAACTTAAAACTTTCACAATTATACTATAATGAATAATGAATAATGATGTGAAGGAAATATTAGTCAATTTTCACAATAATATTCTTAATTTTATAATAACAAATTTATATAAAAAAAAAACTTTAGTTTATTCAATGAAACTTAAATTTGAATTCAAAATTAATTTAAATTTAAGTACATAATTTGAATATAGAATTCTATTTTCTAATATAAATTTGAATCTGAATTTAAATAATAAATTTAAAAATAAATTATAAACTGATATTTTTAATTTAACCTAAATAAATCTAAATTCAAAAATAATTTAAATTTAAGTACATAATTTTTTTTGATTAAACAGAAAAACATCCTATTTGAAGGACATAAAGAGCGTGGCCCAGAGAAAAGAGAAAAAAAAGCCGGAAGGGGACCGGCAAAGGCATCAGTGCTCCTCGAAAAACCCCAGAAAACAAAGCCCCCATTGCCGGTAAGGAAATACATAAGAATATAGAATTTTATTTTATAATATAAATTTGAATATGAATTTAAGTAGCAAATTAAAAAACAAATTATAAACTCACATTTTTAATTTAGCCTAAATAAATCTAAATTCAAAAATAATTTAATATAAAGTGATTAAATTTTTTTTATATTTTTTATTTTCTAAATTATATCCTTAATCTTAATTTTATAAAATAGTAAAATTTAATTAACTTAAGAAGAATTACCAAATAAATTTTTTTTAAAAATTTTTTAATAACAAATTTATAAAATATATTTCATCTTTGAAAATAGCAATTTACTAAATATAAATAAAAATATTATAAAAAATAAAGGAATGAAAATAACAATTTACTAAATATAAATAAAAATATTATAAAAAAAAAGATAAAAATAGCAAATAAAAAAATTCGGAAAAACGTAATTAATGAGAAAACGAAGCGAAAAGGGCGGAAGCGGAAGTGGAAGGGGCAAAAGCGGAAGCGGAAGGGGCAAAAGCATTTGGAGAAGGGATGGTGCCCAGCGGAAGCCGCGCACTTGGAGAAACGGCAGTTCCGAACATATGTCGGCCATTTGGAGAGGGCATGGTGCGGAGCTTGTTTGAATCTCTCTACAATAAAAAATATTGAATTTTTCTAATTGAGAGAATAATAAAAAAATTATTAATTTTTATTGCAAAATTAATTTTTTATTTTCCAGCTGAAGAAGCCCACTGACGAAGTCCAACTGAAAAGGCTCAACCCGAGGCCCACAGTAGCAACCAGCAAAAGCCCAACCGAAGGGGCCTAATCCGAGGCCCACGTTAGCAACCAGCACACTTAACTTATTACTATAACTAAGATACTTGCTATAGTTTAGTAGAGTAGCTTAATTAGTTAAAGTAAGTAATTAGTAGAGAGACTATGTGCAGCGATGTAGTATGTAATAGGCATCAAGAACTTAATACAAGCTTCTACTTCCTTCCCAAGCTCTCTCTCTCTCTCCCTCTCCTTTCCTGTCTCTCTCTTTCTCTCTATCTCAACTATCTTCTCTCACAATTCTCACTCTTTCTATCTCAATACCTCTCTCTAACTCCTCCCAAATTCCCGCATAAGACCCACCATCATCCTCTCCGCCTCGCCGGCCTCAGAGCAATTTCATCATAGGCGGCTGCAGATCGTCCGGGGTATTACAATTGGTATCAGAGCGGCACGGTCCCAGAGATCAGCGCATCCATCATATACCAACAGGGCAACATCAGGCATCAGGAGCTAAAGGCAACAAGGCAACATCAGAGCCACAAACAATTGAGGGCCACAAGAGATTGAAGGCAATAACAAGCAACAAGAAACCGATAGCTACAAGCAGCACAAGATCCAACTCACAGGCGACCAGAAATCGAAGGCAACAAGGCCACAAGAAAAATCGAAAGCCACCAGCAACACAAGAACCAGCTCATGAGGCAACAAGAAATCGAAGGCAACCAGGCAACAAAAAACCGAGGGCTCGAAGGCAACAAGAAACCGAAGGCAACCAGGCAACAACCAGTCGAGAGCAACAAGCAGCACAACAACCATAAATCGAAGGCAACAAACAACTACCCACCAGATCGCAGGAAACAAGATCACAAGGCCACAATACCTGCTGCTCGCAGACCACAAGAATCGAAGGCAACAAGGCAACAGAGCACACCACCAGCAGCTCGCAGGAAGCAAGAACCGAAGGCAACGTATCAAACAGCGAGCCGACAGGAGCAAATGGGAGGGCCAATCAGTGTGCAATTAACCAAACACCTTGCAGGCATCAGGTAATAGAGCATCACACACTAGGCCGCATTATAGCAAATAGCCTCCACCTGGATTTTGTCAAGTTAGTAAGAAAATCAGATTGAAGAAGTTAAGATAAAGGATCTCAAGTTACTTTTTTTTTTTTGTTTAACTATAATATGAATTAAATATAAATTTAAATATTTTTGAACTTTAATGCTATTTCAATATTAAATTAACAATTTAAATTTCATTTTAAAAATAGAAACCTTCTATTTAAGTAAATAATAAAAGTTGGGTTTATAAGTACATTATAAATTAAATTTAAATTTAAAATAGATTAATATTTTTGAACTTTCAAGATATTTTAATATTGGATTAACAATTTGAATTGAAATGTATTATTAATTTAAATATAAATATTTTCTTTTTGAAAATTAAATTTAGATTTAAATTTGAACTTAATTAATAATATTATAAATGTAAAGTTTAAACTTCAGTTAAATTTTAAATTTTAATTTATAAAGGTTTGTTACTTATCAAATTACCCACTATCTAATTTGGTAAGAAACAAAATTAAATAAGAAAACAAAAATTTGTTGGATGTTATCAAATTTTGTAATTAGGTTGGAATACTATTAATAGCACCAAGTCATTTGTGCTATTAAGTTTTTAATCGTTGAATTAAAAAATGTGTGGTTGAGATTATAGTGGACTCCTTGGGTTTAATGGGTGGTTGGAAAAATAGTAAAATATAACGGATAAAAATGATCAAACGGTAAAAAATTTGATAGCACAAAATGCTTGGTGCTATCGATAGTATAGTAGCCTATATATATATATATATATATATATATATATATATATATATATATATATATATATATATATATATATATATATATATATATATATGTGTGTGTGTGTGTAACTTGTTAAGCAAGTAATTACTTTATAAAAATTAATTTTAACCTTAAAAATGAACAGCTAGATCTAAACAAGCCAGTGTATTAAAGCATATCTCTATAATAAAATTTTTAAAGAGTATTAATATATTGAGCTAGGTTAGTATGCTTTCGAAAGATTTAGGAGGAATGAGCTCTTGAATGCTGCCAACCAATATGGAGGAACCTGAGAATAGAATCTTGGAGACTTTTGCATGGCAAAGCAATAGAGTATGGCTGCCTTATTTGATTCCCCAAGAAATTTTTTTGAATGCTTCTTAAAAGAGGGGGAGGAAATGACATGGAGGTTTCATAGATAAGACTTACGAATCAGGTAAAGCCATAATCCTCCAGATAGCTCTAAGTGCAGCTACTTCACCACAAAGGCAATTGATCAAACTCCTGGAGTGCAGAAATTAGTGAAAGAGAAAAGAGAGGTTGAGCTCGCAAAGAAGACAAATTGAGGAGGAATGAGTTCTTGAATGCTGTCAAACAATAGAGTATGACTGCTTTATTTGATTCCCCAGGAAAAAAAAAGGCGAAAAATTGGGGAGTAGTAATTCCACCAAGTTTAAGAATTCCACCAAGTTTGCCTTAACTCGGGCCCGCTCTGCCGCTAAAGCAACATCACCGGTTGCAGAGATTGCATGCCCGGTCGGAAAAGAAGACACTCCAGTGGCCATGACCGTCGGATTTGCCGTCACGGCAGCAACTGGTATAGCACCAGTCGCTCTAATAGAATCAACACCAGCCACCACAGGTGATACACCGTCAGCAGGAGGGTCAGTAGCTCCCCTAGCAGTCTGGACAGAGGGTAAAACCTGGCTGGTCCCAATGGTCACCTGTTGTTGTGCGATCTGCTGAACCAACCTCTCTAACACTGTCAGCTGTTCCTTGATGCGCTGAACACGGTCCAAAACATCAGACTCACTAGCACGAATGCGCCCACCACCACGCCTGCCAGACAGGGGACGTACCATCTCCTGAGACACAAAACGGGGTTAAGGTCAATGATCAACTCGACTCAAATGTCATACCGGGACTCCTAATCCCATACTGTAACCCCGCGCTCACACGTGCCTAGATACCCCAAGTCATCCTATGGGTTATCCTAAACCTGTGGTTTAACCTGGCTCTGATGCTATCTTAATTTATCACGCCCCGGGCCCTCTTTAGAAAGCATTTTCGATAAAACATTTCCATTTTGAATAAAGAGTTGTGAAAAAATGTATACATTTTTTTTTTTTGAGAGAAAAGTAGCATGCTACCCGCTTCGTTTATTTTGAAAATAAATTTAACTAAAAATATAAAACAATTAGACTTCGAACTTGGGACCTCAGGTATCAACCACCAAACCCTCTGCCACTTGCGCTAGGAACAGCCCACGACACTCTCACTGCCACGGGAGACGCCATCTAATGCGTCAAGACCTGCCAATGAGGCTCATCAACTATTCCGGACAGCAGCATAACTCATTTCATGAAAAAGAAACCGAAACGCATCTTATCAATTCAATTTCAGCTCGATTTGGGTCGATTTGCACCAAATCAGCCGTGGGAGGTTTCGGAACCTCGAACAACAAGTCCGAGCATCAAACGTTTATCAAGCAACATCATCCAACACTTTCCACGATGCGAAAAGCGTCGAAAGGCCCAATCAACACTATAATTACATTAAAGAAAGGGGTTTCAAGTGCGTCACCAAACTCCCGTGATTCGGAAGTCAATCGACAGTGAGAAGGCGTCAACGACGCTCCTCTGATTGCAGCGGAGCAGCACCGACGCGACGACGAAGGTCCAAAGACGAGAAACGGCCGCGCGGAGGGTTCACGGGTACACCACGGGTCCGCGACTTCACCAAGTGTCCGAATCACACCAACGAGATGAACACGATGTAGATGAAGAGCAAGGGATCACCGTGCTCCCAAGAATTCAGATCGCCGGCTAACGGATTGGCCAGAAAAGCAACATCAACTACAAGACATTTTATCGAGCACCAAGCGGGCATCGTTGAAACCACAATTTCGAAGATCAATACCTGCGACTTGAGGGAGCACGATCATGTACTGGTGTAGAAGAGTTTCGTGCTCGTTAGAGGAGGGCAGCAACAAGGCAGCAGCAGCAGCAGCAGCAACAGGGATGGCTGCGGCTCTGGGCAATCGGATTTAGAGGGGAAGAGCCGGAAATCTTGATCTTCTCCTCCTCGGCTTCGACGGCGACGACGGGGAGGCTGCGTAGTACAGATGGAGGGGAAGAAGGGACATGCGCTGGCGGCTGAGAGGAGGAGGAATTAGGAAAAGAGAGATTAGGGTTTAATTAGGCTTAAGTTAAACCCTAACCCTCTTTTATTAACAATTCAATAAATTCCCTCCACTTCCCCAAACTCAACATTTCAAATCCAAATCCCCTAATTCGAACTTTAAACTCCAAATTTTGGAAAAAGAAAGACCGTTACTCGGATGGCGTCGTCAAATTGAAGACGGTGGTGCAATCAAATCTCAAATCCAATGCTCGGATTTTTCGAAAAGTATTTTTTTTTGGAATAATTAGGATCGAAAAATCAGTTTCTTTTTTGACACGCTTTTTGAAAAAAATTAGAGTTTAAAGTTCGAATTAGGGGATTTGAATTTGTTTTTCAATTTTGAGTTTGTTTTTCTGTCTTCAATGGATATAGAAATTTAATTTCTTTTTGAAAATTGTAAAGAAATTAAAAAGTTGATGCCTGCTATATCGATGGAGCAGCAACCAAATTTACTCCAAAAGTCGATACGGCACTAGAAACTTAAAAAGTCTAACAAAATTTGAAGTATAATTAATTTATACCACTGAGATTAAGTTCAAAACTTTAATCTGGGTACTCATTATGCTGGTAAAGAAAAATAATTCAAAATGAATTTTGAAGCAATGTTTAGACATGAGATACTCTGCCCACTTCAAAGAAGCTCAACAACTTCATCAGATGATAGGAAAAAATAAATAAAACAAAACAAGCTCATCAAGCAAAGAGATTTGCTGGTTGTGCAGATAAAGTGGAGAGAAACAAAACTACAGTGATGTCTTGCTATCTTGCCATCATAGAACACACAGATTATTACTCTTTGACCTCTAATTTAACATACATCTCCAAATCCCAGTCAATAAAATTTATAATGTAATTATCCTTACTTACACTCAAATATTTGTGACACTCAAAATATCCTTCAGCTTGCATTAAAGACACTAATTAAGCAGTGAAAAAATAACCAGTAAAATTAAGCTACATTAAAGACACTAATACACATCATGTATATATATAGACTACATGTAGTAGTCTTATTCCAATCCTGCACCAAGAAAAATAGGATAACGTACACAAATCAGTAAAACTTTAAC
Organism: Tillandsia leiboldiana; assembly: GCA_029204045.2. Classification (NCBI taxonomy): domain Eukaryota; kingdom Viridiplantae; phylum Streptophyta; class Magnoliopsida; order Poales; family Bromeliaceae; genus Tillandsia; species Tillandsia leiboldiana. Next base: position 20,025,007 of record CM055076.1, on the reverse strand, counting down.
CAATCTTCCGTAACAAGGACGAAATCGATAGACTATAATAATAAAAGTTTTTTTAATTCATACACCACAGAGAACAGTAGAAAATAGAAATACATAGGTAGTTTATTTTGGTCTTGTTACATTCCTACAGAGAAATTGATAGAGTATTTAATTCGTTCTTTCACCACCAAATACAGAACATAAGATGTAACACTTTAGTTTTTTTTGTGAATTCATTATGTAATGAAACTAAAGTGTTTTTAAATAATGTAAATAAAGTAAACGTAAGATGCTGTAGGATGTGGTTGCAAGTTGATGTCTGCTGCAATGTAGCTGTCATTTTCCTTTTGCGATGAGTCAACAGAGTTTTATCGCCGGAGCATCCACCAAATTTACTCTAAATGTTGATATCACCTTCACTAAAAACTAAAAAATGTTCAATAAAATTTAAAGAATGATTTATACTGCTGAAATTGAGTTCACAAATTTAATATGGTGCCTGTTATACTGCTGAAAAAAACAATAATAATTTGAAACACATTTTAAAACAATGTTGAACATCTTCATCAGATAATAGACACAAAGTAAACAAGCTCATTACCAGGCTATGAGATTTGCTATTTATGCAGGAATATTCAAACACTAAATTATCTTTAGGATATATGAATATAAATTGAGGATAAACAAAATCAAAGCATGTAACCTCCCTACCCCAAAAGAGAGCAATTTCTTTCTTTTAAGGATTTTTTTTAAAAAAAAGGAACACATGGAATCAGACTCTGAATCCTGCACCAAGAAAATTGAAGAACACAAGCATGTAGCAAGAAATTAGTCATTTTTTTTTCTTTTAATTTCTATAAATAGATTGATGGACAACTTATAGAGAGTCATATATAACTCCAGCACTAATAAAATTGAGAGACAACAATAAAAGCTTTTTTCACTCATGCAGCAAAAAATTAAAAATAGAGAATAAGTAGTATGATTTTAATCATGTGTTTATGCCTGGAGAAAAATAGATCAAGTGCAGATAGGAAGTCCTAATCCTGTCATGTTCCTGCACTACAAAACAGAACATATATAAGCAGCAAAACTTCACTCTTGTTTTATATTCTTGAAAAAACTGAGAGAAATATATATAGGAGTGTTATACCATTACTACAGCCCTGTACCAATAAATTAAAACAACTTTAAAGTTGTTGTCACACTTCTCTCTCTTATGTTTTACTCATCAACTAGCCATATTTAATTTTAGAAAGTAATTGATAGATCAACTGCATAAATGATGATCATTATATTGTTAATTTGTTTTACATGACTAATCCATTGCTTTGATGTTCACGCCTAATAAGATATAATACCTGACCAATAGCATAGGAAATCAAGAGCTAATTAAGAGGCACTGAAACAGAAATTTATTTAATTTCTAATACTATCCTATCTTTGTAATCACGCAAGCCCTGCGAGCACCATGTACTAATTATAAGGGGTGATTAGCACTATATTTTCTTTTATGCATCCAAACCATAAATTAAGGGTGGTCAAAAAATATAAAAATTTTATTGGGGATGCTAATTTAAAACGAACCTGCTTGCTCTTGCATTGTCCAAAAAAGGCTAATTAGTCCTGAAACAAATTAAATAACCTTGTTAAGATTGAATGAGATGTCATAGTTCATTAAGACCGAAATAAATTGCGTTAATTATAAAAAGTAGCATGGGCAATATGAAGGGTGGTAAAGTGAACGTATATACAATATGCATGCATAATCACCTCTAAAATTAGTTATAAATCCTCACATAAGTGATGTTGGCAATCTTGGGCCAATCAAGGCCTATATTCTCTTGGCATCGCTCCTTCAACGCAGGGTGACACCCTCTGATCAATAGAGTACGCAGTGAAGTAGGCAGATCTGGAAGTGACTGGATGAGTTTAGCATTAGTTACATCCAAACTCTGTAGGGAGCACAGTTTTGTCATGCTCTGGGGTAGGGACTGAAGGGAGTATGCATTCCGTATGTGTAAATATTTGAGGGCGGAGTGATTTTGCAGTAGCCATTCCTCAGGTAAGGAGGTGAGTCGCGAAGCATCAGAGATAGTGAAACTGCTGATGGAGGAGAGACTTCTCAATGGCTCCAAGAGCAGGAGCGCGTGGTGGTCAATTGATAGTTCACCAAGCTTCAAAAAGCAGTCCATTGCATTCTCTTGGATGACATCGTTTGGGAACGGAGGGTGCAGGGCAACTTCAATTAGCTTGTCACACCCTTCAATTGTTAACCTACGGAGGGATGCGAGAGCTTGTAGTCCGCCAAGTGATGACAATTCTTTACAGTTCCTTATTCCTAAATGGGAAAGCATTGTCCACCGTGCACACACTTGTGTTGTCGGAAGGGATGCTATGCTTGCACAATCGCATAAATCCAACCAAGTAAAAGAGGCCAAATTTGGTAATAACCGGAGCAAAGGCACGTCAAGGTCGCCGCATGACCCAAAAGAGATATAATGGAGTGTAGAGGGCAGTTGGATGTCTGAGATCCCACGCGTTGTCAACTTCGGGCACCCAATTATAACCAGGTTTCTTAGGGGGTTGGATTTCCAAAAGAACTCTGGTGGAACATATTCGAGCTTCTCACATTGTCCGATGCCTAACCATTCCAAAGTCTTAAAATATTCTTGCTGTTGCAGAAAGAAAAGATATAAAGATATTAAGTCCGGACAATCACAACCATGTAAATATGAATTGGTGTTTTAATATAAGGATAAGCTTCAAATTGTGTCTGTGTGGTTTAGCTCATTTTCACCTTGCCAAAAGATTTCACTTGCCATTCTGTAGTTTAATTTTTATTTCATCAAAAAATTCTATATGAAATAGGGCGGCAAATTTAAAATATTTAAAAAATTATAAGATGCCAAAGTGAAAAATGCGCTAAATCATGCAGTGCAAAGTAAATTTTTTTAAACCACGGGATAGCAAAGTGAAAATAAGCAAAATCACAGAGGGGACAAAGTGGAATTTTTTCAACCATGGGGGGTAAAGTGAAAATGAGCTAAACCTCAGGGGGTAATTTGAAGTTTATAAAATAGAGTACTTACATTGTTGTTTCGGCAATCTTGATTTATCACTTGAAGAGCGGTCAATCCGGCATTATAAATGCTCAATACTCTTAGACTACAAGGCAGAGTAAGAATTCCCATCAAATTAGGGCATCTAGTAATTTCCATTTTATGAAGTTTAGGAAACATGAACCCATCATCTATTCCAATCAACTCCTCCAAGTTTGACAGGTTGTAAAAGACTAGCTCCTTCAATGATGGAAAGGCACACCCACCACTGCTCCCAAAGAACGAAGAATCTATTTTCTTTACTGCATGTAGTCCATTGAGGTGAAGATGATTGAGGAATGGCAACCGCCCAAGAGGTGGGAGGTGCTCCCATCCTTTACAGCCTATCAATTCGATGGATGTCAAATTGTTGATGAGAGACAAATCTGACATCCAACGCGGAGAATTAACACCTTGGTATTCTTCAATACACAATCTCTTGAGATTGATATGTGGACAGAGGTTATCAAGGAGCTGCTCATCCATCTCTACACTATTGGAGCGGCCTTTAGACCATCTCAATGTCAATGATTTGAGATATTCTTTCTCATTCAACTTGGCCTCCATGGCTTCTTCAAAAGTCCTCACATTTTCAAGCCCTCTAATGCACAGGTCATCATGAAGATCATTTAGGTTCTTTAGTTCACTAATTTTGTAACCACTCTTATCTCGAACAAAAAAATCATCTAATTGACAGATGAAGGGTAGTTTGCTAACATTAGGACCATTTTCTATCATAGGAACACTTAATAAACGCAAGCTGACTAAGTTAGTCAAACCATCCCATTCAATAACATCAGTAGCAGCAGGATTAGTAATGTTACTAGCAAATAACTGGAGGAATTGTAGGTGATAAAGATTATAAACAGATAGACGAAGGAACTTCGTGATACTTCCAATCGTTGTCTCTGTTGGCCGAAGAGATAGGTAGCGGAGGTGTACAGAGCTATCAAGTGCATCGCCCATTTTATAAAAGTCAAAACTCCCGCTCATGCTCAGTAAGCGTAAGTTTTTAAATCCTTTTATAACCTCATTAAACACAAGTAAATGATCTGTATTATGCTCATGATTCTTTTCAACATCTATCGAAAGAGCCTTATACGACACAAGTAAATGATCTGTATTATGCTCATGATTCTTTTCAACATCTATCAAAAGAGTCCGCAAGTTATTAAGTTTGGAGATCACTCCGATGGAAAGAAGATTTTTGTTTTTAACACATAAATGTCGAACTGTCTGTGGAATAGTAATTCTTGCAACATCACCCTCTATTCTGATGCATTCCCCTTGAGAAACAGATTTTGCGAGGTCATGCAGTAGATCGTGCATAGCAAAAGAACTGGAAATTCCATCCCTACTATCAATGGTTCTGTAAGTTAAGAATGATTTTCTTATCAAAAGATTAAGATACTCCTCTCCGATATCTTCTGGCCTTCGACTTTCATTAATAGACTGTGATATTAGACCTGACCCCATCCACATATAGACCAACCATTTCCTTGTAAATGTATAATTCTTTGGAAATATACTACAATATCTAAAGCAAACCTGTAAGTATATGGGTAAATGGTCGTAGCTTAATTTTAAAACTTTCTTGATGTCATTCTCTTCTTGCAGTACTGTCATAGTGTCTTCTTTTAAGATTCTTTTCCAGTAGTCATAATTCATGTAGGAGTTTAACAGCCCTCCCATGACCTTTATTGCCAACGGGCATCCTCCAAGCTTCTTCACTATCTGCTCACCAATCGGTTGCAAGTTTTTATAATCATCAGGGTTCACACCAAGAAACGCATGCTTATTGAAAAGCGACATACGGTCTCTCTCCTCCAAGTCATTTAGATCCAATGATTCCCTCTTATATTGCATCACGCTTGCAGCCATATCAGCAACTGAACCCATTCGAGTTGTCAAAAGAATCTTACTTCCTCTCTGTCCAAATTTCAAAGGAGCAACCAATTTCTCCCACTGTGACATATTACTATCATTCCAAACATCATCCAGTATAAGCAAAAACCTCTTCGGCGTAAGTTTTTCTTTAAGTTCCTTATGGAGTGCATTTAGACTCTGCATATGATCAGAACTTCTATGATTTATTTCTTCTACAATATTTTTTGTTATCGTAGCTGCATTGAAGTCTTGAGAAACACAAACCCACATAATCGGGTAAAAGTACCTTTGCACTCTTTCGTCTTGATGGATTAGTTGGGCAAGAGTAGTCTTCCCAAGCCCACCCATACCAATAATGGTATAAGCAGAGACATTGAAAGTGAGCCCTTCAGACTCGCCATCTACCGGTTTGATCAGCCAATCAACTATCTGGTCCTTCTCCTTATCTCGTCCGAACACCTTACTTTCAATTAACAAGCTGCTAGTCTCGCGAGCATTCTTGACTTCCTCGAGCTTCTGACGCTTAACGTTATGGCCATAAATCCCAGTAGCAATTTGAAGGAATGGCCCTATACTGGCAACAACTCTATCCAACCCCTTGACGGCCTCCCTCAACCGCTTCAGTGTGTCATCGCTAAAGATACGATTAATGAAACTATCAATCTTTGTTTTGCATTCAGAGAGAATATTGCCACGCACCATGTCATCTCGATCTCGTATTCTCTTCTCCAGCTCGTAGTATTCCAGCTCGTCAAGCACGTTTTCTGCATTCTCCACGGCGTCTCTGAGCAACCACAGCCACTTATCCAGCCCCTTGTTCTGCATCATGGCCGGCGCATCCTCCTCGACTGCAGTCAACACTGCCTGGACCTGCGGAAGGGCGTATTGCAGCCGGTCGAGCTCGTCCTGCATGCCGCTAGCTGCCGGGCACGTCTTGAGGTAGGATGAGCATCTGTCAACGAGATTCTCGATGATCGCCGACGCCACCGATTGGCCTATGAAAGTTAAAGCCATAATCCTCCAGATAGCTCTAAGTGCAGCTGCTTCACCACTGCTCAAGCAATCGATCAAACTCCTGCGGGAGTACAGAAATTGGAGAAAGAGGAAAGAGATGTTCAACTTGCAAAGAAGAAAAATTTAGGAGGAATGCATATATGAGTTCTTGAATGCTGTCATCTAATATGGAGGAAGCTGAGATTAGAATCTTGGAGACTTTTGCATGGCAAAGCAATAGAGTATGGTTGCTTTATTTGATTCCCCATGAAAAGAAAGGTGAAAAACTATTTTTCAAAATACGAAAAAAAAAAGAAAAAAAAAGAGAGTTTTTATATTTCTAATAAATAATTTGAAAGATGAAAAAACTATTTTCAAATAAAATTTTAAAAAATGTTAAGAAAATTTTATTTTCTTTAGAAACTAAAGAAGATAAAAAATAATAATAATATTCTGTCAAAAAATTATTTTTGAAATATTTAATCCAAAAAGTTTATGAATCTTGTTTGTTATTTTAGATAATATTTAATAATTCAAAACTGTATTAAATAACGTGAGTCACATAAATATACCCACTTTATTTTTAAATAGGGGATGTTTGGTGTAGCTATTGAAAAGTAATTTTTAGGTTTAAAAGAGATTTTTGGCTTAATACTATGTTTGGCTCATAAATATGCCCACTTTTGAGCATTTTATTCTAATTTTTAGAATCACTTTTTTTATTTTCAGAATCCAAAATAAAAAACAACTAAATAGGTACTTCTTAAAACCTAATATTGATTTTAAACACAAATTTTAAATTTGTATTTTTATTTAAAATTTGTAATTTAAATTTAAATTTAAATTTTTAATTTTATATTTTATATTTTAAAATTTAACTTTTAAATTATAGATTTCAAAATTTTAAATTTTAAATTTAGAGATTAAATTTCAAATCTCAAATTTTAAATTTCAAATTTTAAAATTTTAAATTTTAAATTTAGAATTTAAGATAAAATTAAAAATTTGAAATTTTAAAAATTAAAAATTAAAAATTTGAAATTTGAAATTTAAAATTATAAGTTTTAATTTTCAAATTACAAATTCTGAATTTTTAAAATTCAAATTTTAAAATTTTAAAATTTCAAATTTAATTTTGAATTTTGAAATTTTAAATTTTAAAGTTTTAAATTATAAAAATGAAAAATTTAAATTATAAATTTTCAAATTTTAAATTTATTTTAAAATTTTGAAATTGAAAATCAAAAGTTAGAATTCAAAATTCAAAATTTAAATTTTAAGTTTGTTGTGCACATTTAAAATTTAAATTATTTTAAAGCAAAATTTAGAAAAAAAAAATTTATTATTTGTAAACAGCTTTACAAAATTATTTTAAAAAAATCACCTTTCATTTAAATTCAGCCAAACAATGTACAACTTTAATTAAAATTAATTCTCTAAATCAAAATTAATTCTGCATAAATTATCTTTTCGAAATGTAAACTAAAGGAGCCTGTAGATAAAAATATTTCGGATATTGCCCTGTATTTTAGTATTATTTTTATTTATTATATATTATGATAAAGAGAGATACTTCTATACATCACTTTTAATGTCACTCTCTTACCACCACGGCTTATATACTTTAATCCAACAATACAAAATATTTGAAATGACCGGTTAAACGGGTTGTGCACTCATCCGTACTAATCTCAAGGATACTTTTGTTCATCTATTGCTTTACAAATCAGATATTTTTTTCAATATTGTGACAGAAAAAATTACCTACTTGGTATAATGGTACAACATGTAAATTGGACCAAGTAATCTAAAAATAAGCATTGCTCGACTTATTAAAAAAACATCTAAATTTTATAATACATGATATAAAGACATTTTAAATTATTATAAAATATATTCAATAAATTATATATAAATTTTATAATTTTTATTATAAATTTTAGGAGCACGGTGTATAAGATGTACTTCTACACACGATGCAAGTAATAATTACTCACTGCTTTGACAAAGAAAAAGTAAAGGAAAATGCTAAGTGTACATTTCAAATGGGTTGTTTATCATACATTCGAATGTGGTGAATTTTATGGGTCACTTCGAAGTGACCGGTAGCTAAGTCCCCACCCTTGGATGGATGAGGTGTATGATGTACATCCCTTACGAAATGTACACTCTTTTCGGGATGTATGATGTATACCCCTTTCGGGCTGTACACGTAGCGAAAGTAAAAGCAAGATGTTTAATCTTCCGTAGAATACCCACAACTATAGATTATTTAAAATGAAAAGCACAACTTTAGTAGTACAATTTTAATTATTTGTAATTTTAAACTCAAACCCCCTAATTTATTGCAGTCGAGTTTTATGATCCAATGGCTAAATAATGATTTGATGTTGATGTGATAATAAATAATATTATAGTTATTTTTATATCATTAGCTATAATACAACTATATCACTGTTATATCAACAATACGTTACTAGCCGACCAATTAAATTGATTTGTAAGACTTGAATATAATAAACTGTAAATTTAAACAAAAATCTTAATAAATTGAAGTTGGATGATCAAAGTTAAAATTCAATTAGAAAGAATGTGATTTGTCATTATTTTAACTTTTTGAACATGAATAGTCAACCCAAAATTGACCTATTTGAGTTATGATTTATTTAATTGGATAGCTCAATTAGTGTAATATTGATATGATCATTCAATCCATCTAATTAAATAAGAGGTAAACTTAAACTTCAAATAACCTCCTAGTGGTTTCACTCAGTTTTACTTTATGCCAATGATTCAAAAGGTTTAACTTTGCGTTCTTGTGATTTAATTTTTATTTTATCAAAAAATTTTATATCAAAATAAGATGGTGAAGTAAAAAGTTTAAAAGAACGATAAAGTAGCAAAGTAAAATATATGCTAAACTACATGGAGGCAAAGTGATTTTTTTTAAGCCATGGAGTGCCAAAGTAAAAATAAGCTAAATCATAAGAAGGCAAAGTGAAACTTTTTAAGGAGGATGATAAAATAAAAATAAGCTATACCATAGGAGGCCAATTTGAAGTTTATTCTTAATAAATCCACTTCTTCCAATATAATAACCCATCAATTGGACCTATTTTGAATCATCGGGCATTTTTCTAACCCACTATGCAAATCCAACTTGTTTTGTCTAAAAATCATAATTCCAACGTTAAGCTAAAAAATCATCCAAAACTTCTTAGATTTAATATATTATGACCAAAATCAACTTGTATTTAGACATAAATTATTCAAATCAAATTGGTCTAATAGGTTCAGGTCAAATTGCACCTCACATAGAGAGAAAGAGGGCTCGGCCCTCTTCCTCTCCTACTTTCGCTCTCCCTCTCTCTCTCTCCTCCCCGTAAAACTCACGCCTTGGGGGAGTTCGAGCTCATGGATCACGTAGGAGCGTCGGATTGAGCTTTTGCATGGTAGCTCGGTAAACTTTACAGCCACATTAAGGGTTTTAGGTCTCGAGTTCAGATTTTGGTAAATCCTTTTAAATTTAGATTCTAGTATTCCTAAAGGCTTCTACGCCTATTTGATCGTAGATTCTCCGAAACTTAAGTAGGATTTTTAGAAAATGGATTTTAGGGTTAGGTTTGGGGCTTCTAGGTTTTTGGGGCTTTAGCCCCAAATTGATTGTGTTATTCTCTAATTGAATGTTAGAGAAGAGCCCTATGCAACTTTAATTTGAAAAGCGATGTGCGTCGGCGAGCAATTTCGCGTAACGAACCAAAT
>CM055076.1:19878402-20015185 GCA_029204045.2 Tillandsia leiboldiana | reverse complement strand
TGTGTTTAGACCAGTGCTAGTATTGTTGGGAACCGTTCGGGGTTTGACGGTGGTCCCGTGGTCGTTGTGGGTTCTTTGACCATTGTGTGAGAGGTTGAGCATCTTGAGTCTATCCGTTCTGAGAGAGAGAGCATGGATTATGACTATAGCCTGCATGAGCCACTACTCAATAGCGAGTTAGTCCGTTTGGACGCCCTACGTAATTCCTGCCCGTCAGCGGGAGGTGGTTGTAGGTGGGCGCAGGTTGACTGGACCCGATGTGGCAGTCAGCTCGATTGGGTCGTTACTGTTGCATCAGATTAGGTGGTATCAGAGCCTAGGTTGTAGGTCATGGTGGACTTAGAAACCCTAGGCTTGTGGTTGGACCCTAGGATGACTTCGTGAGAGTCGTGATTTGTAGCGAGAGTCCTGATTGAGTTTTGCACCTCTCCCGAGGGACGGGATGAGTGATTGGCATGTTTATTCTCCTAAGTAGTTATGTTGGCTGCAGACAACATAACGCTATGGAATGGGTGACATGCTCTAGACTTTCGCTGGATTGGGTCGAGCGTTGTTGTGTGCAGATTTGTGGTTTCGTCGTGGCGAGCGGTGTCTCCCCGACGCTGGGTTTGGGACCCTTGTGCATCCTGTCATGGCAGTTGAGCTTGAGCGGTTGGTTTTGGGTCAGATACCCGGATTGAGGTCAGAGAACTCCGGACCCAGGTGACAGGATTGTCAGAGGCATAGCAGCGGCAGAGTGAGCAGCTAGTTTGGTGACGCAGTTGTCAGAGCAGTGGGCAGCCCGACTGTACTTTTCTTCTGAGACCACCAGGATGTAGTATCCTCAGCGGCAGGGATTTCTGTAGCGCCCATGGAGTGAGTGGCCCCCTCCGTGCCAATGTTTAGTGCCAAGGCACTGAGGTAGGATGGATGGTTGACAGCAGAGGAGCTGTGGGGCATGTTTGATTTAGTGAGCCAGATTTGGCAGATGAACCACCCCGACTCGTAAGATTGAGCTTGGAGCCTTTGGAGGCAGAGTCGTGGTTGGGGGTGATGGAGTGATCAATTGAGAGCCTCCCTGTGCTAGAGAGTTTATGCAGTTGTTGAACTGGTGCTCCAGGTTTCGAGGGACGAGGCACATAGGATAAGTGAGATTGGGAGTGGATTGCGCCAGGATACTCCTTAGTTTCTTTTCGGTCCCTCCTGTTCGGGTTTTGGACTGTGGATGCCTCGTCGGAGTAGGCATTGTGTTTGGAGCTGGACACTGCAGTTCCTTGGATGGGGATCTGCCGCTAGAGGCGAGTTCTGGAGGGAGGCGCTTGGCGCTAGGTGATGGAGGACAGATCGGCAGGCAGAGGCATTTTCGTTTTGCTTTCCTGGGTGGTGGATATCCTTGTGGATGGTTAATGTAAAGCTTACCCAAGGGGGATGTTACCCTGTGTGATTGATAACTGGCATGTTTGGGGTGCATTATATGTGATTGAGGGGTGAGCTTAGTAAGGATAATTGTATAAGGAATTGCATGAATCAATCGTGCTTGGTCGTATGACGATGATACCCAAGTGGATTTCTGAGACGTCAGGGGTTGGGTGGACCCCGATGACAGCAACAGCCATTTTATCAGAGTAGCGCAACGGTAGCGTGGTTTTGTTGTCTGCGGAGGATCGTATCTGTTGCCTCAGCGTGAGCAGAGACAGAGGTCGTGCTCCCTTGTGATTGATGGGATATTTTCTGATGGACTAAGCGACAACCGCTTGCATCGTGTGCATGAGTTTGTGCCGCCTGGTTGGAGGGCGCCACGGCAGTGGATCGGGTTGTCGCAGGTGTGATTTCATCACAGTAGTCGGAGTTAGTGCACTTTGCATTCCGGCATGGACTAGAGGCAGAGTTGTTACCACGTGCACTAGAGGTACAGGATACCATCGGTGTTGTGCATGTGAAGGAGGCTTGTGGATTATGTTCAGTGTCGTTGAGACCATGAGTTATACCGGCAAACCTTTTGATATGGGTGGCAGTTTGATGTTTTGACCCAGTGCTTGGGATTGGTTGGCACGGCACCACTGGATGGTTAAGTGCAGAGAGGGTGCTGATTGTGACTTTTGCGAGGCAGGCAAAGGAGGCTTGTTATGGGGAGATTGTTCGAGCATACAGGGTTTAGCGACTGTGTGAGAGGAGCTTATGGTGGCGCCGGGACCAAAGGATATTTCTATTGCTGCGAAATCCCGGGTGTGAGTCCACTCGAGTTGATGATTATGCCGCCTGTTAGGGAGATTGAGATTGCGGTTGACGTGGCTCTAGAAACCGCGCCAACCTCAATAGCACCACTTGGATTATCTGTAAGAGCTGGGAGTGTTGATCACACCGGTGCAGGGATCTGTTGGATAGAGGGTCTGTTTGACCTAGTGCCACGTCGTTGATACACGACGGTGAGAGCCCTTTGGGATTGGAGCCCAGGCAGGTCCAGCTATTATTTAGAATCTTTCGATGGAGTTATGTACAGGCAGTTATTGTATGATGCCTGCACCAATATGGAACTTCAACTGAGGGCTTTGTTTAGATGGTGTTCAGGACACAGTAGGGGCATTACGAGTACAGTGAAGCCAATGGATTGACTAATGCCCTGTTGCCTCTAGACTGAGGAATTTTGTATTCTGTTGGCCTCGAACGGTTGGTTAGCGGCATCCTCCAGGGATATTTTGGTTTTACCCCCCTCCCTGAGTGTTTAGAGTTTGTGCAGCATTTGGTTATGGTGTGACAAGGTCTGTGGGGAAGAAGCCTTATGCCTAGTCGTTGTGGTACAAGTTTTAGCTTCGAGAGCATATCTTCCTGGATTACTTCTTCTAGCCGAAGGGGCGGCGGTGGAAATTCGGCCAAAGTGGATGCTATTTAAGACTGGCCGAGATCGACGGTCATTGTTGGGGTGAGGAGTTTTTGGACCGGATAGTGCCAGCAGAGCTTGATGACCGGGCGATGAGATTGGTACCAGCGCCGATTCTAACCTAGTCAGTGGTGGGAGATGGATTTGTGAGTTATAGTGATACCTCCCGTAGTGGCTGTAGAGCCACCATTGGATTTTGTGAGCATCCAGTATCACCCCGACAGAGCCACTGTGGTGGCGGATGCCTGGAGCAGAAGAGCTATTTGGGAGTCGAGTTTGACGGTTCCATAGCTGGCACTGTGTGGGGCCATCCTTGTGTGCAGGGTTTGAGTTGAGTCCCTGAGGATCCCTTTTGATGAGAGGCTGCGGCTGAGCAATCCACTTAGGTGGTTAAGTGTTGAGGGCGACCGAGTGTGAACCCCTGCTTGTTTGGGCCCCCTTTTCTGTGCAGGTGTTTGTCTGGATGTGATTCGGGTCGCTTTGGTTGAGCTGGCTCTTGGGAGTGATTTTAGAGCGTGTTACTCAGGCTGTTTGTTCCTTTTCCCCCGCCTTTGTGGGAGTTTTTGAGGTTTTTCTGCGTCTCAGCTCTGGAGTGTCATGTTTTGGACCCCTCGCCCGTGATTGCCTCGTTCCTTTTGGGGTCTGTGAGAGTTTGGAGTACGAGGGACGCCCGTTGCGAATTCCGACTCGTGAGGTGAGGGAATTGCGCAATCGGGCTATGCCGTACTGGTTGTTGCTGTTGTTGTTGCTGAGGAGTAATCACGGGGAGTGATAGGTGACTTGGGAGCTGGAGACGGCGGTGTTGAATTTTGACCCCTGGTTTCTGAGACTCCTTGGGAGTTGCCTTAGTTTCGAGGACGAAACTTTCTTCTAGTGGGGGAGGATGTGGTGACCCGGATCTTTGCAGGGCTTCTACAGTGTGACCAGCAGCTTCTGGAAGCCTACGTGGCATGTCGGCGGTGTTCGCGCGCCAGTTTGGACACAAGAGATGGACTCGGGGCTTAAAATGGATCTCGTAGGTAATCGGGGGACCCCATCGGATGTTTAGAAGAGTTTATGCGAGGAGTGGATACCAAATTTAGGCTCGGCGCGGAATTCGGATTAAAAATACCTTTCCGGGAGCCTCCGGCAAATTAAAGGATTGGAATTTGGCAAAATGGACGCCGGATTTGGAATCAGCGCGCGAAAACGGTCAAGATGGGCTATTTACTTGTATTTTTCGGAGCTTGCTACTGTAATTTTACTGTTCATCGTCGGAACAGTGTTTCCGGCGATCGCCGGCGGCGGCTGGCGGCGGCGGGCGGCGGCGGAAGGCGGCTGAGCGCGCGGGCAGGCGCGCGGTCCACCGCGGAGGTCGTGCACCGGGGGGGCGGGCCACGTGGCGCTCTCCGGTTGGCCGGTTCAGCAGGCGCGGTCCACTGATATTGGGCCCGGGTGCACGGTAGACCGGGTGGACACGTGGCGTGAGGTGATTGGTTCGGTGTTGTGCTCCCGGTCCACGGAATCAGTGGAGTTGTTGACCGGGGCAGGTGGCCGTACGGCGGGGCAGGTGGCCGTACGGCCCGGGTCAGCCGCGACGTGCGCGGTGCACGGGGCCACGTGCACGGTGCACGGGTTGCCGGGGCCACGTGGCGCGACGCCATTGGCTGGCGCAGGTGCACCGGGTGCAGTGGGGCCCGGGGGAGTTGTGGACTGGGCTGTGTGGTGGACCGGGCCGCACTGTGCGCGCCCGAAACTCGGTGGGCCGGGCCGCACTGTGCGCGCCCGAATTCGGTGGGCTGGGCCGGGCCGCACTGTGCGCGCCCGGAACTTGGGACACAATGGGTATTTCTCCATTTGTTTTCTTCAGCCTATTTAAAGGCAACCCGAGCCCCCTTTCTTTGCCTTTTTCTCTCAACCCTCTCACTCTCCGCCCGAGCCCCCTCAAGCAAAGTTGTTCACCTCTTCAACCTTGATCTTCCTGCCGAGTTTCAAGATTTTAGGAGGCTCGAATCCCGAGGTTCCCCATTTTACGGCGCGGCGCGACGTTGCATTCCTGGGTTCTTCTTCGGCGCAGCGACAGTGTTTTAGCTCCCCTGGGCTACCCCGTGATCATTTTGCTGTGATTCTTGCGCCGGCAGACTCCTAAGAGGTAGGACTTCATCTTTCGTTTTGGTCGCGCTTTTCCGTTTCGAGGTTTTGGCACGGATCCCGAGGCAAACAGTGACCCCATTTTCTGTGTGGACTTCCTTGACAGCAGCGGGGTATTTTGGCCATATCTTCGCGCACGAGCATCAGACGGAAACGAGCTTATACAACTTTTTCATCTACAGATCGCAAGGAACGCGCTCGTATTTTTCTTGGATTTTTCTGAGATTTCATCAGAGGTGAAAATTACTGTTTTCTCAGTGAACAGTGTACAGTTTTAATACAGATTTTTGTATGAGTGTACCACCTTGTCGAATTTATATCTTGGCTTACCGAACTCAGATTTGGGCGTGCAAGCTACCGTTGCGAAGCTTTCGACGCGAGGATCGCGGTGATATTTTTCTGGGAATTTTCTGGGCTCTTGCTGCAGGTGAAAATTAAGCATTTTTGGGACTGTTGTTGTATGTTTGTGTGAGAGCAGATTTTGGAATGTATGTGTAATAGTGGACTTTGTGTTGTGCCAGGAGAGTTACGGGTGTGCTGAACTTATTGGAGCAAGGGATTAGAGTTATCTGGTGTTTTCAGCTGTTGGGCTTTGGACAGTCAGCTTTTCAGGTGGGTGCCTTATTCCCGGAACCGGTGGACGGTTCTCTATATTGTTATATGTTAGCATTGCATGCAGGTGTACGGTACAATAGCTGGAATTGATCGGTAAGTTTAACAGTGAGGATTTTATGGGAATTGCAAGTGAATTCCTCATAGTATGACAATGGTATAATCTAATATTCATGTTGGTGATTCGTGGAAGCCCACCTAAGGCAAGGTTACCATATATGATTAATTATCATGCCATATTAGCACATAACCTTTTATGAGGCTGGTTTATGCATTGGGATAGGGTTATGTAGTTATGTGCAGGTTCTACTCTGAGGAGCCGTTTGGATTGAGGATTATGGACAGGTATGGTCATTGATAATTTTGGCATGAGGGTTATCTTTCTTTATTTTGCTTCGAGGACAAATGCATGCTTGTATGGACATCTAGATAGGCCATCTTTTACTGCTACACTTTCATATTGGAACTTGACTTAGGAGAAACCATGTTATTCCTTTCTCCTTCTTGTTAGTCAGGCGGTCTGTGTTGCTCGGGTGCGAGCCGGGGTCTGGGTAGTGTAGCAGGGACATTGGTGACAGGGACGGGTTGTGCTGGATTGCGGCTGGCAGGGTCTTAGCGGTGACCGCGGACTTTGGGCGGTTGACCGGAGGTCGGTTATAGTACTTTGGTTATGGACGGCAGGGTATTGCGGCAACCGCGGACTTTGGGCGGTTGACCGGATATTTATTGATGTATCAAATTGGGTATTAGACTTTCCTCTAGTGGATGGAGTTTCCACTTAGCGTTTACTGTTGTATCCGTTTAGGGATCGGGTTTCTCTTTAGTGGACGAGTTTTTCCACTTTGATCAGAGTCGTGATCCAGTCCTGCTATACAGAGATACTTGTGATACTGATGACAGAGTTACTTTACTCGTGTGGGTCGCTCCCCTCGAGTGCCACTCCGGAGTGTGCGACTGGACGGATCGAGGCCAGTCTGTTACTTACTTTTGTGTGCGATCGGACGGTTCGATGCCGATCTGTTACTTACTTTGGGATGCGACCGTACCGGTCCGAAGTCGGTCCGTATCCCGCGATTGAGATCTGGAGTTCGACAGCAGAGCAGGCAGTACCAGTGATTACTGGTCTATCGATTGGGTTTATTCAGGCAGATACTTTGTGTTACACTCGTGCCTGGGGGACCGAGTGGAGTCTAGTAGCTGTGTTTAGACCAGTGCTAGTATTGTTGGGAACCGTTCGGGGTTTGACGGTGGTCCCGTGGTCGTTGTGGGTTCTTTGACCATTGTGTGAGAGGTTGAGCATCTTGAGTCTATCCGTTCTGAGAGAGAGAGCATGGATTATGACTATAGCCTGCATGAGCCACTACTCAATAGCGAGTTAGTCCGTTTGGACGCCCTACGTAATTCCTGCCCGTCAGCGGGAGGTGGTTGTAGGTGGGCGCAGGTTTGACTGGACCCGATGTGGCAGTCAGCTCGATTGGGTCGTTTGAGCACCTCGTGTGCGAGTGTTGCATATATTTATCAGAGTTTCCCCATTTGAGCTTTCAGATAGAGGCATGGTGGCTGTAGAGTGTCTTCTGCTTCTTCTTTAAGTCTTACTGCATTAGTTATCTTTTGCCTCTAGTGGTCTTGGTGGGCTGATCGTCGGGCCTAGTGGCGATACCCGCTGAGAACTCCCTTTTTTGCGTAGTTCTCACGCCCGTTGGGGGTTTTCCCCCTTTTGTCCTTTCTCCTCTTTGTTTTGCAGAGTCTTGGCGGGCGTTGCCGTTCTGTGGTTGCTGCGCGTGGTGAGGGAGTAGCGAGCTAGATCCAGATCCATCTGTGGAGAGTAGCGGTACCCCCTTTTGAGGAGATCTTCAGTATAGTTGGTAGATTGGTATTTATTTCCTCTTTGGAGAGACTGATGTAGTGAGGATATGTTGTATTGAGAGCTTGTACACTGATGTTTTATTTGAGATATCTCCCTGTTGAGCTATGAGTTTGTACTCGAGGTTATTGTATGACTATCATTTTTGGGAGATGGACCTTGTTGTTTTATTCTCAGTTGTACAGTGGTTGATTTTATTTCTATAGCAGTTTTATCTGTTAGCTCTGATATCTGTTAGCTGTAGCTCTTTTTGCAGGTAGGACGCTGCGCCTATGCGGGTTTGGCATAGGTGGCGGATCTGTTGGCGAGCCCGGGTCGCAGTTTCGACTCCCGGGGCGTGACACTAGGTATTCTCAAGATAAACGGATTTTTGGTCTTCGATTTCAAAGAATTCGGTTTTAGGGCATATAATGGGAATTTTCCAAAATCATGCAATTGATCTATTTTTAAATTTCCTTTTGCAAAACTAATTTGATTCCTAGTCTCTCTACACGATAATGATTGTTTGGGTACAATTTCTCAAATTTTTGAAAATTAACAATTTTTCGTGTTCTTGAGTTGTTGCTCACAGGATTTTCTTTACACAAGAAACCAATAGCTATGGTGATCACGTGGATCATTCTCCTTCTGGCAGCTATGGTACATATGAGAGACACTGTCAAGCCCAAGAGGGCTAAAAAGGATGAAGTCAATTGGGATGAGTTGTCAGATGATGAAACACATCCTGGAAAATCGCCACAGAAAACCTCTGTTG
Organism: Tillandsia leiboldiana; assembly: GCA_029204045.2. NCBI lineage: Eukaryota > Viridiplantae > Streptophyta > Magnoliopsida > Poales > Bromeliaceae > Tillandsia > Tillandsia leiboldiana. The sequence continues at coordinate 20,006,968 of CM055076.1, read as the reverse complement.
CATCGAAAGGGAAAGCCCGTGCAGAGACATCAAAGGAAAAGGCTCCGCCCACTGCTACGGAAAAAGGAAAAGCACCAATGACCTCTTCATCCATACTAAAAAGAAAAAGACTCGCTCGACGACCTGGACGAGCTCGAGGTATTGAAATAAATGAACCGTGTCAAGAGAACCCAGGGAATATCTCTCAAATTGACACTGAATCAGAAGACGAAGAAGATTGGGACACATTTCTTGACGAAGTACAACAAGGTATTGATGAAGAAAATAAGGTTTACCTAAAGAACAAGAAGCTACTGAAGTCTTCCTCAATACTTAAGCAGCAAGCAAAGAAAAAGAATGTGCCAAGCAATGAACCTCTTGACAACTCACATTCTTTGCCAAGAAGATCTCCTCGGAATGAAGGACAGACTGCTCCGTCAATCGTCACACAACGTTCTTCCAATTCCAGAAGAATTGACCAAAAGGGTCACCTGGAGTCTTCCCTCAAACAAGAACAAGACAAAATGACTCTAGGACTCAGAAAGATGTCCAAGGACATACATCAGATGAAACAAGAGTGTTCTACGATTACGGGATTGCTTAAAGGAATTTTGAAAAAGCTGGGTTGCACGAGCTCTGAGGACTCCGCCTCGGATGACTCGGATTCAGATGCTTGAATTATTTGCTTAATCCTTTTCTTGTGCAGGAACTTCATTTTTTTTACTTTCTTTTGTGCAGGTCTTTAAGTTTTAGTTTTAGTTTTTAGTTCTCAAACTTGAACTGTTAACCCTTCTCTCCATTTTGGTAATCTTTGGCTAACGTTTGTGACAAAAAGGGGGAGAGAGTTTAGAGTGAACTCTGTGAGTATTTTTACTTTTGGTGAGAATTTTGAACAAACTTTGACTTTGAAGAAAGGTAAGTATCACAACTTCTGGTTTTATCTTGTGAATTGTTGCATGTCCCTACTAACTATTCGACTAACTATTTGGACTTGTATTATTACTAACAAGTTGTTTGATTACTAACAAAGCAAAGTTATGACATTTGGAATCTTATTACTTAGAAGATATGTCAATGTTTGATTGCTATCTTATTACATATCTGAATTTCTCAATGTCATCGTGGGCATAAACTCTATCTCTGTTAGGTTTTGAATGCTAAATATTCTTGAGGTATCTAACGATCTCTTTTTGTCAAGAATGATTTTTTTTTTTGCAGAGAGTACAGATGTCTAAGTCTAGAGTCTGTTTTAGGAGTTTAACTCATGTATTTTATTTTGGATCTCCATTGTAAATTTTTGTTGTATGGTGATAGCAACAAAAATATCTTTTTGAATTTTCTTGAGTGGATCTATGTTTTGTCACGAAACCGCCAAAGGGGGAGATTGTTAAAGATTTTGTTTTGGCGCATTTCGTGAAAGTGTTAAGTCTTGAAGATTGAAGATGAATGAAGTTTGGATCATATACCTAAATCTCAAGAAAGAAGAATTCAAAAGGATCAGGTAAGTTTAACTAAACATTTTTGGTGATCCGAATACTTCTTGTAGTGTAGAAACACTTGGAAGAATTTTTTATTGCATAAAAATCAAGAACTGAACATGAGACATGTTCAGGATCCGGATCAGATTGTTCGATCCGGATCCCGAAGGTGGTTCGTTCATACACCAGTTCAATCCGGATCGTAGCTTCCCTTGATCCGGATCCCGAACATTGCGTTTACCATTTTCCTTGAACGATCCGGATCAGGCTTCGCAATCCGGATCCCGAACGTTGATGTTTGGTGAACTGTATGAACGATCCGGATCAAGCACTTCGATCCGGATCCCGAACCTTCGTTTTTCTGGAATTGTCTGACTCGTTACGACGATCCGGATCACAGCTAATCCGATCCGGATCGCCGTCGTGAAAATTTCCAGAAACGGACAGTTTTTGATCCTTATCTTCTTCCTAGGGTTTCTAACCTATAAATAGACCATATGATTCTTTTTCTAGGGTTAATCCAGGAATCCAGAAAATCCACATAGAGCCGTCATAATCAAATATCATCTTATACGGCTCTAGATCCACATATAGAGAAGAAAGGAAATCATTAGATATTACTCTATGTTTCTTCTTCTATATTGATTAGTTTGATTCTAGGTTTTCATACTCACATCTTGAGTTGAATCAAACTAATGAATACTTAGATGGTATTTCCTATCTATCTTTGATCTAAGTATTCGGCGGATCATCACCACCCAAAAACAACGATTTACCCCAAAATCGGCGCGTGGACTCGCGTGGCCTTGTGGATTCAAGGTGCAACCGCTCTCGTGGATTCGGAGCGAGGTACGTTCGTGGATTCGAAGCGTGCTACTGGGTGAAGACCGTGGATTCGGTCAGACGTCGTGGACTCGACGTTGGACGCCGTGGATTCGGCGTTGGACGCAGATCGTGGATTCGAGACGCATTGCGGAGCGAGCGGAGAAGATCAACTAGGAGCGTATGGAAAAGGTTGAGTCGTCTGTGAGTACGGTATATCACCTTGTACGTGTTTAATTCTAGTGGATTTCACCGTGTTATCGGTCCCGTGATTTTTTACTCCGGTTTGGAGTTATCCACGTAAAAATCTTGCGTGTTCATTTATATTTCCGCATTGGGTTTTTATTGCGCAATGATTTTTTGAGTGTTTATTGTTTACACCTATTCACCCCCCTCTAGGTGTTTTTTCCCCTATTTAGATCTATTATTACACATAACCCAACACCGGGCTCGCCAACAGATCCGCCACCTATGCCAAACCCGCATAGGCGAAGTGTCCTACCTGCAAGAAAAGTGCTACAGCTAAACAGATATCAAAGCTAAAAGATAAAACTGCTGTAAAATCTAAACCAACGATCTGTACAACTGGAACTAAAGGTACAAAGTCCATCTCCCATAAATGATAATCATACAATAACCTCAAATACAAAACTCTAGACCCAACAGGGAGGTAATCCTGAATAAATAAATGATACATCAGTGTACAGACTCTCAGTACAAGTCAGATCCTCACAATACATCAGTCTCTCAAGAGAAAAATAAAACGCTAATCTACCGACTGCACTGAAGATCTCCTCTGAAAGGGGTCCCGCTACTCTCCAAAGATAGGTAAGGATCTAGCTCGCGACTCCCTCGCCTCGGACAGCAACCGCAAAATCAGCAACACCCGCTAAGACTCTGCAAAACAAAGGAGAGAAGGGACAAAAAGAGGGGGGGAAACCCCCAACGGGTGTGAGAACTACATCAAAAAGGAGTTCTCAGTGGGTGTCGCCACCAGGCCCGACGATCTGCCCACCAAGTCCACAAGAGGTAAAAGATGACCAATGCAATAAAACTGAAAGAAGAAGCTGGAGACACTCTACAGCTACCATGCCTCTATCTAAAAGCTCAAATGGGGAAACTCTGATAAGGATATGCAACACTCGCACACGTGGTGCTCAATCGACCCAATCGAGCTGACTGCCGCATCGGGTCCAGTCAAACCTGCGCCCACCTACAACCACCTCCCGCTGACGGGCAGGAATTACGTAGGGCGTCCAAACGGACTAACTCGCTATCGAGTAGTGGCTTATGCAGGCTATAGTCAAAATCCATGCCCTCTCTCTCAGAACGGATAGACTCAAGATGCTCAACCTCTCACATAATGGTCAAAGAACTCACAACGACCACGGGACCACCGTCAAACCCCAAACGGTTCTCATCAACACTAGCACTGGTCTACACACAGCCACTAGACTCCACTCAGTCCCCCTAACGTGAGTGTAACAATCAATAAATGCCTGTAATAGACCCAATCTGGTGCCACCAGGAAAACTGGTATTGCCTGCTCAGCGGAATCTGCACACAAGGCTCGAAACCGCGGGATCGGCCCGCACGGCTCGCATCCCAAAATAAGTATCGGACCGGCACACAAGGCTGGGTCCAAAAAGCCTACCTCCGGGGTGGCACTCGAGGGGAGCGACCCACACGAGTAAAGTATCTCTGTCAACAGTATCACAAGTATCTCTGTAGCACATATCTCAATATAGCACGACTGGATCAAGACTATGATCGAAGTGGGAAAGCCCAACCACTAAAGAAGACCCTGGTCCTCAATCAGATGCGAAAATACTCAAATAGTGGAAAACTCCGTCCACTAGAGAAAACTGATACCCAATCTGGTGCATAGATAAGTATCCGGTCAACCGCCCAATATCCGCGGTTGCCGCGAAGTCCCACAACTAAACCAACCTGTCCCAGATACAAAGTCCCGACTACACTACCCAGACCCCTGCTCGAACCCGAGCAACACTGACCGCCTGACTAACAAAGAAGAAGAAAAGAAAAGCATGGTTTCTCCTAAGTCAAGTTCCAATAAGTAGTGTAGCAATAAAAGAGGGCCTAACTATATGTCCATACAAGCATGCATTTGTCCTTAAAGAAGAATAAAGAAAATAAACCTCATGCCAAAATTATCAATGACTATACCTGTCCATAATCCCCGATCCATAATCGCTCCTCAGAGTAGAACCTGCACATAACTACAAAGCCCTATCCCATTGCATAAACCAGCTTCATAAAAGGTTATGTGCTAACATGGCATGATAATTAATCATATAGGGTAACCTTGCCTTAGGTAAGCTTCCACTAATCATCAACATGAATATCTGATTAATACCATTGTCATAATATGAACTATTATCTTGCAATTCCCATAAAGTCGACATTGTTAAGCTTACCGTTCAATCCCAGGTATTGTACCCTTCACCTGCATGCAATTCTAACATAAAGCATTAGGGAACCGTTCACCGGTTCTCGGAATAAAGCACCCACCTGAAACGCATTCCGCAGGCAAAGCCAAAGTCGGTGAAGTACGCAGCCACACGAAAACCAAATCCGTCGGAACCGCACCCTCGTTAAATAGTCGCACAAACCACTGTTCCAACAAACAACATCGAAGCCGAGAATCAAATACATCACAACCACAACTCTCAAAAACAGCATATGTTGTTTTTACCAACCAGCAGAGAGGAGGGAGATTTTTCACCTTCATACAGTCCTCTAAAAATTCCATAAAAATCACGGTTGCGATCCTCGCGACGAGTAGCCCCAAATTGACTATTTAAACGCCCCGTTCTGATACCTGTAGGCCAAGAAACAATTCGGACAACGTTGGAAGCCATTCCCTCAAGAACACAGTTCTGCTGAAAAGATAGCAGCAAAGAAGCTTAATTCTCACCCTCGAAATGACCCTATAAAAATCTAATAAAAATACAAGCGCGTTCCTCTCGAAGAGTAGAAATCAATCGAGTCTTTAAACGTCTCATTCCAATGCATGAGCGCCGAGATAAAAATCCGACAAGCCTCCGCTGTCCAAAAATCCACCAGCAAAACAGTGGCTCAGAGATGCCTCGGGAACTGTGCCAAAAACTCGAAATGCAGAGAAGTGATCAACACAAAAAACGAAGCCTTACCTCTCATGAACACGCTGCCGCAAAAATCGCCGAAAACGATGGTCTGAGTAAGCCAAGGGAGCCTGTACACCAAAACGCGACGAAGGGGATCACCGGTGAAGGAAAGTCGTACTACGCCGAAAAGCCGCAAACCTCGAAGTGTGTGCCACCAAAAATTCCCAAACTTCTCCCCGAGATGCTCCACAGGAAGGTGAACAACTTTGCCTAACGTTGCAAAGAGAGGGGAGCTCGGGAAAAGCCTAGAACCGCAGGCCAAAGGGGGCTATTTATAGCCCCAACTCAACAAATCCAAAAATTCCCTCCATGTCCAAGTTTCGGGCGCCCGAAAGATTTCGGGCGCGCACAGTGCGCCCGCTCCGCTGCGCCCGAATCCGCCAGGATCCGCCACGTCGCCCCCAAACAGCGAACAGCAAACTCAGCTTCCCACGCTGCGCCGCGTGGCCTGCGTCCACAGTGCGGGTGGTTGGCGCCAGCCAACCACGGGCTGACACGTGGCGCTCCCACGCACGGGTCCCCCGCGTCAACGCCTCGGGAACCGTGCCCACCTGCTGCCCGCCTGCCCCGCGCGTACGGCCACCTGCCCCGGTCACCTGCTCCGCTCCCTGCGTGGACCGCGCGCACAACACCGCTCCAATAACCAGCCGCCACGTGTCTCTCCCCTGGTGCACGCCTCGCCCGTGGACCGCGTGCCTGCCCGCGCGCCTGCCCGCGCCCGCGCGCCTGCCCGCCGCCGCCTGCCCGAGCCCGCGCCGCCGCTGCCCGCCGCCGGCCGGTCGCCGGAATCACTGTTCCGGCCGTGAACAGTAATTTTACTGTTCCAAATTTTGAAAAATGCAAGTAAATAGTCCATTTTGATCGTTTTCGCGTGCTGAGTCCAAATCCGGTGTCCGATTTGCCAAATTCCATTCCTAAAAATTGCCGAAGGCATCCGGAAAGGTGTTTCTTGGTCCAAACTTCGCACTGAGTCCATTTTTAATATCCGCTTCGCGCGAAATTACTTCTAAACATCCAACGGGGTCCTCCGATCACTTATATAATCCATTTAACACCCTGAAGTCCAACACTTGTGTCCAAATTAGTGCAGAAACACCGCCGACACGCCACATAGGCGTCCAGAAGCTGCTGGTCACACTGTAGAAGCCCTGCAGAGATCCGGGTCACCACATCCTCCCCCACTAAAGGAAAGTTTCGTCCTCGAAACTAAAGCAACTCACAAGGAGTATCCAACAACCCAGGATAAGTACTCAACACCGCCGTTTCCAGCTCCCAACTCACCTGTCACTCCCCGGGATTACTCCTCGGCAACAACAACAACCAGTACGGCATGGCCCAATTGCGTAATTCTCTCATCTCACGACCCAGAATTCGCAACGGGCGTCCCTCGTACTACAAATACTCGCAGATCTCAAAGGAAACAACTCCAATACGGGCGAGGGATCCACAAGCCAAACACTCCTGAGCTGAGACGTGGAAGAACCATCAAGAGCTCCAACAAAAGGCTGGGGGAAACGAAAGAACAACCAGTGTAGCACACACCAAAACCGCTCCCTGGTGCCAGCACAACCAGGCGATCCGAAACATACCCATACGGTCATCCAAAGAAAGGAAGCCCTAATCGGCTAGGGTCCTCGCTCAGTCACTCTCGGGTCACGACCATCCGCATGGACTGTTTTACCGCAGTCTACCGTCAAAAGGGACCCACAGGGACACAACCTCCAACCTGGTACACCATAATGGTCCCACACAGCGCCAGCTGTGGAATTCCAACTCAACCCCAGATAGCTTTCCTGCTCCAGGTATCCGCCAACACAGTGGCCCTATCGGGGTGATCCAGAATGCTCAAAAGTAAACCAACGGTAACTCCATCGCCACCATGGAAGGCATTGCTACAACTCGCAAGTTCATCACCTCACACTAGCAATGCAAAAGTCGGCGCTGATATCAGTGTCATTATCCATTAGCCATGCTCTCCTGGCACTGCCAGGTCCAAGAAGCTCCTTACCTTGACCATAAATATTGATCTCGGCCAATTCCTAGATAGTATCCATATTGGCCGGATTTTCCACCGCCGCCCCTACGGCTAGCACAAAGTGACCCAAGAAGGTAAGCTTCAGAAGCTAAAACTTGTAGTCCAATAACACGGCATACAGCTTCTTCCACCCAAGCGTTATAGCACATCCACAAGTGCTCCTCTTATTCCAGGTCACTCAGGGAGTAAATCATAATATCCTTGGGGAACACCACTCCCAATCTGTCCAAGTACAACTGGAGCACACCATTCCTCAAATCTCGAAAGCAACAGGGCATTAATCAATCCATTTGGCCTCACTATGAGCTCATAATGCCCTACCGTGTCCCGAACGCCATCTGGCGAAACACTCAGCTGTATGATTCCAAAATCTGTACATGCATCAGTCAACAACTGCCGGAGTATAACTCCATCAAAAGGTCCTAAATAATCCCCGGACCTGCCTGTGCTCAAACCACAAAAGAGCTCTCACAGTCGTGTATCAACAACGTGTCACGAGGTCAAACAGACCCTCGATCCATCAGATCCCTGTACCGGTGCCATCAACTCTCCCAGCTCTTACAGATAATATCCATGAGGTGCTATTGAGGTTGGCGCGATTTTCAGAACCACGTCAATCGCAATCTCAATCTCCCTAACTGGCGGCATAATCATCGGCTCGAGTGGACTCACACCCGGGATTTCGCAGCAATAGAAATATCCTTTAGTCCCGGTGCCGCCAAAAACTCCTCTCACACTATCGCTAAAACCAGTGTGCTCTAACAGTCTCCCTATAACAAGCATCCTTTTTGTCTGCCTCGGAGAATGTCACAGTCATCACTCCCTCCGCACTTAACCATCCAGTGGTATTGTGCCAACCAATCCCAAGCACTGGGTCAAAACACCGAACTGCCATCCATACCAATAGGTTTGCCGGTATAACTCATGGTCTCAACGGCACTGGACATGATCCACAAGCCTCCTTCACATGCACAACCCGATGGTATCCTGTACCTCTAGTACACGTGGTAACAACTCTGCCTCTAGTCCATGCCAGAACGCAAAGTGCACTAACTCCGACTGCTGTGATGAAATCACACCTGCAACAACCCAACCCACTACCGTGGCGCTCTCTAACCAGGCGTCACAATCTCATCCACTTAAAGCAAGCGGTTGTCGCTCAGTCTGCCAGAAAATATCCAAACCAATCACAAAGGGAGCACGACCTCTGTCTCTGCTCACACTGCGGCGACGGATACGGTCCTCCGCAGACTACAAAACCACGCTACCGCTGCGCTACTTGATAGAGATGTTGATGCTGCCACCGGGGTCCACCCGGTCTCCGACTTCTCCGACATCCATTAATGCAACCGTCATCTGACAAAACACAAATAACTCACGCCATTCCTTATACAATTATCCTTACTAGCTCACCCCTCAATCACATATATTATACCCCAAATATGCCTGTTATCAATCACAAGGGTAACATTCTTTCGGGTAAGCTTTACATTAACCATCCACAAGGATATCCACCATCCAGGAAAGCAAAACGAAAATGCCTCTGCCGGCCGATCTGTCCTCCATCACCTAGCGCCAAGCGCCTCCATCCAGAACTCGCCTCTAGCGGCAGATCCCCATCCAAAGGAACTGCAGCGCCCAGCTCCAAACACAATGCCTACTCTATCAAGGCATCCACAATCCAAAATCTGTACAGGAGGGACCGAATAAACTGAAAGGTATCCTGGCGCAATCCACTCCCAGTCTCACATATCCTATGCGCCTCGTCCCTCGAAACCTGGAGCGCGCAGTTCAACAACTGCATAACTCTCTAGCACAGGGAGGCTCTCAATTTATCACTCCATCACCACCAACCACGACTCTGCCTCCAAAGGTTCCAAACTCAATCTTACGAGTCAGGGCGGTTCATCTGCCAAATCTGGCTCACCTAATCAAACATGCCCCACAGCTCCTCTGCTGTCAACTATCCACCCTGCCTCAGTGCCTTGGCACTAAACATTGGCACGGAGGAGGCTACTCACTCCATTGGCGCCACAGAAATCCCTGCCGCTGAGGGTACTGCAACCTGGTGGTCTCAGAAGGAAAGCACTGTCGGGCTGCCCACTGCTCCGACAACTGTGTCACCAAAACTAGCTGCTCACTCAATCGCTGATATGCCTCTAACAATCCTGTCATCTGGGTCCGGAGCTCTCTGACCTCAATCCGGGTATCCGGCCCAAAACCAACTGCTCAAACTCAACTGCCATGACAGGATGCACCAGGGTCCCGAACCCAGAGTCGGGGAGACACCGCTCGCCACGACAAAACCACAAATCAGCACACAACAATGTTCGACCCAATCCGGCGAAAGTCTAGAGCATGTCACCCATTCCATAGCGTTATGTTGTCTGCAGCCAACATAACTACTTAGGAGAATAAACATGCCAATCACTCATCCCGTCCCTTGGGAGAGGTGTAAAACTCAATCAGGACTCTCGCTACAAATCACGACTCTCACGAAGTCATCCTAAGGTCCAACCACAAGCCTAGGGTTTCTAAGTGCACCATGACCTACAACCTAGGCTCTGATACCACTCTAATCTGTCACGCCCCGAGGTCGAAACTGCGACCCGGGCTCGTCAACAGATCCGCCACCTATGCCAAACCCGCATAGGCGAAGCGTCCTACCTGCAAGAAAAGTGCTACAGCTAAACAGATATCAGAGCTAAAAGATAAAACTGCTGTAAAATCAAAACCAACGATCTGTACAACTGGAACTAAAGGTACAAAGTCCATCTCCCATAAATGATAATCATACAATAATCTCAAATACAAAACTCTAGACCCAACAGGGAGGTAATCCAGAATAAATAAATGATACATCAGTGTACAGACTCTCAGTACAAGTCAGATCCTCACAATACATCAGTCTCTCAAGAGAAAAATAAAACGTTAATCTACCGACTGACTGAAGATCTCCTCTGAATGGGGTCCCGCTACTCTCCAAAGATAGGTAGGGATCTAGCTCGCGACTCCCTCGCCTCGGACAGCAACCGCAAAATCAGCAACACCCGCTAAGACTCTGCAAAACAAAGGAGAGAAGGGACAAAAAAAGGGGGGAAAACCCCCAACGGGTGTGAGAACTACATCAAAAATGAGTTCTCAGTGGGTGTCGCCACCAGGCCCGACGATCTGCCCACCAAGTCCACAAGAGGTAAAAGATGACCAATGCAATAAAACTGAAAGAAGAAGCTGGAGACACTCTACAGCTATCATGCCTCTATCTAAAAGCTCAAATGGGGAAACTCTGATAAGGATATGCAACACTCGCACACGTGGTGCTCAATCGACCCAATCGAGCTGACTGCCGCATCGGGTCCAGTCAAACCTGCGCCCACCTACAACCACCTCCCGCTGACGGGCAGGAATTACGTAGGGCGTCCAAACGGACTAACTCGCTATCGAGTAGTGGCTCATGCAGGCTATAGTCAAAATCCATGCCCTCTCTCTCAGAACGGATAGACTCAAGATGCTCAACCTCTCACATAATGGTCAAAGAACTCACAACGACCACGGGACCACCGTCAAACCCCAAACGGTTCCCATCAACACTAGCACTGGTCTACACACAGCCACTAGACTCCACTCAGTCCCCCTAACGTGAGTGTAACAATCAATAAATGCCTGTAATAGACCCAATCTGGTGCCACCAGTAAAACTGGTATTGCCTGCTCAGCGGAATCTGCACACAAGGCTCGAAACCGCGGGATCGGCCCGCACGGCTCGCATCCCAAAATAAGTATCGGACCGGCACACAAGGCTGGGTCCAAAAAGCCTACCTCCGGAGTGGCACTCGAGGGGAGCGACCCACACGAGTAAAGTATCTCTGTCATCAGTATCACAAGTATCTCTGTAGCACATATCTCAATATAGCACGACTGGATCAAGACTATGATCGAAGTGGGAAAGCCCAACCACTAAAGAAGACCCTGGTCCTCAATCAGATGCGAAAATACTCAAATAGTGGGAAATTCCGTCCACTAGAGAAAACTGATACCCAATCTGGTGCATAGATAAGTATCCGGTCAACCGCCCAATATCCGCGGTTGCCGCGAAGTCCCACAACTAAACCAACCTGTCCCAGATATAAAGTCCCGACTACACTACCCAGACCCCTGCTCGAACCCGAGCAACACTGACCGCCTGACTAACAAAGAAGAAGAAAAGAAAAGCATGGTTTCTCCTAAGTCAAGTTCCAATAAGTAGTGTAGCAATAAAAGGGGGCCTAACTATATGTCCATACAAGCATGCATTTGTCCTCAAAGAAGAATAAAGAAAATAAACCTCATGCCAAAATTATCAATGACTATACCTGTCCATAATCCCCGATCCATAATCGCTCCTCAGAGTAGAACCTGCACATAACTACAAAGCCCTATCCCATTGCATAAACCAGCTTCATAAAAGGTTATGTGCTAACATGGCATGATAATTAATCATATAGGGTAACCTTGCCTTAGGTAAGCTTCCACTAATCATCAACATGAATATATGATTAATACCATTGTCATAATATGAACTATTATCTTGCAATTCCCATAAAGTCGACATTGTTAAGCTTACCGTTCAATCCCAGGTATTGTACCCTTCACCTGCATGCAATTCTAACATAAAGCATTAGGGAACCGTTCACCGGTTCTCGGAATAAAGCACCCACCTGAAACGCATTCCGCAGGCAAAGCCAAAGTCGGTGAAGTACGCAGCCACACGAAAACCAAATCCGTCGGAACCGCACCCTCGTTAAATAGTCGCACAAACCACTGTTCCAACAAACAACATCGAAGCCGAGAATCAAATACATCACAACCACAACTCTCAAAAACAGCATATGCTGTTTTTACCAACCAGCAGAGAGGAGAGAGATTTTCACCTTCATACAGTCTTCTAAAAATTCCATAAAAATCGCGGTTGCGATCCTCGCGACGAGTAGCCCCAAATCGACTATTTAAACGCCCCGTTCTGATACCTGTAGGCCAAGAAACAATTCGGACAACGTTGGAAGCCATTCCCTCAAGAACACAGTTCTGCTGAAAAGATAGCAGCAAAGAAGCTTAATTCTCACCCTCGAAATGACACCATAAAAATCCAACAAAAATACAGGCGCGTTCCTCTCGAAGAGTAGATATCAATTGAGTCTTTAAACGTCTCGTTCCGATGCAGGAGCACCGAGATAAAAATCCGACAAGCCTCCGCTGTCCAAAAATCCACCAGCAAAACAGTGGCTCAGAGATGCCTCGGGAACTGTGCCAAAAATTTGAAATGCAGAGAAGTGATCAACACGAAAAACGAAGCCATATCTCTCGTGAACACGCTGCCGCAAAAATCGCCGAAAACGATGTTCTGAGTAAGCCAAGGGAGCCTGCACACCGAAACGCGACGAAGGGGATCACCGGTGAAGGAAAGTCGCACTGCGCCGAATAGCCGCAAACCTCGAAGTGTGTGCCACCAAAAATTCCCAAACTTCTCCCCGAGATGCTCCACAGGAAGATGAACAACTTTGCCTAAGGTTGCAAAGAGAGGGGAGCTCGGGAAAAGCCTAGAACCGCAGGCCAAAGGGGGCTATTTATAACCCCAACTCAACAAATCCAAAAATTCCCTCCATGTCCAAGTTTCGGGCGCCCGAAAGATTTCGGGCGCGCACAGTGCGCCCGCTCCGCTGCGCCCGAATCCGCCAGGATCCGCCATGTCGCCCCCAAACAGCGAACAGCAAACTCAGCTTCCCACGCTGCGTCGCGTGGCCCGCGTCCACAGTGCGGGTGGTTGGCGCCAACCAACCACGCGCTGACACGTGGCGCTCCCACGCACGGGTCCCCCGCGTCAACGCCTCGGGAACCGTGCCCACCTGCTGCCCGCCTACCCCGCGCGTACGGCCACCTGCCCCGGTCACCTGCTCCGCTCCCTGCGTGGACCGCGCGCACAACACCGCTCCAATAACCAGCCGCCACGTGTCTCTCCCCTGGTGCACGCCTCGCCCGTGGACCGCGTGCCTGCACGCGCGCCCGCGTGCCTGCCCGCGCGCCTGCCCGCGCCCGAGCGCCTGCCAGCCGCCGCTCCGCCGCCTGCCCGAGCCCGCGCCACCGCTGCCCGCCGCCCGCCGGTCGCCGGAATCACTGTTCCGGCCGTGAACAGTAATTTTACTATTCCAAATTCCGAAAAATGCAAGTAAATAGTCCATTTTGATCGTTTTCGCGTGCTGAGTCCAAATCCGGTGTCCGATTCGCCAAATTCCATTCCTAAAAATTGCCGAAGGCATCCGGAAAGGTGTTTCTTGGTCCAAACTTCGCGCTGAGTCCATTTTTAATATCCGCTTCGCGCGAAATTACTTCTAAACATCCAACGGGGTCCTCCGATCACTTATATGATCCATTTAACACCCGAAGTCCAACACTTGTGTCCAAATTAGTGCAGAAACACCGCCGACACGCCACATAGGCCTCCAGAAGCTGCTGGTCACACTGTAGAAGCCCTGCAGAGATCCGGGTCACCACAAAATTAATGTATAATCTTTATGAATGAAATTTACAGTTTGATTCCTGCACAAGTAGCAAATCTCATAGCCTGGTAAGCTTGTTTTGTTTCGTCTATTATCTGTTGATCTTGTTATGCCTAGTTTAAACATTGATTTCAAATGTGTTTCAAACCCTTTTTTATATATATAGGGTCCGGCTACTATACTATTGTGAGTAAAATCTTTTTGTACTCATAAGTTTTCATCCCTTGGATGAAGGAATGTACGGTTAGGATTATAGTAGTCCCCAGGATTTATACTATTTTTCCAACAACCTAGTAAACCCTAGAGGGACAACTATCATCCTAACCGCACATTCCTTCATCCAAGGGTGAAAAAGTTATGAGTACAAAGGAGTTTATACTCATAAGAGTATAGTAGCCCTACGCTATATATATATATATATATATATATATATATATATATATATATATATATAACGAGCACCCTGATTAAGATTGTGAGCTTTTAAATTCAGAATCTTTATTAAAATTTTCTTTCATGTACTATTTTTTTTTCTCCCCCACAAGACTCTGTCGGACTATTGTTGTTTATCAATCTTTGCACTACACACTTTAGATTTATTTTCTTTTTTCAAAAAGCATCATTAATCATTAAATGTACTTCTTTAAATATATAGAAGCTTACAACTCTAATAAGAGGTACCGGCTAGATAGACAGGAAAAGCAGAATGAGTCTCCAAGATTGATTTATCAAAAGCTTCCATGCATCAAGTTATTTCAAATGTGTTTTTGGCCATTTTTATGTGTTTTTTTTTTTTTTTTCCTGTCAAAATCATAGTTAGTTAATTCGCGTATTATTCGCGAATTATTCGCGAATTATTGAGAATCCGAATTAAACGGACCGTTTCCGAATTTTTTCAAAAATTCGGATTAATTCGGAAAAAAAATTCCAAAAATTATTATTCGCAAATAATTCGCGAACTGCGAATTTTTCCCCCAAAAATTCGTTACTGTTTTTTTTTTTGAATTTCAAAAATTAAACCCAAACACTACCCAATCCTCTTTAACCAAGAGTCCAAGACTCATTGATGGTGCACACTATCCAATCCTCTTTAACCAAGAGTCTCATTGATGGTGCACACTATCCAATCCTCTTTAACCAAGAGTCCAAGACTCATTGATGGTGCACACTGCATTAATCAGTCCAAGTCCAACAATGCTTTACAGCATACAACACTTCACTTTTCAAGAAAAAAAAGTAAAAATAAATTTTTTCACTGTTCACACTTCACAGCACACGCCTATTTATAATAAAAAATTTGACATTTTTTCAACCTTCAAACTTTAAACCCGAAATCTTATTAGCCTATCTATTTTATTTTATATATATTTATTTTTATATTTTTAAAAATTATAATGCTCATAGTACAAATCTAGAAAAAAAAATTAATTTAATAGCCGAATTTTTTATCCCGAATTTTTAATTGGGAAACGTATAATTTCCGTATAAATCACGTATCCGAATAATTGTCGAGTCCGTTTTTTTACCGAATTTTTCAACGAATTTAAAAATCGTGATACGAATTTTATCCGTATTATATCCGAACCGAATTTTTGCCGAATCCGAATTAACTAACTATGGTCAAAATAGGCCGAGTTCATGCTCTAGTATTTTCTACCCGTGTTTTCAAGCTTTTGCAAGAATAGATGAAAGTTGATGGAAAGGCCATTTATAAAAATTGAATATTTTAAAGTTTAATTATTTATAAAAATAGAGACTATTTGTACAATTATGGCAAGAATAAAAGAGACGGGGAGAGAGAGACTGTGTGTGTGCGCGCATGTTTTTTTCTGTTTTTTTTGTCTATAATCTTTTTTTTGTGTACAATACGATGTAGTTGTTGAGCTTCTTTGAAATAGCTAAAATATCTCTGTAATTAATGCAATTCATTTTCATTTCGGTCTTAACGAACTATATCTCATTTGTTTCAGGATTATTTACACTTTTTTTGGATGATGCTTGAGCAGCCAGGTTCAATTTTTAACTTAGCATCCTCAAAAGATTTTTTATTTTTTATTTTTATCCTTACTTTATGATTTTGGATACATACAAGGAAATATATATAGTGTTTATAATCACCCCTTATAGTACATGGTGCTCCCCGGACTTACATTTTTTTTTTTTTTTGATTAAACAGGGTAAAACCCTATTTGATGTTGAAGACAAAAGTCACATAAATATCCCCCCTCTCTCCGGAGGGGATTAAAACCCGAAAAGAACCTGAACTACTAAAACGAAACCCACGTGGCCAGAAATACAAGAACCGGAACCACAAAAAAAACAACAAGAAGAAATAAGAGAAGCTCTGTAAGCAAATCAGCTACGATGATCCACGCTGCAGCTTCACCCCACACATGATTTCAGCATCCATTAGAACGGGGAAAAACGGGAGTTGGGTAACATTCCCGGCTACCCATATAGAAAAACCAAAAGCCCCTCTGCTTAGACGTCCGAGTAGTGGAGGAGTGGAGAAAGGATCATGAAACCGGTGATGCTGCCGTCTGTCCCGAAGCTCGGCAGCCAACGAGGAAGTGCCATCAGCTGGTAATGTTGACGCCCGTCGTCTGAAACCCCTAGAGCTCGTCAGAGATCGAAGGAGTGCCAGATGGTACCGTCCCAATTTCACAACCCAACCTGCATCAAATAAACTCGATCTTCACTATCGTTTAACCCCTCGAGTGCTTCTATGAATCTGTCTCACAACTCTCTAATTCCCCCACCGCCTATGGGAAACTAATTCAATATACAGCCCCGGTTGGAGAAGCTCCTTCCTTGTTGGCCTCGCATCAAAGAAAACCTGCACTTCATGTACTTGTCTGCCCCAAGAGAGAGAGAAAGAAAAGCCAAAAATCTCCACCCTTTCAAGCATTGAGGCTTATCATAACTCGATCCAATGTATTCCAACCACCAAGCCCAATTCTCAGCCATGCCTGGGTCGATACCATCCACCTGTAGTTCTGGTGTGAACCCCAAGATCGACTCGTTACCCTCCCAACACCTTGCTCCACAGTGTCAAAGTGTTGATTATACACCTACCGCACTCTCTCGTACTGTTGGTCTGGTTGTCGAAGATCCTGCGGTTTCGCTCCATCCACAGTTCCCAGCATGTAGCTGCGACACACGCATCGAGGAAATCCTGTTCGCTCGTGTTGCAATCAATTTAATCCTCTTCCATCTGGTTGCTAAATCCCCTGTTTCATGCAGTAGCGTCGTCATCCAAAATTGATTACCCTGAAGCATCCAACTCCAGACCGAGCGGGCAAAACGGCAACGAAATAGAAGGTGATCCAGATTCTCTTCGTCGCCATAACAACCGACGCAGAAGGACGGCCCATGCCACCCTCGCTTGATCAGTCGGTCAGCAGTCAACAACCTATTCCTAGCTGCCAACCAAAGAAATATTTTGATGTGAAGGGGTACCTTGATGCTCCAGAGGTGAGGGATTCTGCGATCGTCGACTCCGTCAAACACCAGAAAGCTGTACGCGTACCTCGCGCTGAAACTTCCCTTGCTATTCCATCTCCAAACCAAGTCGTCCGCGTCAGGATTCAAAGTGGTATTCCGTATCACGTTGTGGAGCTGCGTTAACTCGCTGTGCCCCACGGAGTCTTGCTCCAACAGGTTGCAAAAGCCGAACTTAACCCTGGTGGCGAAACGTTGCCTCCAACATTTCACCGAGATGTGCTTAAGCAAAGTTAACGCGAACAAGGTCGGAAAGAGATTGCGCAGCGGCTTGTCACCCGTCCATCTTGCATGCCAAAAGGGAATTGTCGCACCGTCCCCAAGCCTGAAGGAAACCGAGGTGTGGAAGGGCCCCGAAATGCTGAGAACGCCCTTCCACAGTGGCGCGCACTTCGTGGGAATTGCACCTCCCGCACAAGGCGATCTGCGCCTGTAATGTTTATAGTGTAAAAGCCTCACCCAAGGCAGCTCTTTGGCCTTGTAAAAGTTCCAGAGACTCTTCATTAGAAGTGCAGAGTTAGCCGCAGAAAGGTTTCGGATTCCCAGACCACCTACAGCCTTAGGGCAGCATACCTGATTCCAGTTAACCGAGCAATGAAACCCGCTAGTGTGGACCTTGCCTTTCCAAAAGAAGTGTCACGCCCCGAGGTCGAAACTGCGACCCGGGCTCGCCAACAGATCCGCCATCTGTACGGAAACTGCCGCACAGACGAAGCGTCTACCCTGCAAGTCAGATCTAAAGCTAAAAACATGTATCAGAGCTGAAGCTAAAACCAAAAGCTATAGAATAAAACTGAACATCTGGAATAGTAAAATCTCCACTAGTACACAAATCCTCAAGGTACAAAGTCTCACAGAATGTCCAGTACAAAAGTGGAACATAAAATACACCGGGTACATCTACCTCAGACTCTCAATGCTGGTAAGGAACTAATCGGCCGCGTCCTCACCTCGATCTGCTGTCTCCACGCAAACCAAGCCGGAACAGCTGCCTCAATAACCTGTCACCGCAGCGGGTGTGAGATCTACTGCAGAAGGCAGATCTCAGTGGGTACCGTCCCAATATCCACGGTATGCCCACTAAGTCTACTGGAGGCAAAACAGATAGGTATGCAGATAGATAGATAAAGGGTAAGCTGAAAGAAAACTACAGCTAAAAAGTCTCAATCATAAAGCTCAAAAAAACTCTACCAATAACATGATATGCATACACCCTCTACTGCTAAGATGCCTCAGTATCAATGCTCAAAGGAAAGAAACCCATCTAAGAACAAAATATGTAAACCACTCGCACACGAGGTGCCCAATCGACCCAATCGAACTGACTGCCTCATAGGGTCCAGTCAAGCCTGCGCCTACCTACTGCCGTTACATCCCGGAGGACCGGACTTACGTAGGGCGTCCGTGACTGCCACTAACTGGCCCAGCCAGAGGGACTGCGTCCGTAACTGCCACTAACTGGCCCAGTCAGAGGGACGGCGTCGACAAGTCGCGATACAAAAGTAACAGATCCACCCCGGGCGTGGCTCTCGAGGGGCGCGACCCCACCGAGGAAAAGGTATCCGCGCACTCTGTCGCTCAGGTGGCACTGCAGGCTATAGTCCAAAATCCACGCTCACTCTCAGAACGGAAAGACTCAGGATCCTCAAACATCTCGCACAACGGTCGGAGCACTCTCGACGACTCAGCTGATCAGCTCTCTCGAATCATGAGACACTAGCAAACTCTACCAACTCATGGCACAAAACACACTGGCTGGAGATACTCCACAGCCAGGATCGACCCACAACTCAGGGCTAATAAAACCGGTCAGACAACACACAACGACCCGGGACCACCGTCAACCCCAACGGTTCCCAACGACACTAGCACAGTCTAAACTCAGCTACCGGTCTCCACTCAGCCCCCAGGCACGAGTGCAACAATGTCCCACAGAAACCTGACCCCTCGGCCCACTACCCGGGTGAGGCAACACTATGTCCAGGAAAGATGCAAAGCGTGGGATGTCTAATGCATAAAGGAACCTAGCCCAAATCCTCACATGATCTGTCGGAGAACCCTCAACGACTCAATCTGATAATACACAAGCCATGGCTAAGTCGGGAAACCTCCACGACTCGATCTGCCAGAACCCCAAAACTCTCATAACTAAGTGGGAGAACCACTTCCACTATCAAATCAGAGATACGTGACTCATGATCTAGAAATAATCTCCTCAACCTACAAGGGAGCTCAAATCCACCTGACACTAGGACTCATCCCAAAGCTCAAAAAAAAGATCACTCGGCCCCCAGGCACGAGGTCTAATGCACCCTGAATCTATGCCATACCTCTGGCGAATTCATAATTTAAAAACCGCCTTTAAAAAAAATGCTGATTTTCCTTAAAACGGGCTTCCTCGATTTTTAAAACGATTCAGGTGCAATTATGGTGCCAACAAAACATGCAGTCTAGTGTCATATAATATCTGGGGTATACTAAAAATAATCTGAGGTTCTACATAATTTTCTAAAAATTTCCAGGCAACTATCAGATCTAAAAACAGTGAAAATTTGCATAATAAACATGATCAACTTGCATTCAATAGCATTAAAGGGCATTCCATAAATTTTGGAGAAATTCCAACCCACCTGGAACGCATTCCGTAGGCAACGCTGAAGTCGGTGTAGTGCTGAACCCTCGAACTGATGAAACTCCAAAAAAAAACGCGCCGCGCGCGCACACTGCCGCAAATCCCGAAAATATCCCCGGAAGCTCCAACAAATATCTCAAGTCCGCACAAAAATCCGCGCACAACCGGCTCACTCCACGGCCTAAACACAGTGCAACAGGGCTCCAGTATACCACCAACAAGGTGCTCACAACATACCACAAGCACAGCTCAATAACTGCCCTCCAACAAATTGCTCACATACACAATCCACTTAAATCCACCCCACAGCTCAACTAAAATCATTTGTTCTCATAAGCAAATTATATAAGTCCAACCATAAGTCCTCAACATCCTCAGACATAACCAACAAGCAGCACGTACACACTTCTCACATAACATGCTCTTAGACATTCCAAAACCACAGCACATATACACTGTAGCTCTAGCCATCCACAACATAAATTCACCAAAGATCCAGCATAATTAAGGGCTCCAAAGGCACATTAATAAATAATATTTACTTAACCAAAATATTCCAAAATTCCTCATGCACCCTACAGGTCCACCCAAATACACAATTTAAGCTCATCACTAATTAATTAAAACACCCACACTCTACATGTAGCTTCAACTCCCACCACAAGCTCCACAGCCAACTCAAAATTTCAACTCCCCTGCACTCAAACATCACACACCCAGCTCATCTCTAGCTACAACGCCTCGAGCCAACCGCAACTATCAACCCTGCCGCGCACTCGATCTGAGCTCCGCACGGCGATTCGCTGAGATCCGCCACAATGGGAGCCGTCCTGTGAGAGCAAAAAGGAAGAAACCCGCGTCAAAAACGGTCAACAAAAGGTCCACGCGACACCCGGGCACCCCACGGTTCCGGCGTGCGCGCACGCGGCCCACCGGCAGTCGGAAACGTCGCTCGCCCACGCGAGAAAAGACCTGCATGCACCACTGCGCGCGGCGCTGTCGCAGCAACCACAACGCTGCTGCAGCAGCCGCTGCGCTGCCCGGGCCCACCGCGCGGAGCCTGGGCCCGCCGCGCGGCCTGCTGCGCGCTGCGCGCACCCGCCGCGCGCGGTGCGCAGCACGCTGCCGCCGCGCGCTGTGCGCAGCGCGCCCGCCTGCAGCGCCGGGCGCTCACCCCCTCTGCCAGCGGCTCCGCCAACCCCACACTAGCACCCCTACCAGCCAACACAAGGAAAAAAATCCAACAAAACCCAAACCGAGCTCTTTCCCAACAAAATAAAAACTGTAACTTACCTCGCCGAGCTCGATGCACGCGCGCTCCGCTCGCTCCAAGCGGCCGCAAGCAGGAAGCTCATCTACAATAACTCATCTAACCTTCTCTTTCTCATTCCTTTCTTCTTCTTCTTCTTTCTTTTCTCCATTTCTCTCTTCCTCTGCTATAACCCATTTCCTCTGCTTCAGAGAGGAGGGATGAGTGAGGTGGCGAAATTAATTAGCTATAGGCTAATTAAAGGGAAGGTAGGGGGGGTGGTTGGGAGCATTAAATGCACACAAGAAAAATATCCAACTCCCACTTTAAATCCATCACTTATCCTCTCTAATTACTTTCCTTCATTATTTGCTGCTTCACAGACTCAACTCAAAAATTAATTAAATTAATTAATTAATTAATCCAAATTAGGCCAACTCCAAGTCACTTTTTGCCTTCGGGGTCCCCGCACCGGCCCGAAACCTCCCGAACTCCGCTGTAACATGAAAATACACATGTCCAAAGCTTTTTCTCCTCAAAAAGCTCAACCGTGGAGTCGGTGTGCTAAATCCAAAAATCGGCTCCAAAATTGCCAGTTTCAACTCACTTTTCGCCCTCGGGTCCTCCGCGTCAGTCCGGAACCTCCCGAACTCAACTGTAATCCAATATGGAACACGCTCGAGACGATTTCTCAACACCACGCCAACTTGTGAGGTCGGTGCGCCATCCGAAATCCCGGTACTCTACACTCTCCCCTCCTTAAAAAGGGTTTCGTCCTCGAAACCAGAATAGATCCATAACTCAGGAGGGTATCTCAATTAAATGGGGATAGTAGATCTTCAGCTCTCAGGTGGTCGTTCTCACTCATCAAGATGGCTCCACTGAACCTACACCCAAGGTATAACTCGACTGCACAATTCCTTTGTCTCACAAGGGAGAATTCGCATCGGTCGCTCCAGATAGCTCAATTCCTCGCCCAACTCCAGGGAAGTGAAATCCAAAACATGCCAGGGATCAAATATACTTCTTCCCGCTAGATAATTACTTGCGGACCAAACACCTCGCGCAAACTCAAAACAACAAATCCCTGCGGATAGAAGCTTCCACAATCAAAATCTCCAAATCCAAACTCTAGGCCCCCAATAGGCATAACTCCCTCGTTGCTCCTTAGCAACTAAAATGCTCAAAGCTCCACAATACACTCTCACATCCAGCAATCGGGGAAAGGAGTTCAATATCGGGAATAACGCTCAAGCCTTAGCTCTCAATTCCAAGTTCCCAAGAGCGGCGACCACTGATTGAACACCTCATTCCAAGGTTGCACTGCTCGCCTAGCCAAGGCGTACAGACCACCATGTCCTCGCCGGGATAACGATATGCTATAAGATCAATCTTACAATCCCAGTAACTCCGTCCACCGGCGTTGACTCAACCAAAATCCTCTTGAGTAACCAAGTACTTCAGGTTCAAGGGTCTCTGGATAACTCCTCGAAGCTAACTGGCCCTGCTTAGTCCAAAAACTTCTGACCTCAGTCACTATCATAGGTTTAGGCCCAACCCAACGACATCACTCTTCGTTGGGTCCACAGTCACTCTTGTAGCTGGAAACCCAGGCCTAACAACACAACCTTTCGAAGTCAACAAGAATACTCTATAAACTTGACATTAAACTTCTTCTCTCCCGGAAGTTGCAGCACTCTCTCCAAGTGCTCCTCAGGCTCTATATCGCCTCGGAAATAAATCCAAATGTCCATGACGGGTACGGCTACCCACCTGTCCAACACAGCTGGAACACTCACCGGCCACAGCCCTCGGCTGTATTGTTCCAAAAAGATACCTGCCTCACAAATGAGCATCTGCTGCAACACAATCCGAGTCTGTCTATACTCGACCAACAAAGAGACCTCACCGTTGTGTACTCACAATGTGGCATCACTACCGTGTATCAACGGTGCGGCATCATACTCAAGTATCAATCTCTAGGTTCCTCACAGTCATATACCCACGACGTGGCTCTGGGTCATTCAGACCCGCTCCATTCCATCAGATCCCGCAACTGCGCTATCAGCTTTCACTCTCTGCCTTAAGTGATACTCCAAGTGGTGCTATCGAAGTTGGCGCAGTTTCCAAAACCACGTCAATGACTATCTTGATCTCAACTCACTAAACGGCGGCTTCAAAATCAGCTTAAGTAGACTCACCCGGGATCACACGGGCGATGAGGATATCCTTCAATCCCGGTGCCGCCGTAAGCACCTCTTCTACAGTCGCCAGCAACGCGATACGACCACGACTCAACTCTGCCGTGGTCTAACTCCCTCTACAACACACTCCTCCTGACCAGGTCCACGGAGGGTCAAAGTCCTCTCTCGGCCATCCATGGTGGCATAACATTGGGATAACCAAACTCATAACAACACCTCGAAACTGATGTAGGACTAAAAACTTAAGGAATCAAATCGAATGTCCTACTTCTCTGGCGGGACTGGCAACACTCATCCATGTGCTATACGTGGTCTGGAACCTGATCCTCACGTGCACAAGCCAACAGTCCCCTCTCTGACCCACGCAAAGCTACCCATGCTCTACTGAAACATGCACATGCCGTGTTGGCATCTAAATGCTCTAAATCCAAGGACTATAAGGAAGGCTACATCAAGTAAGATACAATCCACTATCCTGGTGCCTCTAACCAGCTGCACAAACTCATCCACTAGATGCTGGCGGCCAACGCTCTATCCATCTCGGTATCACGGCTTCATCAGCCCACTGGTAGACTGGACGAACCTCTTCATCCTAAAGGGGGCAGTGGGGTGCCGAGGCAAGCGGCAGTTCCAAGAGCACTAGGTAGGGACACTCTGCCTGAAATGTCCTGACACAGCTACTAGTGCTTCAACTGTCGAGAACCTCCAGGTCTCTGTCTCCTCTGAGACACATGATCCTGAGACTGGCACCATGGCAACCTCGACCCACTCAACTATCCCAAACTTCGATGATGCTGGACGTCTCTCACTGGAGCTGGTCCCTCGCTCTTCGTCCTTCCTGGACGTGATCACTGATCCTCGGTCAATCCACTGAGCAAGCACAATTGCTGCATCAAAGGTCGGCGTCCGCCGAGTATGCCTTGAATCATAGATGTCTCGATGCAGTCTGCTCTCAAACATAACCAACCTCTAAGCCTCATCCTGGGCGACAAGGGGGTACACTGCTCAACCGTCGCGGAAACTCGCTCCAGGTCGTCAACTGCGCTCCCGGTGGTCCAGCAGGACGAACTTGACGCCCTCCAACTCTCGGCGTCCCTATCCAAAAGTGCATGTCCAAGCGCCCTGATGCTTCTCCTGAATGAACAAATCCTCTAACAGCTCTTCCATAGCAGCGATCCAGTTCTCGGCCTCCCAAGGCTCCAACTCGGTCCCAAAATCTGTAGGGAAAAGGAATTGGATGAGCAAAACAACCGATCGGCAATCACTTGCTGCTCCTGCACTATCCATAGTGCGATCTGGGTCGAAGTCGACGATGTCACGACCGGAAGTACTACAGGCGACACCCCGGGAGATGCTCTCGATCCAAGCGTGCGCATTACGCGCTCCATGTTCTCTTCCTGGCGCCGCATCGCCTCAAAGTCTGGCCACTAGGGCCTGTAACTCTCAGACCTCACTCTGCACTATCCATTTAGCCTCCCGCTGTTCGACTCCTCATCCAAGGTCAAACACTCCTTCGCCGCTGCACGGCGTCTCGGGGGCATCGAACACCACTGCAACAAAATAAACATTAGGACCAAAAACTCTCTCGACCCAATCAAGCGAAAGTCTAAAACATGTTACCCATACTAAAACATTATGTTGTCTGCAGCCAACATAATTATCTTTAGAGAAATAACATGTAAAATCACTCGCCCAAATCCTCTAGGGGAGGTACAAACTCAATCAGGACTCTCGCTAAAGTCACGTCTCTCACGACAGTCATCCTACTGTCCAAACAATAGCCTAGGGTCTCTAAGTCCTCAACGACCAATACACCTAGGCTCTGATACCACCCTAATCTGTCACGCCCCGAGGTCGAAACTGCGACCCGGGCTCGCCAACAGATCCGCCATCTGTACGGAAACTGCCGCACAGACGAAGCGTCTACCCTGCAAGTCAGATCTAAAGCTAAAAACATGTATCAGAGCTGAAGCTAAAACCAAAAGCTATAGAATAAAACTGAACATCTGGAATAGTAAAATCTCCACTAGTACACAAATCCTCAAGGTACAAAGTCTCACAGAATGTCCAGTACAAAAGTGGAACATAAAATACACTGGGTACATCTACCTCAGACTCTCAATGCTGGTAAGGAACTAATCGGCCGCGTCCTCACCTCGATCTGCTGTCTCCACGCAAACCAAGCCGGAACAGCTGCCTCAATAACCTGTCACCGCAGCGGGTGTGAGATCTACTGCAGAAGGCAGATCTCAGTGGGTACCGTCCCAATATCCACGGTATGCCCACTAAGTCTACTGGAGGCAAAACAGATAGGTATGCAGATAGATAGATAAAGGGTAAGCTGAAAGAAAACTACAGCTAAAAAGTCTCAATCATAAAGCTCAAAAAAACTCTACCAATAACATGATATGCATACACCCTCTACTGCTAAGATGCCTCAGTATCAATGCTCAAAGGAAAGAAACCCATCTAAGAACAAAATATGTAAACCACTCGCACACGAGGTGCCCAATCGACCCAATCGAACTGACTGCCTCATAGGGTCCAGTCAAGCCTGCGCCTACCTACTGCCGTTACATCCCGGAGGACCGGACTTACGTAGGGCGTCCGTGACTGCCACTAACTGGCCCAGCCAGAGGGACTGCGTCCGTAACTGCCACTAACTGGCCCAGTCAGAGGGACGGCGTCGACAAGTCGCGATACAAAAGTAACAGATCCACCCCGGGCGTGGCTCTCGAGGGGCGCGACCCCACCGAGGAAAAGGTATCCGCGCACTCTGTCGCTCAGGTGGCACTGCAGGCTATAGTCCAAAATCCACGCTCACTCTCAGAACGGAAAGACTCAGGATCCTCAAACATCTCGCACAACGGTCGGAGCACTCTCGACGACTCAGCTGATCAGCTCTCTCGAATCATGAGACACTAGCAAACTCTACCAACTCGTGGCACAAAACACACTGGCTGGAGATACTCCACAGCCAGGATCGACCCACAACTCAGGGCTAATAAAACCGGTCAGACAACACACAACGACCCGGGACCACCGTCAACCCCAACGGTTCCCAACGACACTAGCACAGTCTAAACTCAGCTACCGGTCTCCACTCAGCCCCCAGGCACGAGTGCAACAATGTCCCACAGAAACCTGACCCCTCGGCCCACTACCCGGGTGAGGCAACACTATGTCCAGGAAAGATGCAAAGCGTGGGATGTCTAATGCATAAAGGAACCTAGCCCAAATCCTCACATGATCTGTCGGAGAACCCTCAACGACTCAATCTGATAATACACAAGCCATGGCTAAGTCGGGAAACCTCCACGACTCGATCTGCCAGAACCCCAAAACTCTCATAACTAAGTGGGAGAACCACTTCCACTATCAAATCAGAGATACGTGACTCATGATCTAGAAATAATCTCCTCAACCTACAAGGGAGCTCAAATCCACCTGACACTAGGACTCATCCCAAAGCTCAAAAAAAAGATCACTCGGCCCCCAGGCACGAGGTCTGATGCACCCTGAATCTATGCCATACCTCTGGCGAATTCATAATTTAAAAACCGCCTTTAAAAAAAATGCTGATTTTCCTTAAAACGGGCTTCCTCGATTTTTAAAACGATTCAGGTGCAATTATGGTGCCAACAAAACATGCAGTCTAGTGTCATATAATATCTGGGGTATACTAAAAATAATCTGAGGTTCTACATAATTTTCTAAAAATTTCCAGGCAACTATCAGATCTAAAAACAGTGAAAATTTGCATAATAAACATGATCAACTTGCATTCAATAGCATTAAAGGGCATTCCATAAATTTTGGAGAAATTCCAACCCACCTGGAACGCATTCCGTAGGCAACGCTGAAGTCGGTGTAGTGCTGAACCCTCGAACTGATGAAACTCCAAAAAAAAAACGCGCCGCGCGCGCACACTGCCGCAAATCCCGAAAATATCCCCGGAAGCTCCAACAAATATCTCAAGTCCGCACAAAAATCCGCGCACAACCGGCTCACTCCACGGCCTAAACACAGTGCAACAGGGCTCCAGTATACCACCAACAAGGTGCTCACAACATACCACAAGCACAGCTCAATAACTGCCCTCCAACAAATTGCTCACATACACAATCCACTTAAATCCACCCCACAGCTCAACTAAAATCATTTGTTCTCATAAGCAAATTATATAAGTCCAACCATAAGTCCTCAACATCCTCAGACATAACCAACAAGCAGCACGTACACACTTCTCACATAACATGCTCTTAGACATTCCAAAACCACAGCACATATACACTGTAGCTCTAGCCATCCACAACATAAATTCACCAAAGATCCAGCATAATTAAGGGCTCCAAAGGCACATTAATAAATAATATTTACTTAACCAAAATATTCCAAAATTCCTCATGCACCCTACAGGTCCACCCAAATACACAATTTAAGCTCATCACTAATTAATTAAAACACCCACACTCTACATGTAGCTTCAACTCCCACCACAAGCTCCACAGCCAACTCAAAATTTCAACTCCCCTGCACTCAAACATCACACACCCAGCTCATCTCTAGCTACAACGCCTCGAGCCAACCGCAACTATCAACCCTGCCGCGCACTCGATCTGAGCTCCGCACGGCGATTCGCTGAGATCCGCCACAATGGGAGCCGTCCTGTGAGAGCAAAAAGGAAGAAACCCGCGTCAAAAACGGTCAACAAAAGGTCCACGCGACACCCGGGCACCCTACGGTTCCGGCGTGCGCGCACGCGGCCCACCGGCAGTCGGAAACGTCGCTCGCCCACGCGAGAAAAGACCTGCATGCACCACTGCGCGCGGCGCTGTCGCAGCAACCACAACGCTGCTGCAGCAGCCGCTGCGCTGCCCGGGCCCACCGCGCGGAGCCTGGGCCCGCCGCGCGGCCTGCTGCGCGCTGCGCGCACCCGCCGCGCGCGGTGCGCAGCACGCTGCCGCCGCGCGCTGTGCGCAGCGCACCCGCCTGCAGCGCCAGGCGCTCACCCCCTCTGCCAGCGGCTCCGCCAACCCCACACTAGCACCCCTACCAGCCAACACAAGGAAAAAAATCCAACAAAACCCAAACCGAGCTCTTTCCCAACAAAATAAAAACTGTAACTTACCTCGCCGAGCTCGATGCACGCGCGCTCCGCTCGCTCCAAGCGGCCGCAAGCAGGAAGCTCATCTACAATAACTCATCTAACCTTCTCTTTCTCATTCCTTTCTTCTTCTTCTTCTTTCTTTTCTCCATTTCTCTCTTCCTCTGCTATAACCCATTTCCTCTGCTTCAGAGAGGAGGGATGAGTGAGGTGGCGAAATTAATTAGCTATAGGCTAATTAAAGGGAAGGTAGGGGGGGTGGTTGGGAGCATTAAATGCACACAAGAAAAATATTCAACTCCCACTTTAAATCCATCACTTATCCTCTCTAATTACTTTCCTTCATTATTTGCTGCTTCACAGACTCAACTCAAAAATTAATTAAATTAATTAATTAATTAATTCAAATTAGGCCAACTCCAAGTCACTTTTTGCCTTCGGGGTCCCCGCACCGGCCCGAAACCTCCCGAACTCCGCTGTAACATGAAAATACACATGTCCAAAGCTTTTTCTCCTCAAAAAGCTCAACCGTGGAGTCGGTGTGCTAAATCCAAAAATCGGCTCCAAAATTGCCAGTTTCAACTCACTTTTCGCCCTCGGGTCCTCCGCGTCAGTCCGGAACCTCCCGAACTCAACTGTAATCCAATATGGAACACGCTCGAGACGATTTCTCAACACCACGCCAACTTGTGAGGTCGGTGCGCCATCCGAAATCCCGGTACTCTACAAGAAGCCCCGACGAATTTTGTCAATTGCTTTAAGCGCCCAAACCGGGATCCTGAAAGTCGAGCAAAAAAAAGTAGGGGCGCTAGAAAGCACCGAATTAATTAGGACCAACCTTCCCGCTCTTGAGAGCAGCTGGCCTTTCCAACCCGCCAAACGGTTACCGATCTTTTCAATGAGCGGTAGATAATCCGATCCCCGGACTTACATTTGATTACCCCTATCCATCGATCGAACATTTAGCTTCCACATATGTATTAGAAATTAAATAAATTTTGGTTTCAGTAGCTCTTTGTCTTGGATTTCCTATGCTCTTGGTCAGGTATCATTTCTAGTTATTAGGCATGACATATCTTACTACATGTTTGTATTGTTCAATTTTCCGGGCGCAGGATTAGAGTCAGATTCCATGTATTCCTTTTTATTTTCGCTCTCTTTATAGCCAAAACAACGTAAAATCTTAAAGAAAGAAATTGCCCTTTTTGGGGCAGGGAGGTTAAATACTTCGATTTTGTTTCTCCTCAGTTTATATTCATATATCCTAAAGATAATTTAGTGGTTGAATATTCCTGCATATATAGCAAATCTCATAGCCTAGTCATTAGCTTGTTTACATTGTGTTTATCTGATGAAGTTGTTCAGCATTGTGTTAAAATGTGTTTCAAATTATTATTGTTTTTTTCTGCAGTATTACAGACACTAGACTACATTTGTGAACTCAATTTCAGCAGTATAAATCATACTTTAAATTTTGTTAAACTTTTTTTAGTTTTTAGTGCAGGTTGTATCGACATTTGAAGTAAATTAGGTGAATGCTCCGGCGATAAGACTTTATTGACTCATCGTAAAAGGAAAATGACGGCTACGCCGCAGCAGGCATCAACTTGCAACCAAATCCTGCAGTTTTGTACTTTTATTTCTATTTCCACCTTTTAACAACACTTCAGTTTCATTATATATTGAATATATGAAAAAACTGAAGTGTTACTGCTTATGCTCTATGTTTGGTGGTGTAAGAAACGAATTAAAGACTATCAATTTCTCTATAGGAACGTAACAAGACCAAAACAAACTGGATATGTATTCCTATTTTCTTTTTGTTCTCGGTGATGTATGAATTAAAAAGACTCCTATTATTATAGTCTATCGATTTCGTCCTTGTTACGAAGAATGGTTAAAGTTTTACTTCTTTGTGTACATTCTCCTATTTTTCTTGGTACAGAATCGGAGTAAGACTACTACATGTAGTCTCTCTATATATATATACATGATGTGTATAAGTGTCTTTAATGTAGCTTAATTTTATTGGTTATTTTTTTTCACTACTTAATTAGTGTCTTTAATGCAAGCTGAATGATATTTTGAGTGTCACAAATATTTGAGTGTAAGTAAGGATAATTACATTATAAATTTTGGAGACTGGAATTTGGAGATGTATGTTAAATTAGAGGTCAAAGAGCAATAATCTGTGTGTTCTATGATGGCAAGATAGCAAGATATCACTGTAGTTTTGTTTCTCTCCACTTTTATCTGCACAACTAGCAAATCTCTTTGCTTGATGAGCTTGTTTTATTTTATTTATTTTTTCCTATGATCTGATGAAGTTTTTGAGCTTCTTTGAAGTGGGCAGAGTATCTCATGTCTAAACATTGCTTCAAAATTCATTTCGAATTATTTTTCTTTACCAGCATTATGAGTATCCAGATTAAAGTTTTGAACTTAATCTCAGTGGTATTGTCACGCCCCGGGTGTAAACCAGAACTCGGGTTCGCCAACAGATCCGCCGTGCACACAGAATTTTCCATGTACACGAAGCGCTGGTAACCTGCTCAAATATAAGATATACAGTAAAAGAGCATAAACAGAGCTGAACTAAAAGTACTATAAGTAATCTCAGACT
Organism: Tillandsia leiboldiana; assembly: GCA_029204045.2. NCBI lineage: Eukaryota > Viridiplantae > Streptophyta > Magnoliopsida > Poales > Bromeliaceae > Tillandsia > Tillandsia leiboldiana. Next base: position 19,975,639 of record CM055076.1, on the reverse strand, counting down.
GAAAATAAGATACAAGCTGAAATAAAGTACAATAAACTCCCAGCTCACCAAAAATATACAACCAGCTGGCCAAAGCCAGACCCAAAAGGAAACTACTGAAGTCTGAGATACAAAAGGGGGTACAATAAAAACCTCGCTAGTCTCTCACTTGGGGTAGACAATCTAGCTAGTCGGCGATCCTCTTACCTCGATCTGCCGCTGAAGGCCCAGCAGCTCCCACAGATGACTCTGCAAAACAAAGGGGAAAAGACAGAAAACAACTATGGGGGTGAGAACTACTAGATAAACCAGTAGCCTCCCCTAGCGGGTAAAACCTCTAATGCTGACGCACCCACTAGGAATAAAGAGGCAAAAGGAAGAACAGTGGTATGCAATAAAAACTGCTGAAAAAGGAACTACCACTACTATGCCTCTAAATGCAGTGCCAAAAGATAACTGTATAAATGCAACTATAAAGCTGACTGCCCAAAGAAACCCAATCAGAGGGCCAGGAAATACTGGCACTGCCTGCTCTGTCATCACTCACAACTCACCAACTGACCGGCACCCATCACGGTCAAAAAGCCTACTCCGGAGTGGCACTCGAGGGGAGCGACCAACACGAGTAAAGTATCTCTGTATCAATCATCTCTGTAACCGATGTCTCGCAATAGCAGGACTGGATCATGACCATGATCAAAGTGGGAATACTCCATCCACTAATGCAACCCTGATCCCCAATCTGATGTGATAATAACATCCGGTCAACCGCCCAAAATTCGCGGTTGCCACTATCTCCCACAATCCCCAAGAAGAGTCTAAACTGTCCCAGACTCAAGATCCAACTATACTATCTCAAGATCCCGATCTGACTCGATCGCCATGCATCGATAGAGAAGAATAACAATAAAACATGTTTTCTCCTAAGTCAAATCCCATAATACAGTGCTGCAGTAAAATGGTGGCCTAACTAGATGTCCAATTAAACATACAATTATTCCTTTAAAACGTATTAGAAAAGTGACTAAGGTTTCTTGTAATGAATCATTTTAAAACATTATTGGATTATTTATTTGCATGCAGTTTAAGATATAGCAATTGTCCAACTTCATTGTCCCAGATTGATCACATAGAAGCTATCAATTAATTTAGGGGGCCAATGCAATAGGTTCAAATACCACGAGTTAACTGTCACATTTATAATTGGGAAACTCTACTATTCCTAGTGAGCAAGTCAACAAAGAGGGAAACGCAACCACCCACCTCGAAAAGCGTGCACAAAACACCCAGAAAATACCTGCTGTCCTCTAAGCACACCGTCAGCTGAAACAGTATCCTACAACATCACACAAGTGTACACGGTGTAAAAACTACAAGTTCCAAACACATAATTGCTATTTATACAATCAGCACGCAAAACGAGGAATTTCACCTCTGTCTCGAGCTCCTAAAATCTCAAAAAAATCACGGTTGCGTTCCTCGCGAAAAGTAGCCCAAAATCGACTCTTGAATCGCCTCGATCTGATATTCCTATGCTGAGAAATAATTCGTCGAAGTCGCCGCTGTCCAAAAACCCAAACAGCAAAAGAGGGGGTCAAAACACCTCGGGAACCGTGCCAAGAAAACGGAATCCAGAGAAACCATCAACACGGAAAACGAAGCCCTACCTCTCAGGAACACACCGGCGAAGAAATCGTCGAAAAAGGACTCCTGTACTACGCAGGGGACTCCTCGGACTAAAATGCGACGATAACGGGCCAAGATTGGGGAAAAACGCGGCACACTGTAAAATCCGGATCGCCGCTGTCGAACATCCAGAAAATCTGGGAACGCACCACGAGGTAGAAAATAAGAAGAGGAAAAACTTCTCTTAAGGCCCCTCCCACAGGTTCTCTCTCTATCTCTCGAAAAACAGAGAAAAAGAAGGGAGGGGGGCCTTTATATAGGCCCACAAAAACAATTGGGATAATTCCCAATATGTCCCGGATTTCGGGCGCAAACAGTGCGGCCCGCCCATTTCGGGCGCGCACAGTGCGGCCCGGCCCAGCCATTTCCGGGCGCGCACAGTGCGGCCTGGCCCAAGCCCCGCTCGCACAGCGGATCGGCCGCACCCTTCGCCCGTCCGACCCGCCCCCAGGGCCCGACACGTGTCCGCCAAACAGGCGACAGCCGTGCGGGCCCAGCGGGAAACGCCACGTGTCCCCCGCAATCAGCGGCGCGGGGGGTGGCGCCCGCCTATGGGACGGCGCCACGTGGCCCACGCGCTGCCGTGCCTGACACGGCTGTCGGGCGGCCGCCGCCACCCACGTGCGTACGGCCGCAGCCGCGTGGCCCATCGTGCGCCACGCGCATATGGGCCACCCAATCCGGGGCCGCCACGTGGCGCGCCCCGGTCCACCGTGCACCGCGCACACCCCGCCCCTGCCCGGCCTGCCCGCGCTGCCCGCGCATGCCCCCGCGCGCCGAGCGCACTGCACCGGCCCAACCGGTGCCCGCCACGTGGCCCGCCGGTCCACCGTGCACCGGCGGCCCGCTCCGTGGACCGAGAGCCGTGCGCCGGCCCAATAAGAGCCTGCCACGTGTCCCAGGCCGGTCCACAGCTCCCCCCGTGCACCAATTTGCGCAGAAAACTTCCGGGTGTCCGTTTTTTTGCATCCGGACTCCAAAATAAATAAGTAAATAGCTGTTTTCAAGCGTTTTTCCGCGCTGAATTCAAATACGGCCTCCGATTAGCCTGATTCCACTCCTAAAATTCGGCAAAGGCAGCCGAAGGTCAGGCTTGCTCCCAAATCCTCTCTGGTTCCAAACAACATATCACTTTGACATGTTGGGGCCCCACACACCACTAACAGGTGTTCCACACCCCGAAACAGGGGAAAACACAGGGGAAAACTGGGACACTACATCCTCCCCCACTAACAAGAGTTTCGTCCTCGAAACGAAAATCATACCTCAATCCTGAGCCTCGAACAGGTAGGGGTAGGCGTCCATCATCGCTGACTCGAGCTCCCACGTCGCCTCGCGCTCATCATGATTGCTCCAGAGGATCTTCACATAGGGGATGGTCCGATTGCGCAATTCTTTCATCTCCCGATCTAGAATCCGCAGTGGGCGCTCCTCATATCTCAAATCCTCGCTGACCTCGTGTGGTGCAAAGTCGATGACGTGCGACGGGTCGAAGACGTACCTCCTCAGAGTGGAAACATGAAAGACATCGTGGACACCAGCCAGTCTCGGGGGAAGTGCAAGTCGGTAAGCAACTGGCCCGATACGCTCCAATACCTCAAAGGGTCCAATGTATCGGGGACTGAGTTTCCCGCGAATGCCAAACCTCCTTATCCCTTTGGACGGCGAGACTTTCAGAAATACATGATCTCCCACCTGAAACTCTAAGTCTCGTCGCCGAACATCAGCATAGCTCCTCTGTCGACTCTGAGCGATCTGAAGGTGCTGTCGGATCACTCTGACCTTTTCTTCTGCCTCTAGCAACAAATCTGGTCCCAGAGTCCTTCTCTCCCCCACATCACTCCAATATAGCGGTGATCGACATTTGCGTCCGTACAACGCTTCAAACGGAGCCATCTGGATGCTCGCTTGAAAGCTGTTGTTGTACGCAAACTCAGCCAGTGATAAGTGTCGAATCCATCCACCGCCAAAATCTAGGATACAAGCCCTCAGCATATCCTCAAGGATCTGAATCATCCGCTCTGACTGTCCATCAGTCTGTGGGTGGAAGGCTGTACTGAATCTGAGCTGAGTCCCCAAGGTAGTCTGTAAACTCCTCCAGAATCGCGAAGCAAACCTCGGGTCTCTATCTGATACTATAGAAGCTGGCACTCCATGTAATCTCACTATCTCATCCAAGTATAACTGGGCTAGTCGTTCGAGTGGCCAAGTAGTCTGTATAGGCAAAAAGTGCGCTGACTTGGTAAGTCGATCCACCACTACCCAGATAGCATCTGCACCTCCTTGTGCCCTCGGTAATCCGACCACAAAATCCATCGTGATGTGGTCCCACTTCCACTCGGGAATTGGAAGACTTCGTAACTTGCCAGCTGGCACACGATGCTCAGCTTTTACCTGCTGACAAGTTAAACACTGAGACACAAACCTCCCAATATCCCTTTTCATGCCATTCCACCAGAAGTGTGTCTTGAGGTCCTTATACATCTTAGTCCCCCCAGGATGAAGGGTGTAAGGTGTATAATGGGCCTCTCTCAATATCTGCTCTCTGATCTCAGCATCCACTGGCACACAGGCTTGATCCCTGTACCTCAGTACTCCCGCAGTATCAACTGAAAAATCCCCTGATCGATCACTCGGAATCTGATCTCGAATCTTGGTCAAATGGGGGTCCTCGCTCTGTTTCTCCCGGATCCTCTCCAGCAGAGTGGGCTGCACGACCAAAGACATCAGTCTAGCAGAGACCCCAGGGGATACAACCTCTATCTCAAGCCGTCTCATCTCCTCCAATAGGGGCGCCTGGTTTGTGATCAACATAGACAAACTCTGTACTGCTCTCCGGCTCAATGCGTCAGCGACCACGTTAGCCTTGCCTGGGTGGTAAAGGATATCCACATCATAATCTTTTAGTAGCTCTAACCACCTGCGCTGCCTCAAATTTAGCTCCTTCTGTGTGAACAGATACTTTAGGCTCTTGTGGTCGGTGTAGATCTCACAGTGCTCCCCATATAGGTAATGGCGCCAAAGCTTCAGTGCAAACACCACGGCAGCAAGTTCCAAATCATGGGTAGGGTAATTCTTCTCGTAATCCTTAAGCTGTCTCGATGCATAAGCAATTACCCTCCCTTCCTGCATCAGCACGCATCCAAGTCCACTGTGCGATGCATCACTGTAGATCACATATCCTTTCCCCATAACAGGGAGGGAAAGGATAGGAGCGGTCATCAATCTATCCTTTAGCTCCTCAAAGCTCCTCTGGCAGTCCTCACTCCAGATAAACTTAACTCCTTTACGCGTCAACCGAGTGAGGGGTGTGGAAAGCTTCGCAAAGCCTTCCACAAACCGACGATAATAACCAGCTAACCCCATGAAGCTGCGCACCTCAGATACAGTCGTCGGTCGGGGCCAATCTCGAACTGCCTCAATCTTCGCCGGGTCTACTGCTACACCGGCGGCGGAAATCACATGGCCCAAGAAAGCTACCTCCCGAAGCCAAAATTCGCACTTTGACAGCTTGGCATACAACTTCTTATCTCGTAGAAGTTGTAGCACAGTCCTCAAGTGCTCCTCGTGCTCGGCCTCGCTTCGGGAGTAAATAAGGATATCATCAATGAACACCACCACAAAACGATCCAGAAAGGGCCGAAATATCCTGTTCATCAAGTCCATAAAGGCGGCAGGGGCATTAGTCAATCCAAACGGCATAACTGTAAACTCATAATGCCCGTACCGTGATCTGAAAGCAGTCTTAGGAATATCCTCGGCCTTCACCTTCAGTTGGTGGTAACCAGACTGTAGATCAATCTTGGAAAATACACAAGACCCTTGCAGCTGATCAAAGAGTTCATCGATGCGCGGCAAAGGGTACTTGTTCTTAATGGTCACTTTGTTCAATTCCCTATAGTCCACAAACAACCGAAGTGACCCATCCTTCTTTTTCACGAATAGCACCGGTGCTCCCCAAGGCGACACACTTGGTCTAATAAAGCCCTTATCCATCAGATCTTGCAGCTATGCTTTAAGCTCTCGCAGCTCAGCCGGTGCCATCCGATAAGGAGCCTTAGAGATTGGCGCAGTTCCTGGAACTACGTCAATCACAAACTCAATCTCTCTGTCTGGCGGCATACTAGTCAGCTCAGGTGGAAAAACATCCGGAAACTCGCGGGCAATAGAAATATCCCCGAGTCCCGGTGTCGCCGTAGGCCCCTCAACAACACTAGCCAAAAAGGCTACACATCCTCGATGAATCATCCGCCTCGCTCGGGAAGTCGAAACTACAGAGGCAAAGAAAGCACTCTGACATCCCCGATATACAAACATCTCCTGGCCTGGCTCTCTAAAAGTGACAGTCCTCGCGGCACAATCAATAGTCGCGAAATACCGAGCCAGCCAGTCCATCCCAAGAATCACATCAAAGTCCCTCAGCTGTCTCAAGACCAACAGGTCTGCTGGCATAATCCAGGACTCGATCTGCATCGGGCAGGACCAACAACACTCCTCCACGTGCAAAGTGTGATCGGGAATCTGAACCTCTCGTGCACGTGGCAAAAATCCTACCTCTAACCCATGTAATGATGCAAAAGATCTACTAATGAAAGAATGCGATGCTCCAGTATCAAATAAGGTACGAGTCCTAATGCCAGAGAGTAAGGTGATACCTGCCACCACATGGTCCGCTGCTGAAGAATCCTCTACCTGTGCAGCATACACTCGCCCACTCTGAGCTGGAGGGCGATAATCGGTGGGATGGGAAGAAGATGGCTTGCTCGCTAGAGCATAAGGCCGCTGAGCCGTCGACCGCTGCTGCGATGATGCTGGGGCAGATGCTGAAGAAGGAGCGGCTGAGGTCGAAAAGGGGCACGCAGCTCGAATGTGCCCTGGCTGTCCACATCCGTAGCAGCGACCCCACCGCTGGTCGCAAGTGCCGGGGAAGTGCGGACCTCCACAGAAGATACAACTGCTGGGAGCCCTTGACTGTCGGGACTGCTGCTGCTGAGACTGTCGCTGTCGCTGTGGCTGCCGCTGAGACCCGCGCTGCGACGACTGCGATCTCTGCTGCTGCTGCTGCGGGGGCCTCTGGGACCCACTAGGCCCTCGCCGCTCCGAACGCCCACGGCCTGGGAACTGAGGCGGTGGCGGTCGGGGCGGCCTCCAAGTACTGGCCTGTCCCCCCTCGTCCTGGGCTGGTCGCTTTCTGTCGGAGCTCTGAGCGACCGCGGCCCTCTGTCTGGCCACCACCTGATCACCTCTCTCCACCCACTGTGCGTGCTCTGCGGCTGCCTCCAGAGTCTGAAATCTCTGAGCATGCACCAGTGTGTAAATCTCTGGACGGAGGCCTCCCTCGAACAACTCAACCTGGTGCGGACCGTCACGGGCGACGAAGGGCACACAGTTCAGCAACTCCGTGAACTCCTGGAAATAGGCATGAGCCGATCGATCGCCCTGCTGCAGGTTCTTCAAGTCGTCCTCCAACTTCTTCTTCACACTGGTCGAAAAATAGGTGTCCAGCACCATCCGTCGGAACTCCTCCCAAGGCAGCTGCCGAGTAATCCGGAACTCCAGGGGCTCTACCCGCTGCCACCAAAAATCAGCATCTCCGTCCAAACAGTGCACCGCTATGTGCACTCGATACCTCGGGTCGATGAAGAAGTCCCGAAAAAGCTTCTCCATCGCAGATAGCCATCTCCCAACAGCCCAGGGCTGCGCATCCCGCCCTGAGAATCTAGGGGGTCCCCGCTGAACAAACTTGGAGAGTTTGTTAGCGATATCCTGCTCCTCCTCCGCAGTCAAAGGCTGAATAGCTCCAGGAGCCCCGCTACTCGAAGATGGCGCTGACGGCACAAAAGGTGCAACAGGAGGCACAAGGGCCTCAGGAATAGCTGGGGATGGTGCCTCTCTCTGGGCAAGGAGCTGCTCAAACCTCTGCTCCTGGCGGCGCTGACCCTCCGCCAATTGGGCCACCAAGGCCCTCAACTCAGTAAGCTCGGGGGGTGTAGGCTGCTCTGGCTCATCAGGAGGTGACGGGACACCCCGAGTAGGGATCCGACGTCGGGGAGGCATCCTGCCACAAGAAAGCACGAATAAGTAACATAACCCCACACGACCCAATCTAGCGAAAGTCAAAGACATCCCCCAATTTCTGCGACTTTATGTTGTCTGCAGCCAACATAACGGTCCACCAGAAATTGGATATGTCGATCCCTCTTCACTCACTGGAAGAGTCCAATAAATAAATCAACGACTTTCGCGAAGTGTCACGCCTCTCGCGCCCTATCATCCTAGGGTCTGCCAAAAGCCCAGGGTTTCCTAAGTCCCAACTGACCTATCCCTAAGCTCTGATACCAACTTAATCTGTCACGCCCCGGGTGTAAACCAGAACCCGGGTTCGCCAACAGATCCGCCGTGCACACAGAATTTTCCATGTACACGAAGCGCTGGTAACCTGCTCAAATATAAGATATACAGTAAAAGAGCATAAACAGAGCTGAACTAAAAGTACTATAAGTAATCTCAGACTGGAAATAAAATACAAGCTGAAATAAAGTACAATAAACTCCCAGCTCACCAAAAATATACAACCAGCTGGCCAAAGCCAGACCCAAAAGGAAACTACTGAAGTCTGAGATACAAAAGGGGGTACAATAAAAACCTCGCTAGTCTCTCACTTGGGGTAGACAATCTAGCCAGTCGGCGATCCTCTTACCTCGATCTGCCGCTGAAGGCCCAGCAGCTCCCACAGATGACTCTGCAAAACAAAGGGGAAAAGACAGAAAACAACTATGGGGTGAGAACTACTAGATAAACCAGTAGCCTCCCCTAGCGGGTAAAACCTCTAATGCTGACGCACCCACTAGGAATAAAGAGGCAAAAGGAAGAACAGTGGTATGCAATAAAGACTGCTGAAAAAGGAACTACCACTACTATGCCTCTAAATGCAGTGCCAAAAGATAACTGTATAAATGCAACTATAAAGCTGACTGCCCAAAGAAACCCAATCAGAGGGCCAGGAAATACTGGCACTGCCTGCTCTGTCATCACTCACAACTCACCAACTAACCGGCACCCATCACGGTCAAAAAGCCTACTCCGGAGTGGCACTCGAGGGGAGCGACCCACACGAGTAAAGTATCTCTGTATCAATCATCTCTGTAACCGATGTCTCGCAATAGCAGGACTGGATCATGACCATGATCAAAGTAGGAATACTCCATCCACTAATGCAACCCTGATCCCCAATCTGATGTGATAATAACATCCGGTCAACCGCCCAAAATTCGCGGTTGCCACTATCTCCCATAATCCCCAAGAAGAGTCTAAACTGTCCCAGACTCAAGATCCAACTATACTATCTCAAGATCCCGATCTGACTCGATCGCCATGCATCGATAGAGAAGAATAACAATAAAACATATTTTCTCCTAAGTCAAATCCCATAATACAGTGCTGCAGTAAAATGGTGGCCTAACTAGATGTCCAATTAAACATACAATTATTCCTTTAAAACGTATTAGAAAAGTGACTAAGGTTTCTTGTAATGAATCATTTTAAAACATTATTGGATTATTTATTTGCATGCAGTTTAAGATATAGCAATTGTCCAACTTCATTGTCCCAGATTGATCACATAGAAGCTATCAATTAATTTAGGGGGCCAATGCAATAGGTTCAAATACCACGAGTTAACTGTCACATTTATAATTGGGAAACTCTACTATTCCTAGTGAGCAAGTCAACAAAGAGGGAAACGCAACCACCCACCTCGAAAAGCGTGCACAAAACACCCAGAAAATACCTGCTGTCCTCTAAGCACACCGTCAGCTGAAACAGTATCCTACAACATCACACAAGTGTACACGGTGTAAAAACTACAAGTTCCAAACACATAATTGCTGTTTATACAATCAGCACGCAAAACGAGGAATTTCACCTCTGTCTCGAGCTCCTAAAATCTCAAAAAAATTACGGTTGCGTTCCTCGCGAAAAGTAGCCCAAAATCGACTCTTGAATCGCCTCGATCTGATATTCCTACGCTGAGAAATAATTCGTCGAAGTCGCCGCTGTCCAAAAACCCAAACAGCAAAAGAGGGGGTCAAAACACCTCGGGAACCGTGCCAAGAAAACGGAATCCAGAGAAACCATCAACACGGAAAACGAAGCCCTACCTCTCAGGAACACACCGGCGAAGAAATCGTCGAAAAAGGACTCCTGTACTACGCAGGGGACTCCTCGGACTGAAATGCGACGATAACGAGCCAAGATTGGGGAAAAACGCGGCACACTGTAAAATCCGGATCGCCGCTGTCGAACATCCAGAAAATCTGGGAACGCACCACGAGGTAGAAAATAAGAAGAGGAAAAACTTCTCTTAAGGCCCCTCCCACAGGTTCTCTCTCTATCTCTCGAAAAACAGAGAAAAAGAAGGGAGGGGGGCCTTTATATAGGCCCACAAAAACAATTGGGATAATTCCCAATATGTCCCGGATTTCGGGCGCAAACAGTGCGGCCCGCCCATTTCGGGCGCGCACAGTGCGGCCCGGCCCAGCCATTTCCGGGCGCGCACAGTGCGGCCTGGCCCAAGCCCCGCTCGCACAGCGGATCGGCCGCACCCTTCGCCCGTCCGACCCGCCCCCAGGGCCCGACACGTGTCCGCCAAACAGGCGGCAGCCGTGCGGGCCCAGCGGGAAACGCCACGTGTCCCCCGCAATCAGCGGCGCGGGGGGTGGCGCCCGCCTATGGGACGGCGCCACGTGGCCCACGCGCTGCCGTGCCTGACACGGCTGTCGGGCGGCCGCCGCCACCCACGTGCGTACGGCCGCAGCCGCGTGGCCCAGCGTGCGCCACGCGCATATGGGCCACCCAATCCGGGGCCGCCACGTGGCGCGCCCCGGTCCACCGTGCACCGCGCACACCCCGCCCCTGCCCGGCCTGCCCGCGCTGCCCGCGCATGCCCCCGCGCGCCGAGCGCACTGCACCGGCCCAACCGGTGCCCGCCACGTGGCCCCCCGGTCCACCGTGCACCGGCGGCCCGCTCCGTGGACCGAGAGCCGTGCGCCGGCCCAATAAGAGCCTGCCACGTGTCCCAGGCCGGTCCACAGCTCCCCCCGTGCACCAATTTGCGCAAAAAACTTCCGAGGGTCCGTTTTTGGGCATCCGGACTCCAAAATAAATAAGTAAATAGCCGTTTTCAAGCGTTTTTCCGCGCTGAATTCAAATACGGCCTCCGATTAGCCTGATTCCACTCCTAAAATTCGGCAAAGGCAGCCGAAGGTCAGGCTTGCTCCCAAATCCTCTCTGGTTCCAAACAACATATCACTTTGACATGTTGGGGCCCCACACACCACTAACAGGTGTTCCACACCCCGAAACAGGGGAAAACACAGGGGAAAACTGGGACACTACAGGTATAAATTAATTATACTTTAAATTTTGTTCAACTTTTTAAGTTTTTAGGCTGTTGCACTTCAGAAGGCATCAACTTGTAACCGCATCCTGCAGCTGCTGCCTATTTTTAATTTCTCTACAATTTTTAAAAAGAAATTAAATCTCTATATCCATTGAAGACAGAAAATCAAATTCAAAACTGAAAACAAATTCAGTTTTCAATCTATATAATTTTGGTTTCGATTTAGATTTTGCGAACGATTCATTTCGGGTTTTTTTTTTGGTCTACACTCCTCTCTGCAGTTCTTTATTTTTAAACAGGGTTTAAAGAATCTTCTCTCTCTAAGATGTCTTGAGAACTACTCACATTTCCAATAATCCCCTCAAATTTCACATTTCTCTTTTCTTTGGTTAAAATGTATGAACACGCAGTGAATCCTTTTTTTTTTTTATGTCATTGCTAGCCCTGCAACTCTTTAAAGATTGTAATCTTATAATTTCCACCATCCAATGTCCACTATATTCCAACATTTTTTTTTTTACTATTAACCAAAAAAAAAAGGTGAAGTAAACTCTAATAAGTGCTTGAATTGGGGGTGGTAAAGATTACCATCTTTAAAGATTTTAGACTTGGCATGTCTATTTTTTTATTTGATTTACACCCCTCAACTTACAAATCGTTTAATTTAGATTCCGTCATTAGCAAATTTAAAAATTGTTTTAGAATCACACACCCACAAGACATGCACGCAATAAAAAAATTACTCGAATTAAAAAGAGAAAGCAGAATTGCTCCACTCTTGCTTAATTTTTTTTTTGTTTTTTTTTTGAATCGTAGGATATGTACAAGCTTAATACCCCTTTATTTTTTATCAATAACTTTTTTTTGCATTTAGCCTCGTGTAATACTCATAAATTTATTACACACGAAAAATCCGGTGAAAAATCTGTAAAAATCAGCCATTTTGAAACATTTCGACCTTATGACACGCTTCTCGAAAAAAAATTGGAGTTTAAAGTTCGAATTAGGGGATTTGGATTTGAAATGTTGAGTTTGGGGAAGTGGAGGGAATTTATTGAATTGTTAATAAAAGAGGGTTAGGATTTAACTTAAGCCCAATTAAACCCTAATCTCTCTTTTCCTAATTCCTCCTCCTCTCAGTCGCCAGCACATGTCCCTTCTTCTTCCCCTCCATCTGTAGTCGCCGTCGAAGCCGAGGAGGAGAAGATCAAGATTTCCGGCTCTTCCCCTCTAAATCCGAGTGCCCAGATCCCCGCCGCCGCCGCTGGCTAGTGCGTGCCCCCAGCCTCCTTCTCTCTCCGGGAAAACCCCCTGGACCCCTGCAGCCTTCCCGAGACGCAGCCATCCCTGTTGCTGCTGCTGCTGCTGCTGCCTTGTTGCTGCCCTCCTCTAACGAGCACGAAACTCTTCTACACCAGTACATGATCGTGCTCCCTCAAGTCGCAGGTATTGATCTTCGAAATTGTGGTTTCAACGATGCCCGCTTGGTGCTCGATAAAATGTCTTGTAGTTGATGTTGCTTTTCTGGCCAATCCGTTAGCCGGCGATCTGAATTCTTGGGAGCACGGTGATCCTTTGGTCTTCATCTACCTCGTGTTCATCTCGTTGTTGTGATTCGGACACTTGGTGAAGTCGCGGACCCGTGGTGTACCCGTGAACCCTCCGCGCGGCCGTTTCTCGTCTTTGGACCTTCGTCGTCGCATCGGTGCTGCTCCGCTGCAATCAGAGGAGCGTCATTGACGCCTTTGCACTGTCGATTGACTTCCGAATCACGGGAGTTTGGTGACTCACTTGAAACCCCTTTCTTTAATGTAATTATAGTGTTAATTGGGCTTTTCGACGCTTTTCGTGTCGTGGAAAGTGTTGGATGATGTTGCTTGATAAACGTTTGATGCTCGGACTTGTTGTTCGAGGTTCCGAAACCTCCCACAGCTGATTTGGTGCAAATCGACCCAAATCGAGCCCAAATTGAATTGATAAGATGCGTTTCGGTTTCTTTTTCATGAAATGAGTTATGCTGCTGTCCGGAATAGTTGATGAGCCTCATTGGCAGGTCTTGACGCATTAGATGGCATCTCCCGTGGCAGTGAGAGTGTCGTGGGTTGTTCCTAGTGCAAGTGGAAAAGGGTTTGGTGGTTGATATCCGAGGTCCCAAGTTCGAAGCCTAGTTGCTTTATATTTCTACTTAAGTTTATTTTCAAAATAAACGAAGCAGATAGCATGCTACTTTTCTCTCAAAAAAAATAAAAATTTATACGTTTTTTCACAACTCTTTATTCAAAATGGAAAGATTTTATCGAAAATGCTTTCTAAAGAGGGCTCGGGGCGTGATAGATTAAGATGGTATCAGAATCAGGTTAAACCACAGGTTTAGAATAACCCTTAGGATGACTTATTAGGGTATCTAGGCACGCGAGAGTGCAGGGTTACAGTATGGGATTAGGAGTCCCGGTATGGCATTTGAGTTGAGTTGATCATTGACCTTAACCCCGTTTTGTGTCTCAGGAGATGGTACGTCCCCTGTCTGGCAGGCGTGGTGGTGGGCGCATTCGTGCTAGTGAGTCTGATGTTTTGGACCGTGTTCAGCGCATCAAGGAACAGCTGACAGTGTTAGAGAGGTTGGTTCAGCAGATCGCACAACAACAGGTGACCGTTGGGACCAGCCAGGTTTTACCCTCTGTCCAGACTGCTACGAGAGCTACTGACCCTCCTGCTGACGGTGTGTCACCTGTGGTGGCTGGTGTTGATTCTATTAGAGCGACCGGTGCTATACCAGTTGCCTCTGTGACGGCAAATCCGACAGTCATGGCCACTGGAGTGTCTTCTTTTCCGACCGGGCATGCAATCTCTGCAACCGGTGATGTTGCTTTAGCGGCAGAGCGGGCCCGAGTTAAGGCAAACTTGGTGGAATTCTTAAACTTGGTGGAATTACTACCCAATTTTTCGCCTTTTTTTTTTCCTGGGGAATCAAATAAAGCAGTCATACTCTATTGGTTGACAGCATTCAAGAACTCATTCCTCCTCAATTTGTCTTCTTTGCGAGCTCAACCTCTCTTTTCTCTTTCACTAATTTCTGCACTCCAGGAGTTCGATCAATTGCCTTTGTGGTGAAGTAGCTGCACTTAGAGCTATCTGGAGGATTATGGGTTTACCTGATTTGTAAGTCTTATCTATGAAACCTCCATGTCATTTCCTCCCCTCTTTTAAGAAGCATTCAAAAATATTTCTTGGGGAATCAAATAAGGCAGTCATACTCTATTGCTTTGCCATGCAAAAGTCTCCAAGATTCTATTCTCAGGTTCCTCCATATTGGCTGGCAGCATTCAAGAGCTCATTCCTCCTAAATCTTTCGAAAGCATACTAGCCTAGCTCAATATATTAATACTCTTTGAAAATTTTATTATAGAGATATGCTTTAATACACTGGCTTGTTTAGATCTTAGCTGTTCATTCTTAAGGTTAAAATTAATTTTTATAAAGTAATTACTTGCTCAACAAGTTACACACACACACACACATATATATATATATATATATATATATATATATGAGTCCGGCTACTTATACTATCGATAGCACCAAGCATTTGGTGCTATCAAATTTTGTACCGTTTGATCATTTTTATCCGTTAGATTTTACTATTTTTCCAACTACCCATTAAATCCAAGGGGTCCACTATAATCTCAACCACACATCTTTTAATTCAACGATTAAAAACTTAATAGCACCAATGACTTGGTGCTATTAATAGTATTCCAGCCTAATTACAAAATTTGATAACATCCAATAAATTTTTGTTTTCTTATTTAATTTTGCTTTTTACCAAATTAGATAGTGGGTAATTTGATAAGTAACAAACCTTCATAAATTAAAATTTAAAATTTAACTGAAGTTTAAACTTTACATTTATAATATTAATAATTAAGTTCAAATTTAAATCTAAATTTAATTTTCAAAAAGAAAATATATATATTTTAATTAATAATACATTTCAATTCAAATTGTTAATCCAATATTAAAATAACGTGAAAGTTCAAAAATATTAATCTATTTTAAATTTAAATTTAATTTATAATGTACTTCTAAACCCAACTTTTATTATTTACTTAAATAGAAGGTTTCTATTTTTAAAATGAAATTTAAATTGTTAATTTAATATTGAAATAGCATTAAAGTTCAAAAATATTTAAATTTATATTTAATTCATATTATAGTTAAAAAAAAAATGTAACTTGAGATCCTTTATCTTAACTTCTTCAATCTGATTTCCTTATTACTAACTTGACAAAATCCAGGTGGAGGCTATTTGCTATAATGCGGCTTAATTATGAAATTGGATAGCAGCTAGTGTGTGATGCTCTAGTACCTGATGCCTGCAAGGTGTTTGGTTAATTGCACACTGATTGGCCCTCCCATTTGCTCCTGTCGGCTCGCTGTTTGATGCGTTGCCTTCGGTTCTTGCTTCCTGCGAGCTGCTGGTGGTGTGCTCTGTTGCCTTGTTGCCTTGTTGCCTTTGATTCTTGTGGTCTGCGAGCAGCAGGTATTGTGGCCTTGTGATCTTGTTTCCTGCGATCTGGTGGGTAGTTGTTTGTTGCCTTCGATTTATGGTTGTTGTGCTGCTTGTTGCTCTCGACTGGTTGTTGCCTGGTTGCCTTCGGTTTCTTGTTGCCTTCGAGCCCTCGGTTTTTTGTTGCCTGGTTGCCTTCGATTTCTTGTTGCCTCATGAGCTGGTTCTTGTGTTGCTGGTGGCTTTCGATTTTTCTTGTGGCCTTGTTGCCTTCGATTTCTGGTCGCCTGTGAGTTGGATCTTGTGCTGCTTGTAGCTATCGGTTTCTTGTTGCTTGTTGTTGCCTTCAATCTCTTGTGGCCCTCAAGTGTTTGTGGCTCTGATGTTGCCTTGTTGCCTTTAGCTCCTGATGCCTGATGTTGCCCTGTCGGTATATGATGGATGCGCTCATCTCTGGGACCGTGCCGCTCTGATACCAATTGTAATACCCCGGACGATCTGCAGCCGCCTATGATGAAATTGCTCTGAGGCCGGCGAGGCGGAGAGGATGATGGTGGGTCTTATGGGGGAATTTGGGAGGAGTTAGAGAGAGGTATTGAGATAGAGAGAGTGAGAATTGGGAGAGAAGATAGTTGAGATAGAGAGAAAGAGAGACAGGAAAAGAGAGGGAGAGAGAGAGAGAGAGAGAGCTTGGGAAGGAAGTAGAAGCTTGTATTAAGTTCTTGATGCCTATTACATACTACATCGCTGCATATATATATAGTCTCTCTACTAATTACTTACTTTAGCTAATTAAGCTACTCTACTAAAATATAGCAAGTATCTTAGTTATAGTAATAAGTTTCTAAGTGTGCTGGTTGCTAATGTGGGCCTCGGGTTAGGCCCTTTCGGTTGGGCTTTTGCTGGTTGCTACTGTGGGCCTCGGGTTGAGCCTTTTCAGTTGGACTTCGTCAGTGGGCTTCTTCAGCTGGAAAATAAAAAATTAATTTTGCAATAAAAATTAATAATTTTTTTTATTATTCTCTCAATTAGAAAAATTCAATACTTTTTATTGTAGAGAGATTCAAGCAAGCCCCGCACCCATGTCCTCTCCAAATGGGCGACACATGTTCGGAACTGCCGTTTTTTTAAGTGCGCAGCTTCCGCACCATCCCTTCTCCAAATGCTTTTGCCCCTTTCGCTTCCGCTTTCGCCCCTTCCACTTCCGCTTCCGCCCTTTTCGCTTTGTTTTCTCATTAATTACGTTTCTTCTCCGATTTTTTTATTTACTATTTTCATCTTTTTTTTTTTTTATAATATTTTTATTTATATTTAGTAAATTGCTATTTTCATCCCTTTATTTTTTATAATATTTTTATTTATATTTAGTAAATTTCTATTTTCAAAGATGAAATATATTTTATAAATTTGTTATTAAAAAATTAAATAAAATTTTTATTTGGTAATTCTTCTTAAGTTAATTAAATTTTATTATTTTATAAAATTAAGATTAAGGATATAATTTAGAAAATAAAAAATATAAAAAAAAATTTAATCACTTTATATTAAATTATTTTTGAATTTAGATTTATTTAGGCTAAATTAAAAATGTGAGTTTATAATTTGTTTTTTAATTTGCTATTTAAATTCATATTCAAATTTATATTATAAAATAAAACTTTATATTCTTATGTATTTCCTTATCGGCCAATGGGGGCTTTGTTTTCTGGGGTATTTCGAGGGGCACTGATGCCTTTGTCGTCCCCTCCTGGCTTTTTTCTCTTTTCTCTTGGCCACGCTCTTACTTCTTATGTCCTTAAAATAAGATGTTTTTCTGTTTAATTAAAAAAAATTATGTACTTAAATTTAAATTATTTTTGAATTTAAATTTATTTAGGTTAAATTAAAAATATTAATTTATAATTTATTTAGATTTGCGTATTGGGTTAGAAAAATGGGCAATGATTCGTCCAATTGATGGGTTATTATATCGGGAGAAGTGGATTTATTTAAGAATAAACTTCAAAGTGGCCTTCTATGGTATAGCTTATTTTTATTTTATTATCCTTAGAAAATTTTTTTTACTTTGTCTTCTTATGATTTAGTTTATTTTTACTTTGGCACTCCATGGTTTAAGAAAAATCACTTTGCCTTCATATAGTTTAGTATATTTTTTACTTTACTATTATATCGTTCTTTTAAAATTTTTACTTTACCATCCTATTTTAACATAAATTTTTTTGATAAAATATAAATTAAATCACAAATGCGCAAAGTTAATTACTTTTTGAATCACGGATGTAAAGTAAAAATGAGTGAAACCACTATGAGATAATTTGAAATTTACCTCATATTTAATTAGATGGATGGAATGATCATATCAATATTACACTAAGTGAGCTATCTAATTAAATAAATTATAACTCAAATAGGTCAATTTTGAGTTGACTATTCATGTTCAGAAATTTTGTAGTTTATTGTATTCAAATCTTACAAATCAATTTAATTGATCGGCTAGTAACATGTCGTTGATATAACAGTGATGTAGTTTTATTATAGCTAATGATATAAAAATAGTTATAATATTGTATTATTACCACACTACAACAAAATAGACTTTTGGTGGCAATTTAATAGCGACAATTATAAAATAGTCGCTATTAAATAATATATAAATATACTTTAGCGATAATTATTTTTATTTTTTTTTATTTTTTTTTGCCGACTAATAATTCTAGATTAAATATGTTCGTATTTGACTATTATCTGAAAAATAATTTTGGACAAAAAAGAAAAAAAAAAAATTGGCTCAATAGAGTATTTTAAAAGTGATTTTGATTTTTAAAATTAAATTTTAAAAATCTCAAATTTAAAATTTTAAAGTTTTAATTTTAATTTTATATTTTAAGATAAAATTAGATAATATTTAAATTTTAAAAATTAAAAATTATATATTTTAATTTGCAAATTATTATAATTTTTAAATTTTTAAATTTAAATTTAAAATCTCAAATCCAAATTTGAACTGGAGTTAATAGATTTAGAGTCTAACGTCTTGCCCAGTAGGCCAAGGGGCCAATTTATTTATTCATAGTAAACTTATGATTTAATATAGAATCAATTAATAATTATATATTGAAAAGGATAACGACCTGCGTGAACCTGGCCTCTCCTCATTCACGGATACCTCACGCGTTCCGAGCTCGAGCTCACGCGAACTCCACCTCCGAGCTCCAGCTCCAGCTCGATCCCCACCTCCGATCGAGCTCGAGCTCTCCCCCTCTCCTTCACTTCTATTCACCTCTACTCGAGCTCTCCGCATCCTCTCCAAGCTCCGATCCCATTCCCAAGTCACCCTCTCTTCGCCTCCGACCTTCTCGGCACCGCGTGGACGATCTTCCTCGACACAGCGATCTGATCCGAGACCTCGGTGGTGCAACTTGTCGATTTGGTCTCCGATCCATTGGTAAGAGCTTTCAATCTCAAATCCATAGTTCGTCCTTGAATAGATTTTGTTTTTTTTCCTTGATCTCATTTGGTTTTGCTGTCAATTTGTAATTACGATTCGTAGATTAGTCAAATTGTTGATTTAGAGTAATGAATTGTAGGTGTTGGGATTTTAGAGAATTAGCATTTTGGGTGTTTGATGCTGCATTTGCTCAAATCCTACATAATTATGAATTTTTTAGTTATTTTCTAGGGAATCAAATTGATGTGTTTAGTTTGATTAGATTGAGGGGTTGTTTTTTCTGATGCTCTAAAAGGGGTGATGCTCTAAAAGGGGTGATAAGAATGAACTAAGAGTTGGACAGTCAGTTTACTTGTTATTAATATTATTGGAATTGCATGAATGTATTGTAATTAGTAAATACATGAGTAAACATAGGTAGGCGTTGTCAATATTTACTACGCTACACTGCATTATAGAGAAAACTGGTGGTCGTGTAATATTGCTGCATTGGAATCTGGTGTTTTGAGCAGATGTTCATTTCATTTTTTTTGTTGTTTGATGATCTTAGAGGACCAAAAAATGAACTTCTATAACCTACGTAGGGATAATATTATTCTTAGATTAAAAAATGTGCACAGTTAAAGGGATAAGCTGAAGGATGCATGCATAGGGGAAATTGATGAATGACAAAATGCATAGGTGTGATAATGTTGTTTTTTCTTGAGAAGTTTTGAGTTTAGGAAAAAGTTAAGGTAGGCTCATGAATGATTCTGTTGTTATACTTTGTTGTTATACTTGGTCTTCAAAGTTTTAAAGATACTGTTTTGAGGCCTTCTTGCCATTCTATTTTCTACTGCAGGTATACGGGCCATGGAACGTACTTGTAATTTTAACAACGCATAAATTAGTGCAGTTCTTTAGTAATTTTTCCTTCCTTGAGAGTGGCTTAGTTTAATAGACATGATTTTGCAAAGGTGCGGAATACCTGAACAGACACAACTTTGGAACCTTTACTTCTCTCTCTGCAATACTTGTTGGTCCTTCCTTGCACTATTTTGTAATGTACAAAATCTGTATTTCATGCAACACTTAGTTACTTTATCCGGCCACAGTTCAGGAACCTGAGATATACGGTTCAATTGCCTTGTTAACAAACTATGTCATGAAATTATGCAGGGCTACTCCCAATTTTTTTTTTTTTTTGTTCTTTTCTCTTCCTTGGACTATTAAATGTGAAAACTCAAAAGGAATTTGCAGCTGAACGAGCATGCTATTGAGACCAGCCCTGGTCATTTCAATGCTTTAAACGAGCATGCTATTGTAGCTAGCGTATGTCTTGGCCCCAGCATGACGATTAACTAATGGGTCTCTTTAATAATCTTTATTGGTTATTGTAATGCAAACTTAGCATGAATCAGCAGGCTTTTTTTTTTTTTTTTTTTTTTTTTTTTTCAATTTTCATAGTAGGCTAAATTGCTGCTTCATCTCATGCTTGCTCCAATGTATTCCATGATCATGTCCTTTGTGAGTGAATTCAGTAGACAATCTTAAAAATCTTGTTATGTTATGTGAAGTTACTGCTAATGCCATGTAAAGTTACTGCTAAGTATTAAATATGTTTACTGAAGTTAAAGTTTGGTCTGTTTCCTCATATGAGACTACTGCCCAATAGAAATAATATCATAATGGGAATGGGCATTCTGGTTGAACTATCATAATATAACACTTGAAAATTTTGAAAGTCAGAATGGACAGTTAAAGTAAATTTTAACTAAGAGACTCCTGCAAGCTGTTAATATTTCTACTTGGTACTTGACATACCATCATGTATACAATGCCTCATTTTAGTTACTGAAAATTTGTTGGTCTTAAGACCTTATGAAGTTAAAAAACATTTATTACTTTTTTTCGTGCAGTACCATCAACAATGGAAAATTCATTAACAATGAATACAATGATGTTTATCTTGTAACAACTTTGGATCCAATTCCTCTGGTGGCCTTCACTCTCCAGGTAAGCTTCTTATTGATTGTGCATTTAGTAGTGCTCAAAATTCCAACCATCATGTTCATTGCATACTGTTTGGGCATTCTTTCATATATAATTAATATGATCACCATATGTACCAAACTCTTGTCGTGTTGCATTCATTTGTAGGGTCTTCCTATATGGCATCATACCTATATGGCTCGTATTTTCCTGCTACTTAATGCTGATGCATGAAAGCTTGTTGGATATTGTAATTTTTTCAGGAAACAGAAGTTTCTTCTGTAAAGTATATCCATATCGATGAGTATAAAAATTTTCTAGCAAAGGGTGATGAAGAATTTGTACCTTATGATGTTGAAGGGCAATATGGCCAACTATTTACTATTATTGAGCAAAGGTATCTCTATTTGGAACTTCAAAAGATTAATAAAGAAGTGTAACATTTGATTTTATTCTGATTTTCTGTCTTTTAGATTGCTGAGATGTTACAAACTTAGTGAAATAGAATTCCCGTCTTTTCTTGCAAAATATGAATTGAATACTTTTGTGCATTTTCCCTCATTAATTGGAGGCTTTTCGGCATCACCATTTCATTCAATAGACAATGCTAAAGTAGCTTGATGTAATGTGGAAGTCTCGGGCCCACACAAATTGTGGCCAGGCAAAACTAGATGTTTAGGTTTTGAATCTTTTGACTAGGCAAAGTTACAGTGGTCAAAGAAACTGAGAAAATACTTTAGGAAAATATTACTCTTGCATTGTACTCCAGTCATACTAGAGATTTACTTGATTGAGTTGTGATATTTTAGTTCTACATACCTAAAGCTACTTCCTAATCTCCTTATTGTTTTCAAGAAATGGAGGTATTATACTGTTATTCATAATCTTGACTTCTCTATTTCTGCCTAGTGAGTACTAAATCTGGTGACCTCTGTCATAGTCATATGCTTAGTTCTTGGTGCATTACTTTTCTTCTTACCATGAATTGCATGTATGCGATGCAGATATAAAAGAGAATATGGAGTCACGAAGTCTTACTTTGCAAAAACAACTTAGTCAATATGCTCCCCTCAAATTGGATCCGGAGGTAGTTCCTGGCTCATTTTCTTGATTTAAGGTGAACATTTCAACTCATTTGAAATGAAATTGAGCTTAATAGATTAAATTCCTAAAATCTTTGCTCATGTAGAAATTTCTTGTATTCCATTTAAATTATTGGTTAAATGATATACTGAAATTATGAGGCCATTTAGATACTTTGCATATATAACTTTCTCCTGTTCTTTTTCTGTTGCGAATAGGAATTCAAATTGTGGAAGAACACTCTAAGTAGTAGTGAGCAAAAAGCTGCAACAGGGTACTTTAGCGTCATTAGACGCCATGGTGATTCTTTACCACTTACAACATCTCATAACATCGATCAGCTTGAGTCTGAGAAACCCTTGAAATCAGATGATCTTTTCATTGTTCCATTCTCACAAGAGTACAGTTCATCTCTTACTAGAGCTGCTGAGCTGCTTCTTAAAGCATCAGAACTCTCTGATTCTCCTAGGTAAGTTGCTTGTATCCCTAAGACTTATTTCCATTACAAGCACTTCTACTTTCTGGTTGTGGTTTTACCTCTTATTTAAAATTTTGTTGCCTTATTTCTTTAGCCTGAAGAAGTTACTGAAAACTCAGCGCCTTTAGTGTTTAACACTAAAGACGCCGAGCGACTCAGCGCCTTTAGTGCAACATTACACCCTGAGGACTTGGCCAATTTTCAAAAAAATTTGTCAAGTCGCCAGCCACACTGAAGGCGTCGAGCAACTCAGCAGCTTCACAGAATTTTGTGAAGGCGCTGAGTCGCTCGGCGTCTTCAAGTTGACCACCCAATGTGGCGCCCGTGTGGCGAAAGCAGAATTATTTTTACAAATTTTTTTTTGAAAGGGTCATTTTGCAAATTTTAAAAATTGGGAGGATTATTTCAAAAAAAAGTTCAAAACAAAACTTGGCTTGCACCAGTAACAGTGCAATTTACACCCAGGGATCTCGCTCGGCATCATTAATAATCGAGATTCATGGCGACGAAGAGGCGACTCGCGAAAAGCCTCCCCTCGCTGATCGCTAAGGACCGCCGTCTGACCGAACCGGAGCGGGAAGCCGCCGCCGCCGCCGACGACTCCTCCGCGGCGCTCCCTCTCGAGGGCCTCCTAGAACCCGACCCCTCTCTCCCTCCCGTCCTCTCCCTCCCGCTGTCCCACCTCTCTCCGGCCCCGCCATCCGCCCTCGCCCGGTTCGTCGGCGCCCACCTGCCTTCCCCGTCCTTCTCCTCCGCCGACCTCCTCCGCCTCCTGCGGGGCCGCCTCCGCCACTACCCGCGGCTCTCCCCCTATGACCTCCACGTCCTTCTCTGGGCCTCCTCCTCCCTCGACTCTTTCCGCCCCGACCACTCCGTCTACTCCTTCCTCTCCCGCTCCCTCGCCTCCTCTGCCCGCGCCCCGCACCTCGCCCTCCTCCTCCGCCGCGTCCTCTCCCACCCCTGCCCCTGCGCCGACGCTTCCGTCTTCGCCTGCCCCCACCTCGAGCCCACCTTCCGCGCCGCCCTCCCCGCCCTCTGCCACGCCGGCCTCCTCGACGACGCCGCAGCCTCCCTCCGCGCCCTCCGCCGCGCCCTAGACGCCCGCGCCGGCCCCGCCCCTGCCCTCTACAACATCCTCCTCCACGGCTTCGCCCGCTGGGGCCGCCACTCCGACGCCCTCTGCCTGTTCGACGATATGACCCGCCTGGACCGCGTCCACCCCGACGCCTTTACCTTCAACATCCTCATCGCCAGCGCCTGCCGCAGCTCTGGCGTCGACTCCGCACTGCCATGGCTCCGCCAGATGCGCTCGTTCGGCTGCGACCCCAACGTCGTCACCTTCAACACCCTCATTAGAGGATTCTTCCGCGAAAATAAGTTTACGGAGGGCGTCAGGATCGCACGCGAGATGCTCGATCTCGGGACCGGCTTCTCGCTCGCCACCTGCGAGATTGTCGTTGACGGGTTGTGCAAAGAAGGCCGGGCTATAGAGGCCGGGGACCTTCTGGTGGAGTTCTTGGGGAGCGGAGCATTGCCAGAGGGCTTCGATTGCTTGGCGCTGATCGAGTCTCTGTGCCGGGAAGGAAAAATAGAGAGAGCATCGGAGGTGTTCGACCTCATGTGGGAGAAGAGGAGAAGCTCAGTGAGTGTGGTGACATGTACTACTCTAATGGAGGGCCTAAGAAAATTTGGAAATTTGGATGAAGCGTGTGGGTTGATGGAGAGAATGATTGAGGAGGGAATGGTTCCTGATCCAATCACCTGCAACTGTCTTTTAGAAGCTCTCTGCGATGTTGGGAGAACGTCGGATGCTAATAGATTGAGAGTGTTTGCCTCGAAGAAGGGTTTCGAGCCGGACGGTGTGACGTTTAGTATATTGGTGAGGGGGTTTTCGAGAGAAGGGAAGAGGAAGGAGGGGGAAGGTGTGTTGGATGAGATGCTGGATGGAGACTTTATACCAAATATTGCCACTTATAACAGATATTTAGATCGACTTGGAAAGGGGAAATAAGTTTTGCTGCCGCTGAGTCATGCATAATAGCGTAATGTGTAGTAAAACTGCAATTTTTGTGAGAGGAAATAGTAAGGGAGGTGTTAATGTCTTTGGGTAGAGAGATATTCCTCCCTTGTGAGAGAAGGTGTAACAAGGGAAAGGGAAGAAAGGGTAGTGAGAGTATTTGAGGCTTGACAAGGAGAGACTCTGGGAAGCTAATTCTTCCATTGTTGCGAAAGCCGGTGCTTTTTTAGTTTTGCTTTTAGAACATCTTCTCCTTATGTGAAGCTGATATGAGTTTCTAGTTCTCAAAAAAAAAAGCTCACATCCAACTCTGCTGAAGTATAAAACTCCTTAGTGTGATACTTTGAGTAATTTTACACAAATAGAAGCTCCACCTAGGCAAATTTGACCATTCATCGGATGTTGCTGTTTGTTGCAAACTCTGGAATATTTGAGCTGTTTGTTACTGGGAAAAATGGAGGGATTTCGAGAGAGCTTAAACTACTAGCATTTGGTTTGAAGCTGATACTTCCGAAGATCTAGTATTTCCTATCTTCTGTATTGAATCAGATTCACCATTTCCGAGGCAGAAACTTAAATGGAGCCCCAAGTGAACCAGAAAACACCTCAGATTTCTCACGGTATGACTCTCAATTTATGAAGATATATACCTACTTTATGCCTTTTCTTTTTCTTTGTGAAAATTCTTCTTTATACTTATTCATTATTGAGGAATGTAATGGTATCATAGGAAGTGAAGAATAATTTGTGAAGAAATACTTTGTTTTGCCTTTTCGTCAGAAAACAATCACGTAGACCTGTATGGAAACTTTCTTATGAGTTGCACATTATTAGTAATGCAAATGAATTAAATTTAAAAGAGTTTTTAACAACAAAAAAAAAATTGTTTATTGTTCTTTTCCTATAGCAGTATGCTACAAGTCCTCTCTATGGGAGATTTTTCTGTGTGTTTGATGAGAAACCTGTAGGTAGATTACACTGAAGCTTGATTTAAAAACCAGATCACAAGTAAGACTAAGTCTTCAATAGTGTTGAGACTATAATAAGTAAACGCAACCAATAAGACTATCACTACAACAAAACCGAGTTTTAGCGGCAATATATATATCAATTTGGGAGTAAATTTAGTAGGTACTCCCAAATTGTATCAACTAATTTGTGGCACGTTATATCACTCTTTAATTAGCATTCTATATAGTACATATACTACAATACATATACTAAGGAAGAATAAATAGAAGGCTTTATTACACCTTTAATTTCTGCACTATACTTCAGAATCTTTTTTAAAATTTTCTATCATGTACTATTTTTTCTTTGTTCTTTTGTTTTTTTGTCCATAATCTGATGAAGCTTTTTTTTTCTTTTTTTTGTCTACAATCTGATGAAGTTGTTGAGCTTCTTTGAAGTAGCCAAAACATCTCTGTAATTAATGCAATTCATTTCGGTCTTAATGAACTACATCTCATTCAAACTTAACAAGCTTTTCTCATTTGTTTCAGGATTATTTACACTTTTTTTTGAATGATGCTTGAGCAGCCAGGTTCAATTTTTAACTTAGCATCCTCAAAAGATTTTTTATTTTTTATTTTTACCCATACTTTATGATTTTTGGATACATACAAGGAAATATATATAGTGCTTATAATCACCCCTTGTAGTATATGGTGGTCCCAAGACTTATATTTGATTACCCCTATCCATCAATCGAACAGTTAGCTTCCACATCTGTATTCTTTAGTTTTTTTGGCACAGGATTAAAATTAGATTCCATGTATTCCTCTTTTCTTCTTTTTTCTTTTTTTTTTTATTTCTCTCTAAAGCCAAAACAATGTAAAATCTTTAAGAAAGAAATTGCCCTCTTTTGGGGCAAGGATGTTAAATGCTTCGATTTTGTTTATCCTCGATATATATTCATATATCCTAAAGATAATTTAGTGTTTGAATATTATGGCATAAATAGCAAATTTCATATCCTGGTCATACGCTTGTTTACTTTTTGTCTATTATCCGATGAAATTGTTAGACATTGCTTTAAAATTTGTTTCAAATTTTTGTTATTTTTTTCAGCAGTGTAACAGGCACCAAATTAAACTTGTGAACTCAATTTCAACAGTATAGATCTTGCTTTAAATTTTGTTAAACTTCTTTTAGTTTTTAGTGCAGGTTGTATCGACATTTAGAGTAAATTTGGTGGATGCTCCGGCGATACGACTCTGTTGACTCATCGTAAAAGGAAAATGATGGCTACGCTGCAGCAGGCATCAACTTGCAACCACATCCTACAGCGCCTTACTCTTACTTTATTTATAGTTTTTAAAAACCATTTCGTTCAATTTCATATTGAATACAAAAAAAAAAAACTGTAGTGTTACCGCTTATTCTCTATGTTTGGTGGTGCGAGAATGAATTAAAAACTCTATTGATTTCTCTATAGGAATGTAATAGGACTAAATAAACTGCCTATGTATTTCCGTTTTCTTTTTGTTCTCGGTGGAGTATGAATTTAAAAGATTCCTATTATTATAGGCTATCGATTTCGTCCTTGTTACGAAGTATGGTTAAAGTTTTACTGCTTTGTGTATATTCTCCTAATTTTCTTGGTACAGGATTGGAATTAGACTACTATATATATATATATATATATATATATATATATCTATATATATACATATCTATATATATATATGATGTGATTAGTGTCTTCAATGTAGCTTAATTTTACTGGTTATTCTGTTTTACTGCTTAATTAATCTTCCCTAGCAGACCAATTAGCAAGCTGAAGGATATTTTGAGTGTAAGTACAAGCGGTGGGACTAATTTGATTTCCTAGTAGAGAAGGACAATTTTAGTTGCTGCTTAAGGTGATGGCATTTGCTTCAGGGAAAATCACTAGGTTCAGAATTTTGATGATGTGGTGGATGGTTGTTTAATTTTTAATTTTAAATTTTTAATTTTTAATTTGTAATTTATTTTATTTTGTGAGACTCTGCAACATGTAAGAGTATATATGATAGTTAGATTTTACAGGGGTAAATTTGCTTTTGTTGGGAATCTCATGAGTTGCTTTAAAAGATTATCGCTCCTTGTTGATGGCCATTTTTTGTTCTCAACTTTTCTGATGATGCTTAATAAACAACATGCAAGCTTATATCTTGCTTTGTATTTCAAAAGTTTCTTTTGAAGCTCACTTCCTATGTATTCATTAATTTGAGTATGTTGTGGGCTTTTCAGAATGCTTGTAAGAATGGATGGTTTCTACCTGCTGATGCTGATGAAATATTTGGCATGGTAAAGGAGGTTTCAAAAATATGTCTGGACAAAGTTATCTTAAAAGGTTCTGCCTTTTTTGTGGTAATTTTTCTAATTATGGTTCTTTTTTTTTTTTTTTTTTTTTTTTTTTTTTTTTTTTTTTTGCACGCAGCTATTTAACATCTTCTGCACGAAAATGAGTTCTGCAACTGATGATTGTACTTTGGATATTATTTCAAGGATTATGTCTCAATATGGTCATTAATTTTGAAGGACGTTCATGCCCCCCTTACTTAACTCGTAGTTAATTGTGACGATCATTTCTACTTTCAATCTTAAATAGTTCCGCCTTTTGACATCAAGAGTGTAACTGAAGAAAATACTAACGATTATAGTCTTTATCCAAATTACAATGAAAACCTCATGATTTGTGATCACTGCTTGTGAAACGACATGCGCAAGAATTTAGGTAGAAATCTACTTTATAGAACATTGCCATCTTACATTTTGGAATGGGTAGAGAGTTGCCAATTCTTTTGGACATATATTGACAATCTTCTTGTAGCTTTCATCATTCTATTTTTTGGAGCTCTCCTCTTTTGGCGCAGAACAAAATGCGAAATAAAGAAGCCAAACAGAAGCCTGCTTGGCTGAAAAATCTATTCTGAAAAAGTTGTCTTTTATTGGTCGACTGTTTAATTCCTGTTGTTTGAACACACCTTCATAACTGCAACATCACAACAATAAAGTTCGGAGCATCATTTTGAATATCTGAATCAGATATAATGCCATTATTTCATTTAATGGACAAAAAATTTCTGAGTTAGAATATCCAAGTAAAGGATAAATCAGTAGCACATATAGTTTCTGGACATAGTAATATGATTGAGACTATGGATATCTAAAATTTCTTCCTGCTTAGAGAAGTTTGGTGGTTTTTATATTTTCTAGTTCTTACTACTACTATTCTTTCTACAATAGGAATATCTTTCTACTGGAGAGATTATAAATGGTCTATCTATATCGACAACAATATTCATATTAGTTATTGCCAATTTATACACACACAATCTGTTACATCTCGAGCCTATTTGAAAAGTGTTTTTCATGTTCAGTTCAGTCTTCAATCTGTATAAGTTTGGTTTTGATTCAGATTTCTTAAACAATGTATTTCAGTGTTCCTTTTTTGTCTATACTGAGTACACCCCATTTAATAGCTCCTTATTTTTCTTTTTTTCTTTTTTATTTAATTACACCCTCTTAACTTTTTTTCGAGTTATTTTAGTTAGTTAAAGTAAAAATTTTGTCAAGTTTAATGGCTCTATTAGCTCTCGGTTGATTTAGTTTTATTTGCTAAAAGTTGATTAAAACCATTAAAGTCTTTTTTTTTTTTTGCTATAATTTAATGTTTCAATAAAAAAAAAAAATTAGTAGTTTTACCCATTATGTGCAATGAGAAACAATTGCCTGAACCCAGTGTACACATACACTGTATGCACCGCACCTATATATGATCCCATATGTTTGATCTAAAATATCTAAAGAGCCTATATTGGAAAAATTATAAATTTTGAAAAACTTATTTTTATTTTGTCATCCTATCGTTCAAAAAGTTATATCTAATTATTTCATGGTTTAGCGCATTGTTCACTTTGTGATCATGTAATTATTTTCAAATTATTTTACTTTGCCATCCGTTGGACATTAAATTTTTTGGTGAAATAAAAATTAAATGACATGAGAGCAAAGTAAACCATGGAGTGATTGTCACACCCGAGGAGTTCTAGATTAGAATAAAATTATAATTGAATATATAAGAGACCATAGACATTATTAATAATAACTGGATTTAAAAATTTTAGATCGGTGGTTGGGACCATCGTCGGAGCTGAGCCAGATCGAAATACCTAAATGAGAGGAATTTGTCACATTCCAATATTCCTATATTGGATAAGAGATCATAGACATTATATTAATAATAATCGGACTTAAATATTTGAGAATTAATCATAGAAAAAAGACAAAACTTTATTCGATTTATAAGAAATCGCCGTCAATTTTTTTTTTTTTTTTTTTTTTTTTTTCTATACATAGGCCATTCAAATACAAAAGGTGTAGCCAATAATTAATTCCCTTATGCAAATAATTACTTCTACATAAATTTTCAATGAGTCGCTTTTTAAAATCCAAGCCCAATTCAACTAATGTAATCTACAACAGTAAAGGGACAATATATATAAAAAAAAGGGTTAATTGCATACATGTCCCTGCAAATATGTCGAATTACAAATATATCCTTACAAAATTCAACTTTTCATATTTATCCTTTCAAAAATCCAAAGTTCTTCAAATATGCCCCTCTGGTTAATCCCCGTTTGGAATCGGTTTATTTTTTAACAGATTCGATGTGAAATGACTTTTTTGCCCCCTTACAAATATATCCCTCCAAAAGCAATATCATTATACTTGTTACAAAAATGCCCCTCTCCAAAAATTATAAAATTCTATCATCAAAATAATTCTTTTTTTTCCGTTTGTTTTTTTTTTTTTTTTTTTTTTTTTTTTTTTGAGGTATAATATGGAAAGGGTAAATATGTAAATTCAATTTTTAATCTAACCAAGGTTAAGTATTTAACCTAGGGTTAAATCAACTTTTTTAACAGAGATGGACGGTAGGGGCATATTTGAATAACGGTGGATTTTTGAAGAGATAAATATGAAAAGTTGAATTTTGCAGGGATATATTTGCAATTCGACATATTTGCAGGGACATGTATGCAATTAACCCAAAAAAAAATTACAAGATTTTGAAAAAAAATTATGACTGTAACATCAAGTAAAATAAAAAATTAATAAATATTTGCCTTTTTATTTTTTCTTTCTAATTTTCAAAAAACTATATTTTTTCTTCTTGAAATTTCAAATTGATACACTTAGTCCGCATCGTCATGGTCTATTTTTTATAAATTATAACTGGACATACCGAATACACTTAAAAATACTAAAAATATATTAAAACATTATTTTTGCACTCCATAATGAGTAACTGTAGTTTTGTATTTTTACCCACTCCTTTAACATCGAAATTTTTTGAAACATATTTAAAATTTTAAGGGTGTAAAATATAGATTTCTAAAATCATAAAAAAAAGAAGAAGAGAGAAGATGAATATTTACAAAAAAAAAAAAAAATTCTATATTTTAATCTAAATTTTAATATTAAACCTCTATTACGAAATTTTAGAAATATAGTACATATGATGTAATTATAGGCGGACAATAATTTCTCTCTCTAAAAGGGTGTGGAGTCGGGAAGGACACATTATAGACAATAATTTTTTTTTTCTGAAACAGATTGTAGATAATAATTTCTACCCCTCAAAGAGTGTGGAGTGGAGGAGGACAGATTTCTCTAGCAATAATTTAGTTTTGTTGATTTGAGGTAAGGAAAACAAATAAATTTCTCGGGCTTTGACTTACAAGTCTTCTCGATGAAACTTTGATTTCATTTTCTTTCCTCTTCCAAGAAGTGTTCAAACTTTGATTTCATTATCCTTAAAAGCTTAAATTGCTACAAAGAATGATATTTTTTAATTATTATTCAATACTCCTTCTCACTGATTATTTCAAATCTTTTTTTATAAACATCTCTTTTTAATTGAAGTTACTAATTATGTATCCAGATTGATCTTTAACTGATGTATCTAGGTAGATCTAATGGCAAAAAACTTAGTAGCACCAAGTGTTTGGTACTATCAACAGCATAGTAGTCGGACTCAGATAGAACTATATTACTATGCTATTAATAGTATCAAGTCATTAGTGCTATTAAGTTTTTGACCCTTAAATGAAGAGCTAGATTGCGTTTAGGATGATAGTGTATCCCTAGGTTTTAGTGTGTGGCTAGGGAACTAGAATGATCAAAGGGATCAAAATGATCACCAACGACAGAAAACTTGGTAGCATCATTTGTTCCTAAGACATAAAAATTATATAAAATAATTTTTTACAGATATAAATTGAATATTTTTTTCGTCATTTGTTCTTAAAGCCTAAGTAGTAAAGTTTAAAATATCTACATAATTGTGGTGGATAATAAAAAAGTATTTAAACACCAGACGACAGTAATTTCTCCCTCAATATAGCAGTTGCGTGGGGCTAAAACTTTCTATACTTTCACAACACTATCTTCCAGAACTTGTGATCTTTTTGTGCAGTTTGTATTATATTTCCTGCCCTCTTCCAAGAAGCATACAAGAAATTGTTTTTTCTGAAAATTTTTTTGACACTTACTATTATATCTACTGAACGGTATAGAATAATTAAAATTAGATAAAAAATTAATAAAAAAATTTATTTATCTTAAAGAGCAATATCATTCTGATTTAAATTTTAATTTTTCTCTTATTTTTTATGAGATTGTTATTTTCTTTCTTTTATTTTATTTTGAGACTACTCGTTCATTAGACAAATAAAATTATAAAATTATAAAATTTGATTTCTAAATAGTTTCAATATTGTAAATTATGTCTATCGAAGTCAATCACCGAATCAAATGTTCTATTAAGAAAAAAAAAAAAAAAAAACTTTAAAGTATATATAAATCTCTGTACTTTCGAAAATATACTAGTCTAGTCTAGCTCAACAAAATAATACTTTTTAAAAATATTTATTATAATATAATAAATAAAAATAATAATAAAATACAGTATAGCAGGGTGCAATTAAGTCTTACTTTCATTAAATGCAAAAGAATCTCCGTTACTAAGTGGTGATCTTTGTCACTTTCTTTCTGCAATTTCCTAACGCATTCCCTCTATTTTTTTTACTTTTTTTTCTTTGTTTTTTATTTGGATATGAAGATTTTCATGTGATTGATTAATCAATTGCTTGACTAGTGCTATTGAATGCAATAGTCAGTTATTTTTAAAAAAATAAAGAGGGCATATTTGTGGGACCCATTTTACTTAATAAAATTTACAATGATAAAAGTTGATTAAGAGATTGTTTGGTTTTCTTACAAAATAATTGATTCAGAGATTGTTCAGTTTTTTTTATAAAAATATTTTAAAAATAATTTTGTGATTGAAAAAAAATTTATTGTCCTGTTTAGTCCTTTTTTTTAAATAAAATGTTTTTTTTAAAATAAATTTAATCTAAAAATTGTATTTTCGGCTTTCCAAATATTACTAGAAATATAAAAATTATAATTTTTTATTTTTTGTTTTGTTTTTCGAAAGGTAATTTTTTATCTTTTTTTTTTTCTGAAAAATCATATAAAAATAATGCTATTCATACACCCTAATAAATTATATATTTTATATTTTATCTGTGTGACACGAACACGGGACACGACTCAGACACGGCGACTCGACAAATTTTAAGAAATAAGAATACGGACACGACGAGTATACGGCTGATAAAATATAATATTTTAGTATAACAATATATATTTATTATATATAATATATTAATTTTATAAAAAATATTATATTTTTATCATCAAATATTATCTACCAAACTTGATTTATTAGGATCATAGAAAAATAAATTCTAATTCAAAAAAATTATAACACTAATGCAAAAAAGAGAGAAAAAATAATACCTTTGAGATTTTGCTGAAGGGGAACTTAGCATAGAAATAAGATAAAAAAATTTATTTAAATTTAGGACTATATTTTTTTAATAAATTTTTTTAATTAATTTTATAATATAATAAATTAAATTAATAAATTATAATATTATGTGGAACGATATGAACCAACTAATTAAATTAAAATTTTTATCAAATCCAACTTTCCATATATAAATAAATTAGTAAAATTACATATTAACTAATTAAATTACTATTTTTAAAGGGATAATTGCCTGTGTACCCCTGAAATATGAAGAAATATCTGATTTACCCCTCTTATTTTTTTCTTTCCAATATACCCTTCATACGTTCTACCGTTATTAAAAATACCCCTACCGTTTTCCTTTGTTAAGTTAACTAGGGTTAAACTAGAGTTAAATAATAATCGGAGTTGAAAACTATCAGATATACCTATTTTGCCCGGGTTTAGGGTTTAGGGTTTAGGGTTTAGGATTTTTTAGGGTTTTAGGATTTAGGGTTTAGGGTTTTTTAGGGTTCTAGGGTTTAGGGTTTTAGGGTTTAGGGTTTAGGATTTTTTAGGGTTTTAGGGTTTAGGATTTAGGGTTTTAGGGTTTAGGGGTTTAGGATTTTAGGGTTTAGGGTATATTTGAAAGGGCAAAATAGTAATTACACACAGATAACGGCAGTTCCAAACGGTACACTAACAGAGTTTAACTTCAGGGGTATTTTGGAAAGAAGTTGGAACATAAGAAGAGTAGTTTTAATATTAGCCTTCTAAGAGGGGTAAATCTGAAAACAGAGAAATTTTTAGGGGTACGTAGAAAATTGCCCCCTTTAATATTTTATCAAATTCAAAATCCTAGCTTTGTGTGTAATAACTTCCTCCCTCGCGACGTCATCTATTTAATAGCTGACGCGTTTTTATTAATTACTTGTAAACGACTCTCTCTATAAAGCAGTCCTACTCTATTTGGCTAACAGCATTCAAAAGCTCCTTCCTCCTCGCTAATTTCTGCACTCAATTTCCTGAGTAGTGGTGAAGCATCTGTGGATTATGGCTTTGCCGTTCATAGCCGAATTGGTGGAGTCGGCGATCATGGAGAATCTCGTTAACTCTAATTGAGTCTGCCTTGACTTGTAAGTGTTATCTATGGAACCCCCATTTCATTTTCTCTCCTCTTTCTAAAAGCATTCAAGAAATTAGGCCTCTCCCAATTTGAATATATGCTTTATCTCTTTTAATCAATATTTATTATTAATTTTTGTACAAAATTATAAGTTTATTTTCTTATAGTATAGAGGCCGAAAAAAATAGAATAGTTGAGTAGTATAATTGAAAAAAAAAAGAAGAAGCATATCATTTTTTTGATTAAACAGGATAAAACCCTATTTGAGTACAAAGGACAGTGGCTAATAAACCCAACAGTGCTGAAACAAATAACCCGAACACAAGTAACCCGAACACAACGACAACAGGACGCCACCAGCACATGGTAGTCAACAACAACGACAAAACGAAGGAGGCAATGTAACCTCCATCACAGTTATAGCAATACAAAAAAAGATTTAACCTCCGCCGAGAAAAAAGAAAGCAGCGTTGCTTTAAATTAAGCCGACCGGGCAAATAGGAAATACTCTAGATGCAGGCGACCGGACCAAATGGCGGAAAAGAGAGGCCCCCTCCTATAAGGAACACGACCATGCGCTGAATTAAGGGAAAACGACCATGCGCTGAATCTGCGCTGAAATCTATAAAGTATGTATGAAGTATATCATAGAAAGTTAAAAAAAATCTATAAATTAAGTATGTATGATTAAGCCAAATAAAAAAATCAAATACATGTTTATAAAAAAACAAAAGTTCAAACATTCTTTGTATATTTTTTTCTTTGTAATATTGGCGTGCAGACAATAGTTTCTCCCTGAATTAACAAGGGTGTGGAGTGGGGGCAGACGGAAGGATTTCTCTGTCGGCAATAATTAAGTTTGATTGACTCGTAAGTCTTCCGTACGAAGCTTTAATTTTATTTCCTCTACTCTTCCAATAAGCATTCAAAAAATTACTTCTCTACAATTTTTTTTCACTATCTACTATACACATGTTAAAAATTGCGAAACAACCACTTGTCTGTAAAAACTTAAATTGCAATAGAATAGTATTTCTTTCAATAATCGAATTCAACATCCCTTCTTACGGTTGCACTTGAATTCTTTTTTTATACACCCAAACCATGAAGTTGAATTAAATAGGTGGAAATTATGAGACGATGATATGGAGGGATTTAAACTTAGGACCTCCCGTTCTGATATCATATTAAATAATGTGAAATAAGGATTATTATTCGAAAGCTTAAGTTTTCAGAAAACGATATTATATTTGGGCTTAAGAATTTTTAATAGGTCCGAGATGTGGATTTGATTAAAATAGGAGAAAATTAAGGGCATGTTTAGAAGTGAAATAAAATATTTAAGAATAACTTTTTTGGCATAAAATTTTTTTTGTGTGATTGTAATGAAGGGGTTTGATTTCTTTTCTCCTTGAAATGGTCTGATATTCGTGATTTAATAGTTTAAAAATTTCACCTAAAGTAGTATTCAATTTAGATATTTGATCGCACTCCCATCTACCAAATATATAAACTTCTCTAGTATATCACCGAGATATATCGAATAATATATTCATGTATCCAAATAGGGCCTAAATGAACAATGGGGAAAAAGGGAGTTGAATGAAAAGTGTATGGATAAATGGTTTTGTATTTTCCGATAAGACCTAAAAATTATATAAGATAATTCTTTACAGATACAAATCGAATATTTTTTTCATCATATTTTTTTGTTGCACGTATCACTTAATCTCCAGTAGTATGTCTGCAACCACGAACGGCCCGACCCTCGATGAGTGGCCATTCATGGTACATATTAGATTTGGTTAAATTTTATTTTGAAATTAGGTTTGTAGATTCATAATTTCCAGCAGACTTAGAATCTGTTGTTAATTACCCTATACTCGCTCGGGTTGAGCGCCTGCAAAATTGTTCAAGGTGCCCACTAGGGCTTCCAAATTGTGTTTCGGGTCCGAAAACTCTAGAGCTCCACACTCCCCTGCTTTCAGGTTGAGCGCCCACTTTCTCTTCCGGGCGCCCTCCCCCGATTTCGAAAACACATCAAGGCGACCGATACATGTTCCGGGCGTCGGGAACTGGTCTGAAGCTCAGACTTTAGCTTTTTAGACTCTATTTCGATCCGAACTCGTTTCGATTCAGTCCAAGCTCACTCTAAGCTCTCTTAATAGCATTTAAAATATGTCTAGCATGTTTTAATTCGTACTTTGTCAATTTAGTCAAAGCCGGTACTCTATGGCTTGCATAATATTTCATTTCCTCTTCTAAGAAGAATACAAGAAGCTACTCTTTCTATATCTTTCTTTGACACTTGCTATTATATCTACTTAACGGTGTAGAGTAATTCAAATTAGATAAAATTTTAATAAAACATTTTATTTATTATGAAGAGCAATATCAGTGCTTCCGATTTAAACTTTAAGTTTTCTATCACTTTTCTTTTTATGAGATTTTTATTTTTCGCTGTTTATTTTGAGATTACTCATTCACTAGACAAATAAAATCAAAAAATTATAAAATTTAATTTTTAAATAGTTTAAATACTATAAATCATGTTTACTGAAGTCGATCGTCGAATCAAATGTCCTATTGTAGAAACTAACTTGGAAACACATAATTCGCCTTGCTTTCGAAAGTATACTAGCCTAGCTCAATATATTAATACTCTTTGAAAATTTTATTATAGAGAAATGCTTCAAAACACCGGATTACTTAAGTCTAGCTGTTCATTTTTTAAAGTTAAAATTAATTTTTACAAAGTAATAACTTGCTCAACAGGTTACCTATTAAGATTGATTGTAAGAGTGACGTTGGAAAACACCGTGTATATATATATATTACCTAATTACAAAATTTGATAATATCGAGCAAATCGTTGTTTCCTTATTTAATTTTGTTGCGGAAATTAGATAGTGGGTAATTTGGTAAGTAAGGAACCTTTATAAATTTGAATTTAAAATTTAACTTGAGTTTAAACTTTACATTTATAATAATGTAAATTAAGTTCATATTTAAATCTAAATTTAATTGTCAAAAAGAAAAGATTTATATTTAAATCAATAATACATTTCAATTCAAATTATTAATCCAATAATAAAATAACATGAAAGTTCAAAAATATTAATCTTTTTTAAATTTGAATTTAATTTATACTGTACTTATAAACCCAACTTTTATTACTTATTTAAATAGAAGGTTTCTATTTTTTAAATGAAATTTAAATTGTTAATTCAATAATGAAACATCATTAAAGTTCAAAAATATTTGAATTTAGATTTAATTCATATTATAGTTAAGAAAGCAAATTTTAGTAACTATTTAAACATAAAGTTTATATGTTTGAAAATTAACTTCAAATTATAAATTTGAATTAAATTTTATCTATTATTACTTCAAATTATCTTTAAAATCGCTTTTTCCCTTGTTAAATAACACATTTAAGTCAATCTAAATTGGACCATAGGCTCAGCGTGCATGGGTCATTTGGGATTTAATTTTTAATTTTGGACTTCTCTCAAAATAATTATATTTACGTATAAATAAATAAAGGTACGATCTTCACCTATACCTATTAGATCAATTTGACTTGAATAATTTATATCTAAATACAAGTTAACTTTGGTCATAATATATTAAATCTAAAAAGTTTTGAATAATTTTTTAGCTTAATTTTTTAATTATAATTTTTAGACAAAACAAGTTGGAAATGCGGATTGGGCGATGATTCAAAATGGGTCCAATTGATGGGTTACTACATTAATTGGGAGAATTGTATGGTTTAGTGAAATAAAAATTAAACCACACAAGAGTGCATAGAAATTTTTTAAAACAGAATGATAAAGTAAAAATAAGTTAAACCATGTAATTTACAGTTTTTTTTTTTTTAATTAGATGAATTGATTGATCACGTCAGTATTACACTGATTGACCTATCCAATTGAATAAATCATAACTCAGATGGATCAATTTTGAGTTGACTATCTATGTTCAAAAAGTTAAAATATTAATAAATTGTATTTTTTCTAATTGAATTTTAGTTTTGATTATTCAATTTCAATTTATTAAGGTTTTAATTTGTCCCGAACTTTGCAGTTGATGATATAAGTACATCTTATACACCCTGCTCTTAATTTTATAATAAAAATTATAAAATTTAAATATAATTTATTGAATATGTTTTATAATAATTTAAAATATTTTTATATGAACTATTACAAAATTTAGATATTTTTTTAATAAATCAAAAAATACTTATATTTAGACAGTGTATTTTGAGATTGGGAAATGCTACTTGTACACCCCCAAGTAGGGTGTACATCCTACACCCCACCCATCCAAGGGTGGGTGAATTTCACCGGTCATTTCGAAGTGACCGATAAGTTAGTCCCCACCCTTGAATGGGTGGGGTGTAGAATGTACACCCCACTTGGGAGTGTACAAGTAGCATTTTCCATAATATATATATGAGCAACGCTACATGTACACCCCCAAAGGGGGTGTACATCTTACACCCACCCATCTAAGGGTGGGAGGGTCACTTCACAAATTGTGAAGTGACCCCTCACCACACCCCACCCATTGGATGGGTGGGGTGTGCGATGTACACCCCCAAATGGGGTGTACAAGTACCATTTTCCTATATATATACGGGCACTCTTCATTAATATAATATAATAAATAAAACTAACACTAAAATACTGCAGAGGCACTTTTATCCATTTAAAAATAAAATAGGCATATTTATGAGGCACACTTTGCTTAATAAAATTTTAAATTATTAAACTATATCTAAAATAACAAACAATAATTGTCTCCACCAATGATAAGAGTTGACTTAGAGATTGTTTGGTTTTCTCAAAAAATATTTTAAAAGTATTTTTTTGATCGAAAAAATATTTTTGATCCTGTTTAGTTTTTTAAAAAAATAAATTTTTGTAAAGAAAATTTAAATTTTTTCTGTGAATAGTATTTTTGTCTTTCAGATTATTTATTAGAAATATAAAAACTAAAACTTTTTGTTGTTTTTTTTTGTTTCGAAAAGTAGTTTTTCACCTTTCTATTGGCTGACAGCTTTCAAGAACTCATATATGCATTCCTCCTAAATTTTTCTTCTTTGCAAGCTGAACATCTCTTCCTCATTCTCCAATTAATTTCTCTACTCCTGCAGGAGTTTGATCGATTGGCTGAGTAGTGGTGAAGCAGCTGCACTTAGAGCTATCTGAGGATTATGGCTTTAGCTTTCATAGCCCAATCGGTAGCGTCGGCGATCATCGGGAATCTCGTTGGCACATGCTCATCCTACCTAAAGGCGTGCCCGGCAGCCAGTGACATGCAGGACGAGCTCAAGCGGCTGCAGGACGCCCTTTGGCAGGTCAAGGCAGTCTTGACTGCGGTTAAGGAGGGTGCGCTGGCCATGATGCAGAACGAGGGGCTGCGTATGTGGCTGTGGCAGCTCAGAGACGCTGTGGAGAATGCAGAGGACGTGCTCGACGAGCTAGAGTACTACAAGCTGGAGAAGAGAATACGAGATCGAGATGACAAGGTGCGTGGCAATAAAGGTCATGGGAGGACTACTAAATTCCTACAAGGATTATGGCCACTGGAATAGAATTTTAAAAGAAGACACTATGGAATTACAGCAAGGAAAGGATGGCATCATGACAGTTTTAAGATTAAGTTATGACCATTTACCCATAAACTTACAAGTATGCTTTAGATATTGTAGTATATTTCCACAGGATTATGAGTTTAATAGGAAAGAGTTGGTCTATATGTGGATGGGTTCAGGTCTGATTCCATAGTCTATTTGGGGAAGGCCGAAGAGTCCAGAGGATATTGGAAGGGAGAATTTTGATCTTCTGGCAAAAAAATCATTCTTTACTCGCAAAATGGAAGATTATAGGGATCAAATTTATAAACGTTATGTTATGCATGATCTGCTGCACGACCTAGCACGATCTGTTTCTCTAGGGGAATGCATTAGACTAGAAGGTGATGTTGCCAGAAACATTATTCCAAAAACGGTTCGACATTTATCTTTTGAAAACATAAATCTTCTTTCCATCAGAGAGATCTCCAATCTTAAGAACTTGCGCACTCTTCTCATATCTTCTTATAGAGAGAAACATGAGCATAATGCAGATCATTTACCTGTGTTTAATAAGGTTATAAAAGGATTTAAAAACTTACGCCTATTGAGCTTAAAGGTGAATTTTAAATTTAATAAATCACTTGATGCACTTGATAGCTTGATACACCTCCGGTACCTATCTATGTTCTCAATATTTACTCCAAATGAGGATTTCTTACTTCAACCTCTTTATAGGCTTTATCACTTGGTAGTCATGGAGTTTCATAGCAGTGTTTCAAGATTTGATGAGAATATTGAATATGATAGATTGACTAACTTGGTCAATTTGCGTTTATTAAATGTTCATAGTATTGTGATAGAAAAGATTCCTTATGTTAGCAAACTACCCTGCATTCGCAAATTGGAAGATTTTATTGTCCGAGAGAAGAGTGGTCACAAAATTAGTGAACTAAAGAACCTAAGAGATCTTCATCACCTGTGCATTAGAGGACTTGGAAATGTCAGGAGTTCTGAAGAAGCTATGGAGGCCAAGCTGAACGAGAAAGAATATCTCAAATCATTGACATTGGGATGGTCTGCATTGGGATGGTCTGACGACAGCTCAAATAGTGTAGAGACGGATGAGCAGCTCCTCGATAACCTTCGCCCGCATGTCAATCTCAAGAGATTGTGTATTGAAGGATTCCAAGGTGTTAATTCCCCGTATTGGATGTCAGATTTGTCTCTCATCAACAATTTGACATCCATCAAATTGATGTACTGTAAAGGATGGCAGCACCTCCCACCTCTTGGGCAGTTGCCTTCCCTCAATCATCTTGAACTGAGAGGACTAGGTGCAGTAAAAAAAATAGATTCTTCATTCTTTGGGAGTGGTGGGTGTGCCTTTCCATCATTGAACGACCTTTGCTTTAGACACCTGTCAAACTTGGAGGAGTTGATTGGAATAGACGATGGGTGCATGTTTCCTAAACTTCAAACTGTGGAAATTAATGGATGCCCTAAATTGAGGCAAATTTTTTATGCCGGATTGACCGCTCTATCAGTGATAAATCAAGGCTGCGGAAACAACAATGTAAGTGCTATATTTTATAAACTTCAAATTACCCACCCTGAGGTTTAGCTCGTTTTAACTTTCTTCCCTGTGGTTGAAAAAAATTCACTTTATGCCCCGGTAGTTTTGCTTATTTTCACTTTGCCATTCTATGGCTCAAAAAGTTTCATTTTGCCCTCGCGTGGTTTAGCGCATTTTTCACTTTGTCATTCTGTGATTTTTTTAACATTTTTAATTTGCTTATAAATTTTTTTGGTGAAATAAAAATTTAATTATAGGAGGGCAAAGTAAAACTTTTTGAACAATAACGCAGCAAGGTGAAAATGAGCTAAAACACACAGGGCAATTTGAAGTTTACCTTTATTATATTAAAACACCAATTCATATTTGCATGATTGCGATTGTCTGAACTTAATATTTTTATATTTTTTCTTTCTGCAACAGCAAGAACATTTTAAGGCTTTGGAAAGAGTTGATATCAGTTATTGTGAGGAGCTCGAATATGTTTCACCGGAGTTTTTTCGGAAATCCAACCCCCTAAGAGACCTGAGCATAATTGAGTGCCCGAAGTTGACAACACGGGAGATCTCCGACATCCAACTGCCCTCTATACTCAATCGTCTCACTATTGGGTCATGCGGCGACCTTGAAATGCCATTGCTGTGGTCAGAAAATTTAAGCTCTCTTACTTCTTCGGAATTAAGCTTTTGTGCGAGAATAACATCCCTTCCGCCAGCACAAGTGTGTGAACGGTGGGCAATGCTTTCCCATTTAACAATAAGGAACTGTAAAGAATTGTCATCACTTGGCGGAATACAAGCTCTCATATCCCTCCGTTGGTTAATAATTGAAGGGTGTGACAAGCTAATTGAAGTTGCCCTGCTGGAGCCTCCGTTCCCTAACGATGTCAACCAAAAGAATGCAGTGGACTGCTCTTTGAAGCTTGATAGACTATCAATTGACCACCACGCGCTTCTTCTCATGGAGCCATTGAGAAGTCTCTCCTCCATCAGCAGTTTTACTCTCTCTCGTGCTTTGCGATTCCCCCCCTTACCTGAGGAAGGGCTACTGCATAATCACTCCCCCCTCACTTCCTTACCTGAGGAATGGCTACTGCAAAATCACTCCGCCCTCAAATATTTATCCATATCGGATGCAGGCTCCCTTCAGTCCCTGCCCCAGAGCATGGCACAACTGTGCTCCCTAGAGAGTTTGGATGTATCTAATGCTAAACTCATCCAGTCACTTCCAGATCTGCCTACTTCACTGCATACTCTACGCATCTTTGTGTGTCACCCTGAGTTGAAGGAGCGATGCCAAGAGAATATAGGCCTTGATTGGCCCAAGATTGCCAACATCCCTAATGTGGTGATTAAATTGGAGATTGAATTAACACGTTTTGGAGAGGAGATTGAATTAACAGATTCTTAAGAGGTGATGATGCACATTCTATGTTCACTCCACAACCCTTCATCTATCGGCCATGCTACTCTCTATAATTAATGCAATTCATTTCAGTCTTAATGAAGTACATCTCATTTGATCTTAACATGGTTATCTCATTTGTTACAGGATTCCAGTGATTAGTTATGGGATAATGCAAGGGCAGTCAGGTTTGTTTTTAATTATAGCATCCTCAATAGAATTTTTAAATTTTGTACTCTTACTTTATGGTTTGGATTCATAATAACTAATAAGGGAATATAGCGCGCTAATTGCCCATTATAATACACAGTGCTTGCAGGACGGATTTGACTCGTATAACAAACAATGTAATGAATATAATATACGCAGTATCTGGATTGCTTTCGAAAGTTCTTTTAATTTCTTGGTGCAGGACTATAGTAATGGTATAACACTCCTATATATATATAGTTCTCTCAACTCTTTCAGGAATATAACAAGAGTAAAGTTTTGATATTCTATTTTCTTGGTGCAGGAAAGACTCCATGTATTACATGTTTTTTTTACTATTGCCAAATTAATGTATAATCTTTATGAATGAAATTTACAGTTTGATTCCTACACAAGTAGCAAATCTCATTGCCTGGTAAGCTTGTTTTGTTTCGTCTATTATCTGATGATCTTGGTAAGCCTAGTTTAAACATTGCTTTCAAATGTGTTTCAACCCCCCCCCCCCCCCCCCCCCCCCCCCTTTTTTTTTTATGTCAGCAGCATAACGAGCACCCTGATTAAGATTGTGAGCTTTTAAATTCAGAATTTTTTTTAAAATTTTCTATCATGTACTATTTTTTTTTCCCCCACAAGACTCTGTTGGACTATTGTTGTTTATCAATCTTTGCACTACACACTTTAGATTTATTTTCTTTTTTCAAAAAGCATCATTAAACTTTCA
Organism: Tillandsia leiboldiana; assembly: GCA_029204045.2. NCBI lineage: Eukaryota > Viridiplantae > Streptophyta > Magnoliopsida > Poales > Bromeliaceae > Tillandsia > Tillandsia leiboldiana. The sequence continues at coordinate 19,931,601 of CM055076.1, read as the reverse complement.
ATCCCTTCATTTTTATCATTAAATGTACTTCTTTAAATATATAGAAGCTTACAACTCTAATAAGAGGTACCGGCTAGATAGACAGGAAAAGCAGAATGAGTCTCCAAGATTGATTTATCAAAAGCTTCCATGCATCAAGTTATTTCAACTATGTTTTTTGCTATTTTTATGTGTTTTATTTATTTTTTTTCTTGTCAAATTAAAATAGGCCGAGTGTATGCTCTACTATTTGATAACTATTTGTAAGATATTTGATCAGAACTGCTGTCTAATTGATGGAAAGGCCAGCTGAACTATTTGATAACTATTTGTAAAAATTGAATATTTCAAAGGTTAATTATTTATAAAAACAGAGAATATTTGTACAATCATAGCAAGAATAAAAGAGAAAGGGAGAGAGAGTGTGTGTGTGTGTGTGCGCGCGCGTGCATGCTTTTTCTGTTTTTTTTTTGTCTATAATCTGACGAAGCTTTTTTTTGCTTTTTTTTTTGTCTACAATCTGATGAAGTTGTTGAGCTTCTTTGAAGTAGCCAAAACATCTCTGTAATTAATGGAATTCATTTCGGTCTTAATGAACTACATCTTAGTCGATCTTAACAAGGTTATCTCATTTGTTTCAAGATTATTTACACTTTTTTTGGATGATGCAAGAGCAGCTAGGTTCAATTTTTAATTTAGCATCCTCAAAAGATTTTTTATTTTTTATTTTTACCCTTACTTTATGATTTTTGATACATACGAGGAAATATATATATATAGTGCTTATAATCACCCCTTAGAGTATATGGTGCTCCCAAGACTTATATTTGATTACCCCTATCCATCAATCGAACAGTTAGCTTCCACATCTGTATTCTTTAGTTTTCTTGGCGCAGGATTAAAATCAGATTCCATGTATTCCTCTTTTCTTCTTCTTCTTCTTTTTTTTTTCTCTCTCTATGGCCAAAACAATGTAAAATCTTTAAGAAAGAAATTCCCCTCTTTTGGGGCAAGGATGTTAAATGCTTCGATTTTGTTTATCCTCAATATATATTCATATATCCTAAAGATAATTTAGTGTTTGAATATTATGTCATAAATAGCAAATCTCATATCCTGGTCATACGGCTGTTTACTTTTTGTCTATTCTCTGATGAAGTTGTTAGACATTGCTTTAAAATGCGTTTCAAATTTTTGATGTTTTTTTCAGCAGTATAACATGCACCAGATTAAACTTGTAAACTCAATTTCAACAGTATAGATCTTGCTTTAAATTTTGTTAAACTTCTTTTAGTTTTTAGTGCAGGTTGTATCGACATTTAGAGTAAATTTGGTGGATGCTCCGCCGATAAGACTTTGTTGACTCATCGTAAAAGGAAAATGATGGCTATGCTGCAGCAGGCATCAACTTGCAACCACGTCCTACAGCGCCTTACTCTTACTCTATTTATAGTTTTTTAAAAACATTCCGTTCAATTTCATATTGAATACAAAAAAAAAACTGAGGTGTTACCGCTTATGCTCTATGTTTGGTGGTGCGAGAACAAATTAAATACTCTATCGATTTCTCTATGGAAATGTAATAGGACTAAATAAATTGCCTATGTATTTCTATTTTCTTTTTGTTCTCGGTGGTGTATGAATTTAAAAGACTCCTATTATTATAGTCTATCGATTTCGTCCTTGTTACGAAGTATGGTTAAAGTTTTACTGCTTTGTGTATATTCTCCTAATTTTCTTGATACAGGATTGGAATAAGACTACTATATATATATATATGTATATATATATATATATATATATGATGTGATTAGGATCTTTGATGTAGCTTAATTTTACTGGTTATTCTGTTTTACTGCTTAATTAATCTTCACTAGCAGACCAATTAGCAAGCTGAAGGATATTTTGAGTGTAAGTACAAGCGGTGGGACTAATTTGATTTCTTAGTAGAGAAGGACAATTTTAGTTGCTGCTTAAAGTGATGGGATTTGCTTTAAGGAAAATCAAGAGGTTCAGAATTTTGATGATGTGGTGGATGGTTGTTTAATTTTCAATTTTTAATTTTTAATTTATTTTATTTTGTGAGACTCTGCAATCTGTAAGAGTATATATGATAGTTCGATTTTACAGGGGCAAATTTGCTTTTGTTGGGAATCTCATGAGTTGCTTTAAAAGATTATTGCTCCTAGTTTTTTTTTTTTTTTTTTTGAGGAGAAGGTAGCATGCTACCGCTTCATTCATAAGGGGGATGAATTAGGCAACAGAAAGTAGGCAACCGGGCCTAAAAAAAAAAAGAAAAAGAAAAAGACCGTAGTTAAAGAGAAGTAGCAAGCTGGGCCCACCGACCCCAAAAATCCCGAGTCTCTCTAAAAAGACATCCCGTCGTCTTCTTGCGCTTTTCAAAGATCCTCCTGTTGCGTTCAAGCCAGATAGTCCACCAAACCGAAGCCAGCTCGGAGAGCTCTCTAGCGCGCCTTGAGCCGCCTCTCTGGCTGGAGTGAATCCATAACGAAACAGCCGTCGAAGGGTAGTTAAGCATAGCGGGGTTCAGCAGGAAGGCTTGAAGAATGCTTCTAGTAAGCTGGCAACTTAGAAATAGGTGATCAACCGTCTCTGCTTCGTCCAAGCATAGAACACATAGGCCATCCCGGGCCTACCCCCTTTTGAGCAGGTTATCTTTGGTCCGAACCTTAGACCTTAAGACTAACCTGTCACGCCCCGAGTTTCAAAATAGCGGTAGAATTTTTTTTTTTTTAAATCAGAGTTCAAACTTTAAACTCAGGACGTGAACAGACCGCCACATGCATAGGAAATCCTCTGTCCACACGGACAGAGTCTCCCCTATACATGCTCGGCTAGGCAAGTGCAGTGATACAATCAGAGGGCAATAATCAACAGCTAAATCCAAAAAATATAAAGCTCTACAACTAATACATCCACAACTACTCATAACATAATCCACAAATACTCCAACTCAGAAATATTGAGACAATCTAAGATCATGCTACTATAACTGAAAATACTAGCACTGGGCCACTACGGCCAATAGCAGGGGACAACTCTACCGCAACAGCTCACTGGATCGCCCCAATCTCCTAGCACCCGACTAACCTGAAAAACGGTCACCCAGGGGGTGTGAGATACACTCTACATGTATCCCAGTGGGCACGACGGGCCGGGAAATAGCAAGTCGTACCTACCGGATACAATAATAAGCGGATAGTAAGAGCAAGAAATACTGAAGCTGAAAGGTAAGATACAGATATAAAATCTAAGCATGCTGTAACTGGTAAATAAGACAAGCAAGAGCTAATCATGCTATAGAGCAGAGCTAGTATGATAATCAATAATATCAATGCTGTAAACAGGGAATGCTGATAATCACAGAACGAAAGCAGGGTACTCATGATTGTAATCGATCATGCTTTAACTGATAAATCTGGTAAGCAGGAAATGATCATGCTATAAACAAAGCTGGTATATAACAATGCTGTAAACTGAAAGTGCTGAATAATAATAACTGTAAGTACCCAATCAGTGCCATCATCAGTCACGAGGACCAAGACCAATGCCAAAGCTGGCACGTTCGGCTGACATATAACCCGGCACCATCGGTGCACTCAGGGGCACACGTGTCGCCACTCTCGTCCACTATGTGCAGCTTGGGGCTCACGGGTCGCCACTATCGACCACTTTACCGGTAAAGAACGCGTTGTGGGGGATCAATCCCACTGCGTACGTGAAATGAGCAGCTAGTGCTATGGCGATCATAAGGCTGATGCTCAAGTTCACAGTCAAAGAAACTGAACAATCGGCAATGAGCCAGATAATCCCTGTCGGGATGCTGAATAAATGAATCTGAGCAACAGGAGCTGAATATCTGAGCTGTAACTGAAACTGAATAGCAGAACTGTACTCCTATTCTATCATGCAGGAGAAGAATAGGAAATGCTGATATAAAGTGAACTGGTAATCACTCTAGCTAATGTCCAATCAGGCATGGCATATGTCCAGATGTATATCACTATACATACTAAGTGCTGAGAATGAAAGCATATAGAAAGCTCAACTGTAAGATCAAGGCAAACATAGCTGTAATGACTGAATGCTGGAATGAAAGCAAATAGCAAGGCTCAAACATAGGTTCAGGGCTACACCAAAAACAGGGGTCCAACCTACCACGGTACCCCATAGGGCCAACCTGATAAAGCCCGGACCGAAGATAAACCCACCTCAAAGTAGACGGTCGCGGTGACTGCTGGATGGCTCGCAAACTGGCGGCTGACTGCTGGAACCTTCGCCGGAGTTGGAGAAGATGGACGAAGCCGGCCTTTCTCCTCCCAGCGTCGCGCGGCCACGGCAGGCAGCCGGATCACCTTGGCTTGGTTGCAAAAGTCCTCTGGATGCTCTAGAAGCAGTCCCAACCAACTTGGTGAAGCCTCACTCCACCACACCCCGAGATCAAGAGTTTTCTTGAAATATCTTGCTTTTCCGGTGACCAGGCACGGCGGCCTGTGATGCTGGGCTCGGGGAGAGAGCAGAGAAGACTAAAGATTTCTCCAGAACTATCTGGGTGCAAGGGAACTCCGAATTGCTGGTTCCTCTCCAAGCTACCTCGGTTGCATTCAAATGGATACCCTCCTCACCTTCCTCCGAGCCACACAAAAGGAGAGAGCGGTTCTGGAAGTTGGCGTCGTGGCAGAGGTGGTGGGGGTCGTGGACAAGCAGTTGTAACTGCCCCCAACCCACGACACTAAAACATAGTACCGTTTAGTGTACTTTTCCACTTTCATTGCATTTTACACCTTCCACACATCACCCCTTGCACTAAGACCCCTATTGTAGATTCATCTTGCATAATAGACCTTCTACACCAAGTTTCCCTAAACATGGTGCATACAATATTGAGTTTACACCGAAAATACAGTAAATTTTACCACATTTCACGCATTTCGAGACAACCGAATTGTCCAACTAAAAAATGGACACCACCACGACGTCCGGCTCGACGAAACCTATCAGGTAGCGATTTTTGTTTATTGCATTCGATCCTCTATAATTTTAAAATCCATAAAATATTATAAATTTATACTGTGTAGCACACTTTGCGATGCTTTAGAGTCGTCAAACACCAATTTCGTCAGCGCCACTGCGCTCAGAACGTTGATGCCATTCAAATCGACTACCTGGATCGCTAGATTCGGACTCCAGACAGTGAATCGGCCAACGTTCGCTCGGCGGGGAATTAAATCAGGAGGTTACTATTCACGACTTAAGTCGTGGGCCCCACTAGCTTTTTCTCTGATTTCTGAACGATCTGACCGTCGGATCGAAAATCTTTTTATACCATTTTCGATCGATTCGACGAGACAGTCGCATTGGTGATTTCAAATTTTCGAGATTAGACTCGGATCTGAAAGGTAGAAATAGTGCTCTGAAAACAGTGCAATTTGCACACCGATATACAACCACTTAGGTTCAATTTTTTCATTACCTTATTCATATTGCTATTTGAATTCTTCAAATTCAATTTGAATTTCTAGAGTACTACATTACCCCCTCCTTATTAGAAGTTTCGTCCCCGAAACTTAACTACAGTGGGACATCAAACAGTACACTAACACAGGGTGCCAGACTAACACTACACGGCGACAATCAGTCGCGGTAAATCTACACTGTCCAACTCAATCCCAGTGACAATCAGTCACACAACACCACTGAAAACAGTAAAGGTGCACTATAATACAAGGAAAGTGCATAATTTTAAGCTTACCACTTGGCAGCATACCAGTAAGGTCTACGACTGGTGGATCATCCGGAGTAGTCAGGGCATACACGCGACCTCCAGAACTCTGACGCAGTCCACCTGACTGCGCACTCGGTGCATGACTCTGCCGTCGGGAAGAAACGGCCGGTGCAGAAATAGCAGACGGGGCTGATGTAGGTCCCTGAGGGCACTCAGCTATGACATGCCCAGCCTGGCCACACCTGAAGCAACGGCCATGGCGCTGCTCACAAGTAATACCCCGATGAGGTCCACCACAAAAGACACATGGTCGCGGAGTCCGCTGCTGACTGCTAGCAGAAGCACTCGCAGCCCGATCCTGGGGTCGAGGATATTTGGGTGGCTTCCCGCTGCTCGAGGCTCCACCCCCGTCTCCAGGAAACGATCTCTTCTTGCCCTTGCCTTTCTCTGAAGCCTGTCGCTCAGCACGAGAGGCTACTATGTCAGCCTCCACAGAAAGAGCACGGTTGACGCAGACCCGATACATCCGGATGTCCAAGGAGGAGAGAAGTCGCCTGATCTCAGGTCGTAGCCCTTGGGAGAAGAGTCGGATCTTGCGCTGCTCATCCCGCACTGCCTGCGGAACCAAAGCACAAACACGGGAGAACTCCCGCTCATAATCCCGCACAGTGCGGTCTCCCTGATGCATAGTCTCCAGCTGCCGCTCTAGTCCCTGCTTCGTCACATCATTCAGATAGCGGTCATATATTGCATCCTTGAAGACTTGCCACGGGGGTTCAGGAATTCCCCCGTACTGGTCTCTCAAAATCTCAGACCACCACTGATCCGCCTCACCCTCGAGGCAGTGTGCAGCCAAGTGTACACGGTCACGATCCTCCGTGAACACATCTCGAAAGAGTTTCTCCATGCGATGCGCCCATCTCTCGACAGCCCAGTCGTCATCTGAGGTGCCGTCAAAGGTGGGTGGCTGAAATTTCTTAAACTCCATCAGGACCGCCTTCGCTCGGGCCTTTTCAGCCTGAGCCGCATCCTCTGTAGCGGCAGGCGTCGTCGGCCGAGAAGAGGTCCCGGCAGTAGCAACCGGTGGGTCGCTAACGGTAGCAGCAGCAACCCCAGAAATAGTGGCAGTCGCCGGGGCTGGCGCTACAGGTGGCGCTGGGGCAGTAGGAGATATAACTGGCTCTTCCGGTACTGGCTCAGGTGGCTGAACAGGTGGCGCGGCAGGTGTAGCATGAACAGCAGCCTGCTGCTGTACAAGCTGCTGAACCACAGCGGTCAGTGTAGTAATCTGGTCCTGCATCTGCTGAAATCTATCGGAGCCCTCCGGCTCCCTCGGCACTCTGGCCGTACCTCGCCCATCATCACCACCATGACGCCCAGGTCGAGCCATAACTGAAACACAACAACCAGGTTAGGATATACTCAAATAGTGATAAAGACACTTGAGCTCCTAACCCCAGGAACAACATACATCCCCGCGCACTCACGTCAGACTCAAGTCATCCTAGGGCTCAATCCTACCCAAATCCTTAGGTTTCTTAAACCTGTCTCTAATAACATCTAATCTGTCACGCCCCGAGTTTCAAAATAGCGGTAGAATTTTTTTTTTTTAAATCAGAGTTCAAACTTTAAACTCAGGACGTGAACAGACCGCCACATGCATAGGAAATCCTCTGTCCACACGGACAGAGTCTCCCCTATACATGCTCGGCTAGGCAAGTGCAGTGATACAATCAGAGGGCAATAATCAACAGCTAAATCCAAAAAATATAAAGCTCTACAACTAATACATCCACAACTACTCATAACATAATCCACAAATACTCCAACTCATAAATATTGAGACAATCTAAGATCATGCTACTATAACTGAAAATACTAGCACTGGGCCACTGCGGCCAATAGCAGGGGACAACTCTACTGCAACAGCTCACTGGATCGCCCCAATCTCCCAGCACCCGACTGACCTGAAAAACGGTCACCCAGGGGGTGTGAGATACACTCTACATGTATCCCAGTGGGCACGACAGGCCGGGAAATAGCAAGTCGTACCTACCGGATACAATAATAAGCGGATAGTAAGAGCGAGAAATACTGAAGCTGAAAGGTAAGATACAGATATAAAATCTAAGCATGCTGTAACTGGTAAATAAGACAAGCAAGAGCTAATCATGCTATAGAGCAGAGCTAGTATGATAATCAATAATATCAATGCTGTAAACAGGGAATGCTGATAATCACAGAAGGAAAGCAGGGTACTCATGATTGTAATTGATCATGCTTTAACTGATAAATCTGGTAAGCAGGAAATGATCATGCTATAAACAAAGCTGGTATATAACAATGTTGTAAGCTGAAAGTGCTGAATAATGATAACTGTAAGTACCCAATCAGTGCCGTAATCAGTCACGAGGACCTAGACCAATGCCAAAGCTGGCACGTTCGGCTGATATATAACCCGGCACCATCGGTGCACTCAGGGGCACACGTGTCGCCACTCTCGTCCACTATGTGCAGCCTGGGGCTCACGGGTCGCCACTATCGACCACTTTACCGGTAAAGAATGCGTTGTGGGGGATCAATCCCACTGCGTACGTGAAATGAGCAGCTAGTGCTATGGCGATCATAAGGCTGATGCTCAAGTTCACAGTCAAAGAAACTGAACAATCGGCAATGAGCCAGATAATCCCTGTCGGGATGCTGAATAAATGAATCTGAGCAACAGGAGCTGAATATCTGAGCTGTAACTGAAACTGAATAGCAGAACTGTACTCCTATTCTATCATACAGGAGAAGAATAGGAAATGCTGATATAAAGTGAACTGGTAATCACTCTAGCTAATGTCCAATCAGGCATGGCATATGTCCAGATGTATATCACTATACATACTAAGTGCTGAGAATGAAAGCATATAGAAAGCTCAACTGTAAGATCAAGGCAAACATAGCTGTAATGACTGAATGCTGGAATGAAAGCAAATAGCAAGGCTCAAACATAGGTTCAGGGCTACACCAAAAACAGGGGTCCAACCTACCACGGTACCCCATAGGGCCAACCTGATAAAGCCCGGACCGAAGATAAACCCACCTCAAAGTAGACGGTCGCGGTGACTGCTGGATGGCTCGCAAACTGGCGGCTGACTGCTGGAACCTTCGCCGGAGTTGGAGAAGATGGACGAAGCCGGCCTTGCTCCTCCCAGCGTCGCGCGGCCACGGCAGGCAGCCGGATCACCTTGGCTTGGTTGCAAAAGTCCTCTGGATGCTCTAGAAGCAGTCCCAACCAACTTGGTGAAGCCTCACTCCACCACACCCCGAGATCAAGAGTTTTCTTGAAATATCTTGCTTTTCCGGTGACCAGGCACGGTGGCCTGTGATGCTGGGCTCGGGGAGAGAGCAGAGAAGACTAAAGATTTCTCCAGAACTATCTGGGTGCAAGGGAACTCCGAATTGCTGGTTCCTCTCCAAGCTACCTCGGTTGCATTCAAATGGATACCCTCCTCACCTTCCTCCGAGCCACACAAAAGGAGAGAGCAGTTCTGGAAGTTGGCGTCGTGGCAGAGGTGGTGGGGGTCGTGGACAAGCAATTGTAATTGCCCCCAACCCACGACACTAAAACATAGTACCGTTTAGTGTACTTTTCCACTTTCATTGCATTTTACACCTTCCACACATCACCCCTTGCACTAAGACCCCTATTGTAGATTCATCTTGCATAATAGACCTTCTACACCAAGTTTCCCTAAACATGGTGCATAAAATATTGAGTTTACACCAAAAATACAGTAAATTTTACCACATTTCACGCATTTCGAGACAACCGAATTGTCCCACTAAAAAATGGACACCACCACGACGTCCGGCTCGACGAAACCTATCAGGTAGCGATTTTTGTTTATTGCATTCGATCCTCTATAATTTTAAAATCCATAAAATACTGTAAATTTATACTGTGTAGCACACTTTGCGATGCTTTTGAGTCGTCAAACACCAATTTCGTCAGCGCCTCTGCGCTCAGAACGTCGATGCCATTCAAATCGACTACCTGGATCACTAGATTCGGACTCCAGACAATGAATCGGCCAACGTTCGCTCGGCGGGGAATTAAATCAGGAGGTTACTATTTGCGACTTAAGTCGTGGGCCCCACCAGCTTCTTCTATGATTTCTGAACGATCTGACCGTCGGATCGAAAATCTTTTTATACCATTTTCGATCGATTCGACGCGACAGTCGCATTGGTGATTTCAAATTTTCGAGATTAGACTCGGATCTGAAAGGCAGAAATAGTGCTCTAAAAACTGTGCAATTTGCACACCGATATACAACCACTTAGGTTCAATTTTTGCATTACCTTATTCATATTGCTATTTGAATTCTTCAAATTCAATTTGAATTTCTAGAGTACTACATAACCAGATAAAAATTTTAACCTTGAGGGGGACTTTGATCTTCCAGATCTCTCGAAAGCGAGAATCCGATACCCCGCCGTTCTCGATGAAGAGATAAAGGGATTTGACCGAAAAGTTCTCAGATTGAGTCCATCTCCAACGTACACCGTCTTTCGAAGGAATGGTGGAAATAGCCGCTATAGTCTCCTTAAGCAGGGCGACCATTTCGTACTCCGCCGGGTTACCAGGGATGAACCCCCGAAGGATAAAGCCCCACTTCCACCTGAACGCCCCCCGACACGACATCACACTAGTTCTCTTCCCCCTGACAGAGTCGAACATAACAGGGAAAAGAGTGCTCAGAGGAGCCTGAGCGACCCAGATGTCAGACCAAAAGCGGATGTCAAGGCCATCCCCCAACGAATACGACAGCCCACATCTGAAAATATCCCTAGTGGCTACTACATTGCGCCACCATTGGGACAGCGGCTTGAAGGAGGACCCTTCTCTCAACGGCTTCCTCCGTCCATAGTAGAGTCCTTTGATGAGGGGCCCCCACAGTAGGCTCTTGTCAGAGAGGAATCTCCACCACCACTTGGCAAGCAGTGCAACGTTCATGCTCTCCAAGTTCAGGACTCCAAGTCCTCCCTCCGAAGTACTCCTGCAAACCGTCATCCAATTCACCAGGCATTGTCCTTCTTCGATGGATGTTCCCCCTTCCAGAAGAAAGCCCGGCGAAGCACCTCAAACCGTCTGACCACCCATTTGGGCGCCCTGAACATTGAGAGGAAGTAGAGCGGAAGGTTCGACAGTACTGAGTTCACCAACACCAGTCTACCGCCCTGGGATAAAAGTTTAGCTTGCCACCCTTCTATCCGCGACTCGAATTTGCCAATAACCCGCCGCCAATCATCTTTTCGAACTTGCTTGTCGGATAATGGAAGGCCAAGGTAAGATATCAGAAGTGTACCCAACTTACACCCCAGGATGTCAGCAAGTCTCCTCCCTTTGCTGGACCGCCTGCCAAGATAGATAAGCTTTGTCTTCTCGCGGTTAACCTTCAATCCGGAAGCCCATTCAAAAAGCTTCCAGATGAAGAGCAGGTTGTTGATCTGATTCTTCTTCGCGCCACCAAAAAAGAGGGTGTCATCTGCGTATTGTATGATAGATACCTTAGAGGTCAGAGAGGGACCCACCCCTTTCAGGAGGCCGTTGTGTACCGCCCGCTCCGTCATTCTGGTCAAACATTCAGCCACCAGAATGAAAAGGTAGGGGGACAGAGGATCCCCTTGCCTAAGCCCCCTAAAGGTCTTAATCCAGTTCGTTGGAACTCCGTTCACTAGGATTGCCACCTTAGCATTACAGACGCATTGCTTGATCCAACCACACCATCTGTCGTTTGCACCCAACCCGGAAAGGGCCAAGAATAGGAAGTCCCAAAGTACCATGTCAAACGCTTTCTCGAAATCCGCTTTAATCCCCACCACTTCTAGTCCTGATTTGGAGGACCAGTTGACGAGTTCGGTGGCCGTAGCAAAGGAGTCAAGAATCGACCTACCTTTGAGCAAAGCAGACTGAGCAGGTGAAATTACCTCCTTCAGAACCACTTCAAGTCTGTTAGCCAGTACTTTCGAAATGATCTTCTGCACCGCGTTAAGGAGACTAATAGGCCTGAAGTCATTAGTCGAGTTAGCTCCTTCCTTCTTGGGGACCAGGCAGATGTAGGAATAATCCAATGGGGAAGAGTTCAATGATCCATTGTAGAGGTCCTGGAAGATGCACAATAGATCCGACTTTACTACGTCCTAGAACTTTTGAATGAAGCCCAGGTTAAAGCCGTCAGGTCCAGGGGCTTTATCACTGCCCAATTGGAAAGTTGCTTTTCTGATCTCCTCTAAGGTGAAAGGCACAGTAAGATCATCTGGGCGGCTAAAGGCTTTAACTCCAAAGAGCTCTGCCCAGTCCCCAACCGCCCCCCGTGTATATTCCCTCGGGGCGAAGCGAGCTTTGAAGTAATCGAAGAAGTACCCCATTTTGTCCTCTTCTCTTCGGAGCGTCTGCCCGTTAGCCACCACGTCGCCAATGGTGTTTATACGTCTCCTTTCGTTAGCTACTGCGTGAAAATATTTCGTGTTACCGTCTCCTTCCTTCAACCACCGGAGATTAGCCCGAGATTTCCAAAGGATCTCTTCATCTATAGTCACCCCTCTAAGATGGACTTAAGCTGAGCACGCTTCTCAAACAGTATAGGGGATAGGTTAGCACGTTCCTCCATAACGTCAAGCTGCTGAATCTCGCAGGCAAGATAATTTTTGGTTCGGGAGATGCTGTAGAAGCTCGTGGAGCACCATTCCTTGATGCGTTTTCGACAGTGTCGCAGCTTGGCCACGAAAGTAAGCACACTGGAGTTCTTAGGAGGAACCTCATTCCACCATGTCGGTAAACTAGAACAGAAATCCTCTCGCGTGAGCCAAACCATCTCGAATCTGAAGCGAGGCGGGCTGAGCTTATGGCTGGTGGACAGAAGGATAGGCGAATGATCAGAAGCGATCCTCGGTCCGGCAACCACCTTAGAAAGAGGGAAACAGTGACCCCACTCAGTGGAGATCAGGAAGCGATCAAGTTTGGCCAAAGATGGGTTGCTCTGCAAGTTGGACCAGGTGAACTGCTGATTGCTTAACGGTAGATCCAGCATTTCCAACTCATTGAGGAGATCAGAGAACAAAGCCATAATGCGCCCACTCCAGGTACTACCCCTCCTTTCCTGCAGATTTTTTGTTAGGTTGAAGTCCCCACCGATAACCCACATCCCTCTACAGTCGCTTTTGAGGGCAGCCAGCTCCTGGCAGAACTCCGGTTTACCATCCCAAGTGGGAGGACCATACACATTGGTAACAGAGAACCGAGTCCCGCTGGGGATGTGAGTCAGCTGAACAGTAAGCGAGTGTTTTCGAATAAGAGCCCCGCTACAGGAAAAGACATTAGAGGGCCAGCAGGTAATCAATCCCCCCGAGGCACCCACTGATTTGATGAACAAACATTTATCAAAAAGCGATCCGGCAAATGATCTAAGAAAGGATCGGGAGACCGAATCCACCTTAGATTCTTGTAAGCATAAAACAGATGACTTAAGCTTAGAAACAACAGACTTGACGACAGCACGCTTATTCCGGTCATTAAGACCCCGAACGTTCCAACTGAAAATCTGAAACATAGCGATACATAGACCACCCCCGAGAACAAACACCAATCAGTGACAGGGACCCCTAAGGGAGGGGCCCGGCGAACAGCAGGAGGTCCGCAGCTTCGTCGTCAGAAAGGCGGATCCCACACAATGCACTTTTCGCCTTGGTGAGCTCGGTTGCTGCACCCGACGCCAGCAAAGTCCTACATTCCCGAAGCAAAGCTTTTCGCGCCATGGCTCTTGCGACCAAGTCACCAGAACCACGCTTTGCGAGCCGGGTACTCCTGCGAAGGGGGGAGAAGGTGAAGGCCGCAGGCTGACAGCCAAGGGTAGAGGAGCCCACCCCCTCCGGGGGATGCCAGGGGCGTCGCAGACTTCTTAGGAATGTCAGTAGGCCCCTCGTCGATCAGCAAACCAGTCCCACCTGAAGGAGTTGACGGAAGAAGCCGGGCGGCGAGCTCAACGCGAAAAGATGCGGGATCCGAGGAAACCAAGTCCTCCGTACTAGCAAGATCCCACCCCAGGCAGTCGACCGCCGGGCCAACCTGAGGCGCGAAAAAATGCAGCGGACGAGGTAGGTATGAGACGTAGGCATCCACAGCAAAAAAGAGCGTCCCCCAGTCAAGGCGGAGACCTAGTAGCCCAGTTGTGAGGACCCGGAAATTTCCCACGTTTGGATTACTGTTGGATCTGTGACTTCTGGAGACCCCGGTTGAGTGTTAGAGATGTTTGCGCGCATTTTGGACCCGTTATTTGGACCCGGCATGAAAAACAGATCAAGTTTGCTTTTCCGGGAATTTTTGGGAAATTTTAGGAGTGGAATTTGGCCGATCGGACTTCGGATTTGGATTCAGCGCGCGAAAACGGTCAAGATGGACTATTTACTTGTATTTTTCGGAGTCCGGATGCGAAAACACGCATTTCGAGGTTTTGGTACTGTTCCGGCGGCCGGAGAGGCGCCGACGGCGGCGGCGGGCGGCGGAGCGCGGCGGTTGCCGGCGGCAGAGGCGCGCGGTCCACCGCAGAGGCGTGCACCCGGGCGCTCGCCACGTGGCGCCTCCCGGTTGGCGGGCGCAGTAGGCGCGGTCCACGGCCTTGGCGGGGTGCACGGTGGACCGTGGTCATGCCACGTGGCGTGATGGCATTGGCCGGTCTTGGTGCGCGCGGTCCATGCTGCGGGTCGGGTGCACGGTGGACCGGGGTGGACACGTGGCGGTTCTGAATTGGTGCGGTCTAGCGCGCTCGGTCCACGGAGCAGGTGTCGGTGCCTCGGGCCGCGTGCGCGCGTGCGCGCCATGCCGCGCTGACGCCGCGGCACTGTGCGCGTGTTGACTTCCCCGGGGACACGTGGTGGCACGGGGAGCGGCTTCTACCGGTGTTTGCTGTTTTGGGGGACACAATGGGTATTTTTGGAATTGTTGGTTTGGTTTTTCTTCAAGTTGCTTTCCGAGGGGAGTTTCATCTCCATTTTCGGCCACCTCGAGCCACCATCTCCCCGAGCTCCCTTCAGTGAAGATTTTCATCTTCGAGTGCTGGTTCTTGCTGCAAAGTTTCGGAATTTTTGAGTGCTCGTATCCCGAGGTTTTGGATTTTACGGCGCAGAGCGACGTTTCTTTCTTGGTGTTCCTCTTCGTCGCAAGTTCAGTGTGAAGGTTACTCTGGGCTACCCCGACACTGGTTTTTGGTGATTCTTGCGCCGACACACTCCTAACAGGTAGGGCTTCATCTTTCATTTTGATCGCGCATTCGTATTTTGACTCCTTGGCTCGGACCCCGAGGTAACAGTGGTCCCCCTTTTTCTGTGAGGAATTTTGAGACAGCAGCGGATTGGGGAGGCGATATCTTTGCGTACGAGCGTCGGATTGAGGCGTGCTTATACAAGTTTTTCATCTACAGATCACAAGGAACAAGCTCGTATTTTCCTTGGATTTTTCCAGAGTTTCTATTCGAGGTGAAAATTCCCGTTCTTCTGTGTACAGTGTTACAGTTTTGATGCAGGAAATCGTTTGAGTACACCACCTTGCCGAATTTATATCTTGACCTTCGGAACTCGGATTTGGGCGTGCAGGGTACCGTTTCGAAGATATCGACGCGAGGATCACTGTGATATTTTTATTGGAATTTCCTGGGCATTTTCTGCAGGTGAAAAAGGGACAACTTTGTGACTGAAATTCTGTGTATGTTTTTATGGACAGTTTTGGAATTTAAGTGTAAATGTGAACCTTGTGTTGTACCCAGGAGAGTTGCGGGTATTGTTGGACCCGTTAGAGTTGGAGTTTTGGACTTCCTGGTATTTTCAGCTGTGGGACTTGGATAGTCAGCTCTTCAGGTGGGTGGCCTTGTCTTCATGACCTATGGACTGTGCATTAATTCTATCTGTGTAGGGACATGCATGTTGTAGATGTGTTCTGTATAGCATGCTAGATTATAGGAATTGATGTTCCTGATGTTGATAGATCATCATGTGTTTATTTCTTTCCCTACAAGCTGTTGATTATTGTTATCTTGGAATTTGACCTAGCACCCCTGTCATATGTATCATATTCAGCCAGACTGTAGAAGACTCCTACTTGGGCTAGGTTTCTTTATTGTTCTAGACATTCCCACATCACCTTATTACTAGTCGTTCTGGACTTAGCTTTCCTCGCCCGGGTTGCGGGCTGAGAGGTCGGGTGGTTGTGGGATGCTTTTACACTCGTGTCTGGGGACCGAGTGGAGTTGATAGCAGTCTGTAGATCAGGTTTCTTTGGGAGAGTGACAGTGGGTCCCGGCTGTGGAGTATCTCCAGCCTGTGTGTTTGGCCTGTTGAGGCAGTTGTTCGCAGTGGATGCGATGTTCGGCCTGTTTAGCCTGTTGAGACAGTTGTTCGCATTGGATGCGATGTTCGGCCTGTTTGGCCTGCTGAGGCAGTTGTTCGCAGTGGATGCGATGTTCGGCCTGTTTGGCCTGCTGAGGCAGTTGTTCGCAGTGGATGCGATGTTCGGCCTGTTTGGCCTGCTGAGGCAGTTGTTCGCAGTGGATGCGATGTTCGGCCTGTTTGGCCTGCTGAGGCAGTTGTTCGCAGTGGATGCGATGTTCGGCCTGTTTAGCCTATTGAGACAGTTGTTCGCATTGGATGCGATGTTCGGCCTGTTTGGCCTGTTGAGGCAGTGGTTGTAGATCTGGGTTCCTAGGGAGCCGTCTGAGTGAGACAGTGTTTTGTTGGTTAGCCGATCTGGTTGATCGAGGATTTGGATCATAGCCTGCATGAGCCACATTTGAGACACTTGACAGAGATACTTATTACTGAGATACTTTACTCGTGTGGGTCGCTCCCCTCGAGTGCCACTCCGGAGTAGGCGAGACCGGGTTGTTGTGCCGGTGTGAGACTGAGCTTTTCTATCGCGACTTGTCGTTGCATTTGTCCCTCTGGCTGTGCTGGTGTTGGCAGTCATGGACGTCCTACGTAAGTCCGCTCCTCCGGGACGTAACGGCAGTAGGTTGGCGCAGGTTTGACTGGACCCGAGGAGGCAGTCAGTTTAGATTGGGTGATCAGAGATGAGAGTTAGTTGTTGCACCATGTTATCATCTGTTCCACTCTTTGAGCATCTAGATAGAGGCATAGTAGCTGTAGAGTTACTTCTTACCAGCTTTTCCTTACAGCCATGCATTGGTTACTTTATGCCTCTAGTAGACTTAGTGGGCAGACCGTTGGGCTTGTTGGCGGCACCCACTGAGAACTACTTGGGACGTAGTTCTCACACCCGTCGTGGTGTATTTTCCCACAGGGACTTCTACTCCTGTTCCTGCTGCTCCAGTTGCTGCTTCTTCAGATCGATGTGAGGGAGTCGCGAGCTAGATCCCTACCAGTCGTCGTTCTGAGAGTAGATGTACCCTTATTATTTTGAGAGTTTCTTGTTGAGAGACTTTGTTGTGAGGTATAGAGTTGTACTTTTCTTTCAGAGTTGAGTGACTTGTACTTTGGTGAGGACTTTGTATTAATTTATTTTATTTCTAGCAGTTTATTGTCAGCTCTGATATCTGGATAGTTTAGTATCTATCTTTTGCAGGTTAGACGCTTCGTCTATACGGGGTTCACCGTATGGGCGGCGGATCTGTTGGCGAGCCCGGGTCGTAGTTTCGACGCCGGGGCGTGACACCAGTAGAGACAACAAGGGGCCGGACGCCCTCACCCGGGCCTCCGCCCCCGCCGAGGGAGGCACCACCCGAGCCCAGCAGAACAAAAGGCCCAGCCCGGTCCTTGAGGCGGTGGGCGTTCGCGCCAGCCTGGGGCGGCCCAACAGGACCCCGGCCCAACCGGGCCCCAACTCCCGAACACCTGGGGCCCAACCCCTCTGCCTCCCCCACTTCGGGAGACCCCGCAACGAGGGGACCTGCCCAAGACCCATCATAACGCTCCCCCCGATGGACCCACTGCCCGAGAGGGGAAGCCCATTCGAGATGTTTCCTTCACCACGCAAGGGGGGAAGTCCAAGGAGCGAACCTCGGGGGCGGCTCTGCTCCAGAACACTCCCGCAGCGAGAGAGGACCACACCGCTGGTCGAGGTCACCCGCGGAAGACCCGCGGGGTGCTTCTCGAGGCAAGCGGCGCTCCCCGGCTCGGCGGCGTCCCCCTCCCGCCTGCACGCGTCGCCGGGACCCGACGAGACCATGCGCGGCCTCCGCTCGCCTCGCACAGAAGGGGGGCGGAGAAGACTTGGCGTCCTCCGCTCACCACCGGAACTCCTGCGCCGCCTATCCCGCTGCTCCGACGGAAACCTCGATTCGTCCGTGTCCGCCACCATGCCATCCATGGAGCTAGGGCCGGAGGATCCATCGCCAGCGGGGTTCGCGCGCCTAGCGATGGAACGACCGAGGGTCCCCGCCGGCGAAAGGTGTCCCACGGTCGTCCCCCCCCAGAGGGGCCGTACGCTCCAGCAGCACAGTGAAGGAAAGGGTAAGATCACCCAGAGTTATCATGATGCTCTCCGGGATGTCGGCGGGGTCGTCTACGGCAATCTGACAGCAAAAGCCGCTGAAATCTGACATGTTTAAGCTTTCCTCTTCTCCGCGCAAGTATCTGCCAAAAGGGCTGACGATGGCGGCGACTCTGGACTCCACCCAGCATTCGAAGGGAAGGTTGGCCAATTTGATCCAAGCCTTAAGCCGGAGCATGGATCGAGAGGCGTTGCGATAGGGGTTCCAGGCGAAGCACCGGAGCCGACAGCGCGGGAGCCGGACCACTTCCCTGCGGGTGAGATCCTCCGGGCGAACCCAGTGGGGGAGAAGAATCAGAAACCCCCTCTCGCGATGACGCGCCACGTGGAAGTCTTCATAAAGCCCCCCCAGATTGTTGGCAAGATCCGTCGCGATCGCCTCATGTGGGAAATTGCCCAGGCGATCCGGTCCGATCATGCTGGCAAGGACGGCATTCCGGCAAAGTTGCTGCCGGGCGTAGAAGCTCTCCGAAAGAGGGACGAAATGCTTCGTGGCCGGAGGCCTGAATCCCATTGCCCTGTACATCGTCTTGCCAGCGGCGGTCTGGAGGAACTACAACGAGCAGCGAGGTGCCCAAGCTTAAAGCACCGTCGACACCTGAGGGTCTCCCTGCAGTCCCGGATCCGATGATCCTTCGAGAGGCAGCGGAAGCACCTTCCCGAGGAAAGAGGGGAGTATGCGCTGCGACGGCTGGCAGTCGGGGGGAAGGAGGGATGGGGATTCTGACGGAGGAGGGCATCCTTATAGGGTGTCTCCACAGTAGTCCGTCGTCCATCCCGTGAACCCCCACTTCTCCCCAGGGTCGAAGGGCAACTCCAGCCGCTAGAAAAGTCCAAAGATGCTCGGACAGGGCGGTCATGTCCGGGCTCCCAGACGGTTGCCCCAGGACTAGACGAAGAAAGGGGGAGTCCTCTGTGGTCTGCCCAGGAGACCGAGAGCGAAGCCTTTTAATTTGCTCCTGGATGCACAAGGCCCATGTGCGCTGTCCTTCGAAGATGAGGGGGCTCTCACGAGGACAGGAGATTCCTTAATAGGAATCTTAACCTTTTGTCCGCTCCCGTCCGAAGGAGGTCCACCACACCCCGCCGTAACGAGGTGACATTTCCTACCACCGCTGCGGCCTGAGTGTCGAGGAGCCCTGGAGAAACAGGACCTACTGTCTCTCACTCGCCTCTCAAGCTCCCTCCCTCTCCTCTTGCTTCCTCGCCTCTCAAGCTCCCTCCCTCTCACACGCCTCTCAAGCTCCCTCCCTCTCTCTCTCTCTCTCATTTTTTTACTTATTGCATTCTCAAACTCATTATTGCTCCTACTTGATGGCCATTTTTTACTGTTCTCAACTTTTCTGATGATGCTTAATAAACAGCATGCAAGCTTATATCTTGCTTTGTATTTCAAAAGTTTCTTTTGAAGCTCACTACCTATGTGTTCAATAATTTGAGTATGCTGTGGGGTTTTCAGAATGCTTGCAAGAGTGGATGGTTTCTACCTGCTGATGCTGATGAAATATTTGGCATGGCAAAAGAGGTTTCAAAAATGTCTGGACAAAGTTATCTTAAAAGGTTCTGCTTTTTTCGTGGCAATTTTTCTAATTATGGTTTTTTTTTTTTTTTTTTTTTTTTTTTTTTTTTTTTTTTTTTTTTTTTTTTTTTGTGCACGCAGCTATTTAACATCTTCTGCACGCCAACGAGTTCTACAACCGATGATTGTACTTTGGATATTATTTCAAGGATTATGCCATGGTAAGGTCATTTTGAAGGATGTTCATGTCCCTCTACTTAGCTCGTAGTTAATTGTGGTGATCATTTCTACTTTCAATCTTAAATGGTTCCGCATTTTGACCTCAAGAGTGTAACTGCAGGAAATACTAACGATTATAGTCTTTGTCCAAATTACAATGAAAGCCTCATGGTTTGTGATCGCTGCTTGTGAAACGACATGCGCAAGAATTTAGGTAGAAATCTACTTTATAGAACATTGTCATCTTACATTTCAGAATGAGTAGAGAGTTGCCAATTCTTTTGGACATATATTGGCATTCTTCTTGGCTGAACAAAATGCGAAATAAAGAAGCCAAACAGAAGCCTGCTTGGATGAAAAAACTGTTCTGAAAAAGTTATCTTTTATTGGTGGACTGTTTAATTCCTGTTGTTTGAACACGCCTCCATAACTGCAACATTTTGCTCTGTTAGAGTTATTTTGAATAAACTTTCCTTATTTTCCTTATAATAAAGTATCTGTATTATTACGAATGGTTGATATATTATTACAGCCCCTTAAAAGTTTATATGCTGCATTTTCCATTGGGCATATCTTTTTTACTTCGACTCAGTCATGTCAACTTGATTTTTCTTCTCAAACAGCAGTGACAGTCAGTGCCATTCCAATATTTCATTGTACTCTCTTATAGATGTTTATCGAGCTTATTTGACATGGTTATAGTTATGATTTGGCTTATTTTGAGGTTGCTATTCTTTCTGATGCTTCCTTTTTCTGATCCTTCTCTCTGCAGGTTTTATCCTCAGTTGAAATTCTGCCATTTAATTCATTCTTTTCAAGAAAAGGCTTGGTAGTGTTACTGTTATATTATTAATTTGAATTTATAAGAACCTTGAGAATTGAATCTTTGGTGATATAGTTGATTAAATTAAGGAAAATTTCAACTCTGCATGCATTTTGGAGAACTTATCCCAGTTTTTTCTTTTTTGTGATTGATTTACACCTTTAACCCTGTTACTATAACTCGATCAGGTGCCTTTTTTTTTTCTTTTTTTTTTTTGGGTGATACCCACATCAATAAAGTCCGGCGCATCATTTTGAATATCTGAATCAGATATAATTCCATTATTTCATTTAATGGACAAAAAATTTCTAAATTAGAATCTCCAAGTAAAGGATTAATCAGTAACACATATAGTTTCTGGACATAGTAATATGATTGAGATTATGGATAGCTAAAATTTCTTCCTGCTTAGAGAAGTTTGGTGGTTTTTATGTTTTCTAGTTCTTACTACTACTATTCTTTCTACAATAGAAATATCTTTCTACTGAAGAGATTATAAATGGTCTATCTATATTGACAACAATATTTATATTAGTTATTGCCAATTTATACACACAATCTGTCACATCCCGAGTCTATTTGGAAAGTATTTTTCATGTTCAGTTCAGTCTTCAATCTGTGTAAGTTTGATTTTGATTCAGATTTCTTGAACAATGCATTTCAGTGTTCTTTTTCTGTCTATACTGAGTACACCCTATTTAATAGCTCCTTATTTTTCCAATTTTTTTTTATTTTAATCCCTCTTAACTTTTTTTTTTGAGTTATTTTAGTTAGTTAAAGTGAAAATTTTATCAAGTTTAATGGCTCTGTTAGCTCTCCGTTGATTTAGTTTTATTTGCTAAAAGCTGATTAAAACCATTATTATTATTATTATTTTCTATAATTTTGTGTTTCAATCAAAAAAAAAAAATAGTAGTTTTACAAATTATGTGCAATGGGAAACAATTGCCTGAACCCAGTGTACACATACACTGTATGCACCGCACCTATCTATGATCCCTTATGTTTGATCTAAAATATTTAAAGAGCTTATATTGGAAAAATTATGAATTTTGAAAAACTTATTTTTATTTTGTCATGCTATTGTTCAAAAAATTATACTTAATTATTTTATGGTTTAGCGTATTGTTCACTTTGCCTTCATTTATTTTTTAAATAAATTAACTTAACTGGAAATGTAAAGCATCTAGACTTTAAACTCGGAACCTCGGATATCAACCACCAAGTCCTTTGCCATTTGCTCTGGGAATGGTTGATGTCATCATGTAATTATTTTCAATTTTTTTTTTTAACTTTGCCATTCGTTGCACATTAAATTTTTTGATGAAATAAAAATGAAATGACAGGAGAGTAAAGTAAAATTTTTGGAACCATAGAGTGGCTGTCCCATCTAATAGTTCCACATCAAATGAAAATAAAATTATAATCGAATATATAAGAGACCATGAATACTATTAATAATAACTAGGCTTTAGAATTTTGGGTCGGTAGTTGAGACCCAACGAGTTATTATTGTTAGTAGGTCAGGTCGTTATATTTGATATGAGTAGAGTCTCGATCAGCTGAGCCAAGGTCGGAATATCTAAACGAGAAAATTTATCACTTCCCAATAATCCTACATTGGAGAAGAGATCATAGATATTATTATATTGATAATAAGCATTTTGGATCGGTGGTTCTAAAATGTACCCATTTGAAAATTTACTAGCATGGTATTGAGTAGTGTAGAGAAGTAATGATAGAAAAAGGACAAACTTTTATTGGATTTATAAGAAATTGGTGTCAAAACTTTTTTAATTTTTTTTTTCTATACATAGGCCATTTAAATACAAAAGGTGTAGCCAATAATTAATTCCTTTATGCAATTAATTACTTCTACGTAATTTTTCAACGAGTCACTTTTTAAAAGCCAAGCCCAATTCAACTAATGTGATCTACAACAGTAAAGGGACAATATATATAAAAAAAATTACAAGATTTTGAAATTTTTTTTTATTACTGTAACATCAAGTAAAATAAAAAATTAATAAATATTGATCTTTTTACTTTTTCTTTCTAATTTTCAAAATTTAATATTTTTCCTCCTCGAAATTTCAAGTGGATGCACTTAGTTCCCATCATAAGGATCTATTTCTTATAAATTATAACTGGATATACCAAATACACACTTAAAAATACTGAAAATATATTAAAACATTATTTTTGCACTCCATAATGAGTAACGGTAGTTTTGTATTTTTACCCACTCCTTTAACATCGAAATTCTTTGAAATATATCTAAAATTTTAAGGGTGTAAAATATAGATTTTTAGAATCATAAAAAAAAAAGAGAAGATGAAAATTTATAAAAAAAAATTTCTATATTTTAATCTAAACTTTAATATTAAACCTCTATTAAGAATTTTAGAAATATATTACATTTGATGTAATTATAGGCAGACAATAATTTCTCACTCTAAAAGGGTGTGGAGTCGGGAAGAACACATTGCAGACAATAATTTCTTCTTCTGAAACAAATTGTAGACAATAATTTCTACCTCTGAAAGGGTGTGGAGTGGAGAAGGATAGATTTCTCTAGCTAGCAATAATTGAGTTTTGTTGATTTTACATAAGAGGAACAAATAAAGTTCTCCACTTTTGATTTACAAGTCTTCTCTATGAAACTTTGATTTCATTTTCTTTCCTCTTCCAAGAAGTATTCAAAAAATTCTTCTCTAATTTTTCTTTGCTATGTACGATATAATTGTTAAAGATTTATGAAACAACCGATTATCCTTAAAAGCTTAAATTGCTATAGAATAATATTTTTTAATAATTATATTTAATACTCCATCTGATTGATGATCTCGAATCTTTTTTTATAAACATCTCTCTTTAACTGAAGTTACTAATTATATGTATCTGGATTGGTCTTTAACTGATGTCTCTGGGTAGATGTGAGCTCCTATATATGATTTTAAAAGTACTAATGTAAGAACTTGATTTTTGAAAATAAATAAATAAATGAAATTGATCGAAGTCAGGTTGAATTTGGATCATAAATGGCTCAGATAGCGACAGTGCCCCTTTTCTGCAGTGTAATTTGCACAATTAGTGGGCCAGAAATATCACTTTTCAACCCGAGCCTGATCTCGAAGATCCGAGACCACGAGTGCGACCGTCTCGTCAAACTGAGCGAAAACCATATTAAGCTTGTTCAGATCTGACGGTCGGATCTTCCAGAAATCAGCGTTGAAGCCGGCGGGACCCGCGACTTAAGTCGCGGGTACAAGTGAACAGTAAACCCTATTTTCGAGTCCCCTTCGCGCCAACGTTGGCCAATCTACTATCTGGACTCCTAATATAGTGATTCGAGTAGTCAATTCTAGCTATTTTCGATATTCTGAACGCAATGGCATTGACGGAATTTCCGTTTGACGACCCTAAGGTCTCGAAAAGCGCGATAATTGTAATTCGAAACTGTATTTTATGGACCGAGTTTTTGTCTGGGCAGTTTCTCGAAAATCAAAAATCGCTACCTGATAGGCCTCGTCGAGCCGGACGTCGTGGCGCAGTCCATTTTCCGTTTCGACGACCGGATCGCCTCGAAAAGCGTAAAATACAGCGAAAAATGCGACTCTTGCACATGAAACCCTATATAACTTACCTCGTTTTGCATGCCACAGCATTGGAGACGGACTTAAGTGTGAGATAAAGCTGCTGTGGAGGACCTATTAGCAAATAACATTGCTTGAAGGGCTAAAATGCAAAATGGCATAATGCTATATATACAAGCATGCCCGAGCTAGGGTTTTCAAGAAACCCTAATGCCCTCAGCCTAGCCGCAACCCTGCAACAGACCTCCCCCTCTCTGCCGTGTTCCCCGGAGTTTCCCCGCACCGGCCGCCTCCCCACGTCGCCGGAGAGTAAGGCTTCAATAACACCTTGCTCTCGGTCGTTGGTGAGGAGGGTGTTGAGAGGGACTCAAACCGATCAAGTTCTTCTCTGAGGTATCCTCGGTGAGGCCGCAGCCGAGCCCGGGGTGATCCGACGTCGGCCGCCGCCCTGTGCCGCCGCGGGAGGTATCATCTCCTTCCATAACTCCGGTGAAGGTAAGTTCTTGGAACTTTTGAGTTAGTTTCGGCATTTGGGCTTGGCCAATGTGCTTCTGACGTCGAGGAGATCATCCTGGTGCAGGCCGGGCCGCTGCCGCCGTCCCGATCGCCGGCGGGAGCGCTGTCACCGGATTAATTGCCTTCCAGGCCAATCTAGTGCGCCGTCGTGATCCGGCCGTCCAACCAAAGATCAGCACCGTTAAATCTCATCCACTTGACAGCTGTAACACCTCCCCGAAGTCTGACCCTCATCGGATCAAGATCAGGGCCAATCGAGTGTGCCCTAGATTCGGGTTTTCTTCAACCTTGGCCGAGCACGGCCGTCCGGCGCCGCCGCTGCCTCCCACCGCCGGCCAACTCCACCAGAAGACTCCTGGCACCGAGTGGACCCTTTCGGTCCAAGTTTCTCCGGCCCGGAGCTAGTTGGCCGGAATCCGCCATTAACGGGTTTTGGAGCTTCAACCGAGCTTCGCCGCCGCGCCTGGCCGGCGATCCCCGGCACTGGAAAACTGCCCAGGTGACCTTCTTGAACCTTTTAGAGCATTCCCATCATTTTGCATGGAGGTTTTAACGTCGGGGTCGTGTCCTCCACAGTTGCACCCGAGTTGGCCTTGATTTTCTCCTCCGGCCATCGCCGGCGCTCCGGACTCCGGCCAACCCCACAGGTAAGCTGTAGAGATTATTTATAAGACTCCCATCAATTTATTTTGGGACTGGGGCACCCCTGTTGCTTGTTTCCATCATGCACCCGAAATCACCACTCTCGGGCTTAACTCCGGCCGCCGCCGCCTCCGGCCGCCGGGGCTCGACCCAGCTCGCTCCCGAGACCTTCTGAGACCTTCCTCTTGCTTATGCTCACACTAAATTGCTGCTTGAACAGGGAGCACCTGACTTGGCCAAACCGAGCCCTTGAGCCATCCTTGGGGGTTGCTCCGGCAAGCTCTCCGGCCGGCCTCCGACGCGCGCAAGGTGAGCCCTCAACCCTGTGCACCTTGCTGAACATGATGCTTCTGTTATATCTTAAAAAGATCAAGCATGTATTAAGTTGTAGCATAGTTGTAAATTGGACCTTAGAACATTATGGGCCAACTTTGTATCGGGCTGGGTCTCAGCCCAATTCTTGTGAGCACGGGCTTCGTCTCGTCATAACGAACGCGCTAAAATTTACAGATTTACCTTTGGACTCCCGGATGTCAGGAACGAACCGAAACGGTTCGTTAATTCGTGATTTTTATGCAAATTAGAGAACTGTTATGGACCAAAATGTAAAATGAGCATACTAGCTCTCTTTAAACAGTATTTCACACCCACTGGACATCTTGTTAGGTTTCCGAAGGTCCTTGTTGACCAGGAATCAGATATTGATCGATAAATTGGCCGATTTGACCCGTTTAAACTTTTCGTAGTGTAACGTCGTCGGGAAAGGGTTGTGTGAGTCTATTACTGATTATAGCTCTTTATACAGGGCCCAGTTGTTCAGCACCAGCCTCCCAGTAGCTGTGCGGGAGTTCGAGGGTCTGCCTTCATCCAGGTGGGTTAGCTTCGGTCCGGGCTTGATCTATTCGGCCCTCTGGTTGCTTTAGTCCAGTCGGACACCTATTTTTTTGACCAGCCTGCGAATTATACCGATACGACCTATGATGACTGCATATATATCACATGATCTCCTGATAGACATTGATTCTTTTAGACTCATCATATATACCTGCTGATTTTATCTAGATTAGCCTTGATGATTGTATTGACATGCCCTATGATTAGTCCTGATAGATCTTGATCTACGTGAGACATATCTTATGTACCTGTTTATCAGTTTTTATATTTCTGATAGACCTTGATCTTCATGAGACATACCATATACATATCTGTTCATCAGCTTTTTTCAGTATATAGATCTGCATGATTTGATGGCACTTGTTGATTCCTGTCAGCCGATTTATTGTTGATATTCCGATATGCATGATTGATTGATCCTGATTGTTGGATACTATTCGATATTCCGATATGCATGATTGATAGATACTACTTGATGTTCCGATATGCATGATAGATTCTGATCGACACGATAGATGATTCCCTGTTGGGATCTCGGCATGTTGCCGACTACCCGGTCACTAGACCGTGAGATTGATCATTATGATTCGCCCGCACCGTTGTACTTCACGAACATATCCGAGGTCGCTCCTCGTGCGCTTTGTTCTTTACCGGTAAAGTGGTTAGCAGTTGCAACCCGTGACCCTCAGTGGAGGGAATGTCAACCAGGTGGTGCCAGGTGGGCAGTTTTGCCTGAGGTCTTGCGGGACCAATATGGTGGCTTATGATTGGGTACTTGATATTCTTGTGATTGATGCATAGCTTTTATACTTCCATGTTCTAGCATGCTTTACTTCAGTTAGACTTGATTACCACCCTGATTGATTCTGATATTCTCTATACTCGTTATATACAGTATTATGATTATGCTTCCTGCCAGTTTGTTTTACGTATCTACTATTTGATTTTTAGTAGACCTGTTATTGATCACTCAGTTGTCTGCTCGATTTTATACAGTTATTGATTTCCAGCATTTATTATCTGCAGTCCCCTTATGCCTGATTATGACAGTTATATTCTGATTTCCAGCATTTACTACTTGCGGTTTCATTACCCTTGATTACCTGCCTATTCAGTTATCTGTGGATCTTTGTTGATTATCAGTAGATCTTAGTTGTTTTCAGCTTTACCCTATGATTTTTACTATCCGCAGATTTTAGTACCCAGTAGGTACGATTAGCTACTTCTCGGCTCGTCGTGCCCACTGGGATACACTCCGGTGTGTCTCACACCCTCGGGTGACTGTTGCAGGTCTGTCGGGTGGTGGGATGTCGGGACGATCCAGTGAGCCTGTCGCGATAGAGCTGTCCCCCCCCCCCCCTGATGACATAGATCGGTGATTGAGATCCCCGATTATCTGTAGTTGGCTTTCATTTATGTTATTTCAGTTTGATGATAGTATGATGTTTGGATTATCCCTGATGATTAGTACTGTAGCAGTTGAGATGTTTATTGCTCTCTGATGGATGATTTGATTAGCCTAGCCGTGCATGTATAGGAGAGACCCTATCCTTTCGGATAGGGGATTTCCTATATGTGTGGCGGTCTGTTACGCCCGTTTTGCAAACTCTGATTTATTCAAAAAAAAAAAAATTTCAGACCTGATTTTTAAATTCGGGGCGTGACAACTAACTTATTGGTGCCCGTGTGTTTTTAACTCTTGAATGAAGGGATAGACAGTTACGATAATAGTGGGCCTCTTGGGTTTAGAGGATGGTTGGTGGAATAACATGATCTAAGGAGTGGAATTGATTAAAGGAATAGATTTAATGGTGAAAAACTTGCAAGCACCAAATAATTGGTACTTTTACAAGTACCATACCCGGATTATATATATAGGGTCCAGCTACTATACTTTTATGAGTATAGATCCCTTCGTACTAATAAGTTTTCGATTCTTGGATGAAAAAATATACGGTTAGAATTATAGTGGTTCCCTAGAATTTATACTATTTTACCAACAACCCACTAAATCCTAGGGGGACTATTATCATCCTAACCGCACATCCCTTCATCCAAGGGCAAAAAAGTTATGAGTACAAAGGAATTTATATTCATAAGAGTATAGTAGCCCTACCCTCTCTCTCTCTCTCTCTCTCTCTCTCTCTCTCTATATATATATATATATATATATATATATGTGTGTGTGTGTGTGTGTGTGTGTGTGTGTGTGTGAGAAAGAGAGAGAGAGTTCAGCAACAATACTATCAATAGCACCATGAACTTAATTGTCACGCCCCGGGGTCGAAACTGCGACCCGGGCTCGCCAACAGATCTGCCGCCTATACAGAACACTGCATAGGCGAAGCGTCCAACCTGCAAAGAAAAACTACTATAGCTAAACAGATATCAGAGCTGTAAAATAAAAATACAATATCCACCTCCCAAACATGATCAAATACAAAATCCTCAAATACAAAAACTCGGAACTCAACAGGGAGGAAATCCTGAAATAAATAATACATCAGTGTACAGGCTCTCAGTACAAGTCATAACCTCACTACAATAATCTCTCATAAGCATAAATAAAATTAATCTACGGACTATACTACAAGTCTCTAATGTGGGGGTACAACTACTCTCCAAAGACAGGTAGGGATCTAGCTCGCGACTCCCTCGCCTCGAACAGCAACAGCTGTCACGCTCCGAATTTCAAAAAGCAGGCTAATTTTTTTTTTTTTTTTTTTTTTTTTTAAATCAGAGTTTAAATCATTTCAGGCGTGAACAGATCGCCACATGTATAGTAAATTCCCTGTCCAATTGGACAGAGCCTTTCCTATACATGCACGGCTAAGCACTTACAGCCAATACCAGAGTAGTCTAAAGTACGCATACATCAATAGTCATTTTACAATATTTTAAACATAATGCGGAAGGTAAAATATACTGGTGACATAAGGGTCGGTACTATCGCAACAGCCTCACCAACGTGTCCCGACATCCCAGCACCCGAACGACCTGAAAAATAGTCACCCAGGGGGTGTGAGATACATCGACAGTGTATCCCAGTGGGCACGACGAGCCGAGAAATAGCTAATCATACCTACTGGATACAATAATCTGCGGATAGTAATAGATCAATAGGTAACAGCTGATATATGAAACAAAAACTGGCAGGAAGCATAATCATGATACTGAACATAATGAGTACCAAAATACAGGACTATAGCATACTGAAATACGATATAATGAACTATGCCTTGGTAATGGAACCAGATACCCAATCATTAAAATAAAGCAATGGTACTGATAGATGATGCTAATCAAGCTGTAACTGACAAATCAAGCTATAACTGCCAAATCTGATAGTCCTGTAAATCTCAATCCACAAGAGATACTGTTGAGGCCAAATATAATAATTCACAAGTATCGGTGCTATAAAAGAAAGGCACCACTAATCTGTGCCAATCATACTAGATGAATGTATCATAATCATAATGCTGTGCATATACGGGTACAGAAATATCAGAATCAATCATGGTGATAATCAAATATAACTGAGCAGAAGTAGGTACTGAAATAAAGCATGCTAGTACATGGAAGTATATAAGCTATGCATCAATCAAAGAACAGCAAGTACCCAATCAATGTCACTTTTGGTCACGCAGGACCTCAGGCTCATGCCACTATCTGGCTGACATTACCCCGCACCTCCAAGTGCTGTCTGGGGGCTCACGGGTCTTTCCTCTAGACCACTTTACCGGTAAAGAACACTGTGACGGTGGCCAAACCGTCAGTGTACGTGACGTACAGCGGTGCGTGGTGATCATAGTGCTATGCTCAAGCTCGCGGTCCAACGACCGGGTAGTCGGCAACAAGCCGAGGATCCCAACAGGGAAGCAGATGTCCGAATATCTCAATCACAAGTCTATCATGCATATCTGGAAAATCAAAGCATGTATAACTGGAAATAAATGCAGTGGAATATAAACAATTGGCATGATCAGACTGTAATAACAACTATACTGTGATATATGAACAGGGGAGCAAGCATATAGGCGAATAGCAGATAACGAACATCTATGAAAATAACACAGGTATGCATAATCAGGGCTAAGTCAAGAATAGGTGTCCGACTAGACTAAAGCAACCAGAGGGCCGAAAAGATAAAGCCCGGACCGAAGATAACCCACCTGTGTGTAGGCGGACCAACGACTCCAACAAAAGGCTCGTGGGCCGGAGTCAGACTGCAAGGACCTGAATCACGAATAGGGACGGACTCACACATTCCCCAAACCACAGACTCACACTATACAGATAGTTTAAACAGGGAACTCCCCTAACCTTTTCCAAATTGCATGTTATATATATATATATTAAAACTCACTAATTAAGCCACTTTGCTAAAATCGATGCTCGATCGGAGCCATAATTACTTCACACTTCCGGAAAGGCCGATTTGGCACCGGAAGCCACCGACTTGAAACGAGAGCCACTGGACCAGCCAGGACAGCGTCGGGAATAACCAGAGACAGGTAACAAGATCCATTCATCATTCTATTACATCAAAGTACGCGAAACTCGCGCCGAAAGCCGTTAAACCGACGATTTCGCCGATTTACGGTTCGTTAACCGATTCCCGCTTAACGAAGACCAACAGACCTCTAACAAGAAGCTTAGAGGTCATGTACACACTGCCCGAGACAGACCATGAAGTCATAATTGCAACTTAATCCCTATGGTTTTCCAAATTTGCATAAATACTCCCAATTAACTACTGTTTCGACTCGATCTCCCAATCCGGGATGTTTTTTACTATGCCGTAAATTACAGTAGGTAGATCTCGACGCAAGCTAACCCGTGGTCACTGGTTTGAGTGGACACGAAGCCCGAAAACACAATCGGGTCCATGATTACGCAGTTCACAATAGCTTGGTTTACCACACTAACCTAATTACTTGATCAACTCAATATAAAGCATGAGCATCATGTTTATTAGGGTCTACAGAGTCTAGGGCTTACCTCAGGTGCGACGCAGATTGGCCGGAAAGATCGTCGGAGCAAGGTGGTGCAACCACCAATTAAGCTAGAGCTCGGATTAAGCCAAAGCTTGAACAAACTAAGGTCAGGCTACAATCAAAGGTGAGCAATAGTTAGAACACCCTCACAGAGGAAGTTTGGTCACGCCCAGGCTTGGCGCCGGCGGCCGGAGGCGGCGGTTGGCCGGAAAAACCCAACACAAACACTTAAAAGCAAGGTTGGGAAAACCTATTTTCAGAGGCTTTCGGCCCAAACTAACTTGATGGAATTTGTCCAAATGGTGTTTAAGGCTTACCTGGTTGGTTGGCCGGCGACCAAAGGCGATGGCAACGGCCGGAGATCGAGCTCGGCAACACCCTGGTGCAACTACAGAGGTAAGCATACTTCATGTAAAACCCTTCATGCAATTGCATGAGAAACTTCTAGACAACCCTACGAACTCACCTGAGCCACCAGACGATGACTGGGAGCGGCGACGATGGCCGGAGCACAAGCTCGGGCAAACCTTGAAGTGCTCTAATGGCGAAATCCAACCCGAGGCTCTTGAGGTCTTGCAACTTGGACCAAATGGGCCCCCTCGGTGCCGTGAAGCTTTCCAAGACGATGGCCGGCGGCGTGGGGGAGCGACGGCACCGGGCGGCGAAGCTTGGCCGTGAGGAAGACAACCCGAAAGCTAGGGCATGGCTGCAAGACTTCGATCCTCAACCGATCGCGCTCAAACTTTGTGGAGGCTTCCCTGGCGACCAACAGAGGATTTCCAACGTAGCCGATCTTAGTTCCGACGGTCGGATGGAGCCCGCGCGCAGATCTGGCCGGAACTTGGTTTCCGGCAATCTTCTCCCACCCGCCGGCAACCGGAGCACGGCGGCGGCTCGGGCTTCACAGGGATGATACACTCGACTTCAGGAAGAGTTTGATGGGGTCCAAGGGCCACTTAAAAAAAGAAGGTTTCAAGATCTTACCTTGCCGGAAAATCAAGGAAGAAGAAATGGCCCGCGGCGGCGCACGGCGGAGCCCGGCGTTGGGTTCACCCTGGCTCGACGTCACGCACACAGAGGGACACCCAATTGATGTTTGGATCAACCTGGACCTTCCCAAACACCTCCCTCACCAACAACCGAAGAGGATGCCTTCTTTAATGGTTATCTTGGTCCTCTCCGGCGATGGAAGGACGGCGGCCGACGGTGTAACGCCCGTGGAGAGAGCAGAGGGAGATGAGAGGTCTGGTGCTGGACAGCTAGGGCTAGGGTTTCTGGATTGCTAGGGTTACAAAGAGAGCCCTAATACATATATATACACATGTAACAAGATGCTTAAAACCCCCTCAACTCAAGGTATTTTGTGCTGGGTCCCTCACAGAATATTTATTTCACACTCTGGTCCTTGTCCATGAAGCGGCACAGTAATCGGAGCATAAAATATAGGGGTTCGTGTGCAAGATATGGCATCTTTTGCTATTTTTCATGTTTTTCGAGGCATTCGAGTCGCCAAACGGAAAAACGGACACCACCACGACGTCCGGCTCGACGAAATCTATAAAGTAGTGTATTTGGTTCCTCAGTTTAGTGCCCCTAAAAATGTTTGGCCCATTTAATACAGTAATTTCTACTGTATGTCACGCATCCCGATGCTTCAGAGCCGTCAAACGCAAATTTCCTCAGTGCCATTGCGTTCAGAACGACGAAGCGGTTAAAATTGACTACCTGGACAATTATGTTCGGAGTCGAGACAATGGATTGGTCAATGTTGGCCGGCGAGGGAATTAAATCAGGGGCTACTATTCATTGGTACTATTCACTTAAGTCGCGGGTCCCACCCGTAACTTTGCTGATTTCTGGACAATCCGATCGTCGGATCGAAAATCTGTTTATACCATTTTTACTCGATTCAACGAGACGGTCACACTGGTGATATCAGATTTTGAGATCAAACTCCGATCAAAAAGACGAGGAATAATACATTGAAAACTGTGCAATTTGCACACCGGTACACAACCACTTAGGTTTCATTTGCATTTAAATTTCACGAGTCTTACAACAGCAGAATCAGCATCTCCCACAGATGACTCTGCAAAACAAAGGAGAGAAAAGAAAAAGAAGGGGAGAACCCCCAACGGGTGTGAGAACTACATCAACACGTAGTTCTCAGTGGGTGCCGCCACCAAGCCCGACGGTCTGCCCACTAAGTCTACTAGAGGTATAAGATAACAATGCAGTGAAAATCTGAACAAGAAAAGCTGGAAGTACTCTACAGCTACCATGCCTCTATCTAAATGCTCAATGGGTGGTATAGATGAAAATATATGCAACTACTCGCACCCAAGGTGCTCAATCGACCCAATCGAACTGACTGCCTCATAGGGTCCAGTCAAGCCTGCGCCTACCTACTGCCACACATCCACAAGAGGACGGGACTTACGTAGGGCGTCCGTGACTGCCAAAACTAGCCCAGCGAGAGGGACTACATCCGTGACTGCCTAAAAAAGGCCCAGCCAGAGGAACAGCATCGACAAGTCGCGATACAAAAGTAACAGGCCCACTCCGGACGGGGCACTTGAGGGGCGCGACCCCACCGAGGAAAAAGGTATCCGCGCACTCTGTCGAGCTCAAAGTGGCTCCTGCAGGCTATAGTCAAAATCCACGCTCACTCTCAGAACGGAAGGACTCAGGATCCTCAAACATCTCGCACAACGGTCGGAGTATTCTCGACGACTCAGCTGATCAGCTCTCTCGAATCTCGAGACACTAGCAAACTCCACCAACTCGTGGCACAAAACACACTGGCTGGAGATACTCCACAGCCGGGATCGACCCACAACTCAGGGCTAACAAACCGGTCGGACAACACTCAACGACCCGGGACCACCGTCAACCCCAACGGTTCCCAACAACACTGACCGGAAGATACTCGACGGCCCGGGACCACCGTCTACCCCAACGGCTCCCACAACACTAGCACAAGTCTAAACTCAGCTACCAGACTCCACTCAGCCCCCAGGCACGAGTACAACAATGTCCCACAGAAACCTGACCCCTCGGCCCACTACCCGGGCGAGGCAACACTATGTCCAGGAAAGATGCAAGGTGTGGGATGTCTAAAGCATAAAAGAACCTAGCCCAAGTGAAGGTTCTCTACTGGTCTGGTTAAACATGTAGCATATGACGGGGATGCTAGGTCAAGTTCCAATAATAACATTTAAATAAACTGAAACATAAGCAGAAAACATTAATGGATATAATCACCAAAACCAATCAAAATACGCCTCATCTCCCTAAACATGCTCTCAACTAGCATAGGTGAACACAATCATCGAACATATAATAACTCAAAGGTATCTAATGTGT
Source organism: Tillandsia leiboldiana (assembly GCA_029204045.2). Taxonomy (NCBI): domain Eukaryota; kingdom Viridiplantae; phylum Streptophyta; class Magnoliopsida; order Poales; family Bromeliaceae; genus Tillandsia; species Tillandsia leiboldiana. The sequence continues at coordinate 19,896,757 of CM055076.1, read as the reverse complement.
ACCATAAATCATGTAAGCCTCAATCCACATGAACTATATCATTCTTATGCTCACATCTCAAAGCTATAGGTTGTACAATGAATTATGCATGCTCTCAATTACCAGACATGAATATCTTATCTTGCAAGTTTCCATAAGGCATAACTGATTATCATATCATACAATTCCTCAAACCAATGTCATTATCAAGCTTGCGTCTTAATCAAATATTGGTACCCTAACATGCATGCATTCTATTAAATAGAATTAGAGAACCGTCCACCGGTTCTGGAGACGAAGTACCCACCTGATTCGCTTTCCGCAGGCAAAGCCGAAGTCGGTGAAGTGCGCAGCCACTTGCTAACAAAATCCACTGGAACTGCACCCTCGGTACACAGTCGCACCAGCCTCTGCTGAAACCAACAACACAGCCCACAATTAAACAACATCACAAATTACCCACAGCAAACACTTGCTGTTTTTTTCAAAACAGCACAAAGACGGCCCTTTTTCACCTGCAATCTGTCCTCAGAAAAATCTAGAAAAACCACCATTGCGATCCTCGCGACGAGTAGATACAAATTGAGTATTTATACACCTCAATCCGACACCAGTAGGCCAAAATATAAATGAAACACTGTAGCAAGCCAAACAATCCACAATACAATTCTGCAGGAAAAACAGTCCCAAAGAAGCTCCATTATCACCTTCGACGAGTCCTCCAAAAATTCCAATAAAAATACGGGTGCGTTCCTCTCGAAGAGTAGATGACGATCGAGTCCTCATACACACCAATCCGATGCTCGTAGGTCAAGATAGAAAATCGACAAGCCTCTGTTGCCCAAAATCTCATAACAGAAAAGGGGGTCACAAAACACCTCGGGAAACATGCCAAAAACCCAAAACCAGGCGAAGTGATCAGTACATAAATCGAAGGCATACCTCTCGTGAACGCGCTGCCACAAAAATCGTCTTAAAATTCCATCGGAGTGATCCAGGGTGCCTAGCGGACTGAAATGCGACGGAAATGGGCCACCGAAGAGGAAACGTCGCACTGTGCCAAAACGCCGAAGTCGTCGAGGTCGCGCCTTCCAAAAATTCCAAAACTCCTCCGCAAGATGCAGCACAAGAAGATCAACAAAGTTACAAAAGGGCTCAAGGGCTAAGGAGCTCGGGAAAAGGGGAAAAAGGCCCAAGCAAAGGGCCTATTTATAGGCCCTCCACGAAAAAGAGCAAAAGCCCACCTTAATGGGCTTTCGGGCCCAAGATTCGGGCGCCCGAAACCTTTCGGGCGCCAACAGTGCCCGATCGCCAGCCGTCCATCGCGCGCCCGGAACGCCCCTGTCGCGCCACGTCGCGCCGAACAGGGGACAGCCAAACCGGCCCCCCACCAAGCGCCGCGTGGCCTGCCGCGGACGCCGACGCGTGGCGCGCCCGAGCGCGGGAACCGCCCGTCAACGCGCGCCCGCGTGCGCGCACGTCGCGCTGTCGGCGACCATGCCAAGCACGCACCCCGAGGCACCTGCCACCCTACTCCGTGGACCGCGCTCGTGCACCAGCCAATCCCACGACGCCACGTGTCCACACCGGACCAATCGGGAAACGCCACGTGGCACACACCCCCCGCTGCACCGCGCGCCTGCCCGCGCCCGCGCTCCTGCCCGCGCCTGCTCCGCCGCCTGCATAGCCGCGCTCCGCTGCTGCCCGCCGCCGCCGGCGATGCCCAGCCGGCCGGAACAGTAACCCAACACATCGAAATCCGTGTTTTCGCATCCGAGCTCCGAAAAATAAAAGTAAATAGTCCATTTCGATCGTTTTCGCGTGCTGAATCCAAATCCGCTGTCCGTTTTGCCTAATTCCATTTCTTAAATTTATCGAAAATTCCCAGAAAAGTGAACTTGATCCATTTTTCGTGCCGGGTCAAATCCTGGGTTCCAATACGCGCGCAAACCCCTCTATCACCCAACATGGGCCTCTAGAAGCTGCTGATCAACCAATAACCTCATCGCGGGGATCCGGGTCCTCACATCCTCCCCCACTAAGAGAAAGTTTCGTCCTCGAAACTAACACAACTCAAACAGGAGTCACAAATACCAAGGGTAAGTACTCAACCTCACCGTCTCCAGCTCCTAAGTCACTACTCACTCCCCGTGATTACTCCTCAACAACAACAATAGCTAGTACGGCATGGCCCGGTTGGGCAATTCTCTCATCTCGCGAGCCAGAATTCGCAACGGGCGTCCCTCGTACTCCAAACACTCACAGATCTCCAAAAAGAACGAGTCAATCACGGGCAAGGGATCCACAAGCCAAAACACCTCTGAGCTGAGACGTGGAAAAACCTCAGGGACTCCAACAAAAAGGCTGGGGCAGGGGGGAAACAATAAGCTCCAAAAATCAAACCCTCCGTACCAACTCAACCAGGATAATCCAAACCACCCCCACGCAACCAAACAGGAAAGAGAAAGGCCCAACATCAGGAATATCATCAACCCCAACTCTCAATTTAGAAAACTACCGACAACAGCGAAAGGTCCGCAAATTTCGAAAGGCCAGTGCCTTCACCCCAATAAAACAAGAACAGGCTTCGACACCGTCTCCATTCTGGAGCAGCCTTTCGAAGTTTTCGGCCCGTTCGCAAGCCTCAGCATACAGACGTGAAAAAGGGAGAGAAGTGTTGAAGCTATTCCTGCTGTGGCAGCACAACGAAGACTATAATCCAACAGTAACTCCACAGCCCCTAAGGGAGACATCACTATACTCGCAAATCCAACACCCAACACTGGCAATGCTAAAATCGGCGCTGGTATCAATTCCAACATCCAATCGTCAAGCTCTACTGGCACTGCCCAGTCCAAAAAAAGCTCCTCGCTTCACAAACAGTGTCGGTCTCGGCCAATTTCGAATATCATCTATTTTTGGCCGAATTCCAATCCGTCGCTCCTACGGCTGGAACATCGTGGCCCACGAAGGTAAGCTCCCAAAGTTGAAACTCGCACCTCAACAACAAGGCATACAGCTTCTTCCTCGCAGACCCTGTAGCACTATCCACAAGTGCTCCTCAAGATCGAAGTCACTCAGGGAGTCAATCCAATATCTAAGCAGAACACTTTTATCAATCCGTCCAAGTACAGCTGAAACACCCAATTCCACAATTCATAAAGGTAGCAGGGCATTAGTCAATCCCCTTGGCCTCATTATGAGCTCATAATGCCCTTACCGTGTCCTGAACACCATCTTGGCAAAATCCTCGGCTGCAAGATTCCAAGCTGATACATGCCTCACAGAAGAACAACTACCGGAGTATAACTCAATCAATGGCCCTAAACATAACCCGGACCTGCTAGTGCTCAAACCACAAAAGAACCCCTCACAGTCGTGTACCAACGACGTGGCACTAGGTCCAATAGACCCCTCGATCCATCAGATCCTGCGACCGTGCCATCAGCTCTCTCTGCTCCACAGGTGATATCAAATAAGGTGCTGTCAAGGTTGACGCGGTTCCCAAAACCACGTCAAACGCAATCTCAAACTTCCTAACGGCGACATCAACATCAGCTCAGGTGGACTCACACCCGGGGTCTTACGGGCAAAAGGGGATATTCTTGAGTCCCGGTGCCGCCGTAGGCACCTCACACACTGTCGCTATAACCTGTGTGCTCTGATTGTCCCTACAACCAAGTCTCTTATTGTCTGCCTCGCAGAAGATCAAAGTCCTTTCTCTTTCCACAGTCAACCATCATGGGGTACTGTGCCAACCAAATCTCAGGCACTAGGTCAAAACACCAACTACCACAAAAACCAATAAGTCTGCCAGTATAACTCGCGGCCTCAACCGCACTGGACAAGATCCACAGCCTCCTCCACATGCACAACACTAACAGGAACCTGTACCTCAAGTGCATGTGGTAACGACTCTATCTCTAGTCCATGCAGGGATGCACAATGCTCCAACTCAAACTACTGTAATGAAATCACACCTACGACAGCTCGATCCACTGTCGTGGCGCCCTACAACCAGGCAGCATAGACCCATCCGCTCGACGCAAGTGGTCGTCGTTCCGTCTGCCTCGTCATCAAAATCCGGTCTGCCAGAAAATGCCTATACCAATCACATAGGGAGCATGACCTCTGTCTCTGCTCACACTGAGACGACGAACGTGGTCCTCCGCAGATAACACATCCACGCTACTGCTGCTGCTGCTACTAATGCTGGTACTGCTATCGGGGTCCACCCGACCCCTGGCGTCACAAAAATCCACAATCCTGGAGAAGGAAATCGAGAATGCCTCTGCCGGCCGATCTGTCCTCCATCAGCTAGTGCCAAACGCCTCTATCCAGAACTCACCTCTGGCGGTAGATCCCTATCCAAAAGGAATTGTAGCGCCATGCTCCACTCGAGCCTACTCCATCGAGGCATCTATAATCCAAAACGGAGGAACTGAATAACTGAAAGATATCCTGGCGCAATCCACTCCCAGTCACACATATCCTATGCGCCTCGTCCCTCAAAATCTGGAGCGCGCAGTTCAACAACGGCATAAACTTTCTGACACAAGGAGGCTCTCAAATAGTCTCTGTCACGCCCCGGGTGTAAACCAGAACCTGGGCTCGCCAACAGATCCGCCGTGCACACAGAATTTTTCATGTACACGAAGCGCTGGTAACCTGCTCAGATATAAGAGTTACAATAAAAGAGCATAATACAGAGCTGAACTAAAAAGAACTACATAATAATCTCAGATTGGAAATAAGATACAAGCTGTAATAATACAATAAACTCCCAGCTCACAGAAATAAATACAACCAGCTGGCAAAAGCCAGACCCAAAAGTAAAATGCTATAGTCTGAGATACAAAAGGGGTACAATACAAGTCTATCCACTCTCATGGTCGGGGCAGACGATCTAGCTAGTCCGCTATCCTCTTACCTCGATCTGCCGCTGATGGCCCAGCAGCTCCCGCAGACGACTCCGCAAAACAAAAGGAAAGAGACAGAAAACAACAATGGGGGGTGAGAACTACTAGATAAACCAGTAGCCTCCCCCTAGTGGGTAAATTCTCAACTCTGACGGACCCACTAGGACTACTAGAGGCAAAAAGGAAAGAACAGCGGTAAGCTATAAAGGCTGCTGATAAAAAGGAAACTACCACTACTATGCCTCTAAATGCCATGTAGAACGAAGTGACTGAATGTATGCATCAGTATCTAACATGACTGCCTGAAATAACCCAATCAATGAACCAGTAAGGACTGGTACTGCCTGCTGTGCCTTGCCGTATCGGGTATGCTGGCCGACGCATAACACCGATGAAAAGAAGGAGTCTCAAGGACTCAAAGCCTGCCTGTCGCACATTCCGGAGTGGCACTCGAGGGGAGCGACCCACACGAGTAAAGTATCTCAGTAATAAGTATCATAAGTGTCATAAAACAGCAGGACTGGATCACGACTCTGATCAAAGTGGGAAAAACCATCCACTAAAGAAATCTGATACCCAATCTGATGCAATAGCACTCAATAAGTGGGAAACTCCATCCACTAGCAAAAAGCCCGATCCCCAATCTGATGCACAAGTAAACATCCGGTCAACCGCCTGATGTCCGCGGTCGCCGCAATAACCCATAAGTCCAAAGCCTGATAAAGTAATCAACATCTGGCCAACCGCCAGATGTCCGCGGTTACCACAATGCCCCACAACCCATAATCGAGTCTAACCTGTCTCAGAATCAATGGCCTCAACTACACTACCCCCAAAACCCTGCTCAAACCGAGCAACATGCATCTGAATGCAAAGGAGAATAATAAAACATGGTTTCTCCTAAGTCAAGTCCCAGTATGATAGTGTAGTAATAAATAGTGGCCTAACTAAATGTCCATACCAGCATGCAATTGTCCTCTTTTAAAACTGTAGGAAAGTGTCTGATGTTTATTTTAAAAAGATTGATCTTAATATACCAACATGATAAGTCACTTGCATGTGAGATTATGATATAGCATTTGTCTCAACAACAGTGTCCCAATTTAACATAAATAAGTTATCATATAATCTGTGGGGTCAACATGTATGGTTCTCAAATAGGATATCAGATGTCACATTTAATTTAGGGGAGTCCTAATAATCCTAGTGAGCAAGTCAAAAATGAGGTAAGCAACAACCACCCACCTCGGAAAGCGCAATCCACACCCAAATAGTCTCCTCACTGTCCACAGTCCTCTAATCCCGCAGCTCACTAAAAACAGTGCACAACTGTACAGAACAACGCACCCGGTATAAATACAAATCCCAAAAATACAGTATTTGCTGTTTTCCAAACAGCACGAAAAAAGTGGAGTTTTCACCTCTGTACAGTGCTCCGAAAAAACCAGAAAAAAATACGGTTGCGTTCCATGCGACGAGTAGATTGAAATCGACTACTTATACGCCTTGATCCGATGCTCCTAGCCCAAGATATAAATCGAACAAGTTGGTGCTGTCCAGAGTTCATCACAGAAAAAGAGGGGTCAAAGGTGTCTGGAAAGCCATGCCAAAAGTGCAAAACGGAGCAAAGTGATCAACAAGAAAAACGAATCCTTACCTCTTAAGAACGTGCTGCCGCAAAAATCGCTCAAAAATTCTTTCTGGTTTGCCCACAGTGAATTTTTGAGTGAACTGCGACGGTAACGGGCCGAAATGGGGGAAAAACCGAGGCGTACTGTAAAATCGTTATCGCCGTTGTCGAGCCTCCAAAAATTCTGGAAATCAACCAAGAGATCAACAATAACTAGAGGAACAACTTTTGTAAAGGACTCTCCCTCTCATTCTCTCTCTATGCTTCGAAAAAAGGAGAGAAATAGAGGAAGGTGGAGGTGTATATATAGGCCCAACAAACAATTCCAGAAATGACGGCTGTGTCCCAACATTCAGGCGCCCGGGAGAAGTGGGCCGCTACTGTGCGGCCCAATTTACGAACACTGTGCGCGCCCGGAAGAGCCCGGGCGCGACACATGTCCGCAAAACAGCGGACAGCGTGTCCAGTCCCTCGGCTCGGCGCCAGCCGCAGGCTCGCCGCCACGTGGCGCGGCGCCGCCCCGCCCGACACGGCGGTCGGCGCGGCAGCGCGCCTGCGCCCGCGTGCGCGTACGGCCGCAGCCGCGCGCGCCCCCGCGTGCACCGCATGCACGTGAGCCGCCCAATCCGGGGCCGCCACGTGGCGCGCCCCGGTCCATGCACCGGCCGCGCCGCCCCGTGGACCGCGCAGCGCAGACCCGCCAATAGGCGGTTGCCACGTGTCCCACCGGTCCACCGTGCACCAGCGCCCAATTCCCGTGGACCAGGCGTCGTGCACCGGCCCAATCACGGCCTGCCACGTGTCCCGCCGGTCTACCGTGCACCAGCGCCTAAACTCCGTGGACCAGACACTGCGCACCGGCCCAATCATGGCCTGCCACGTGTCCTAGGCCGGTCCACGGCTCCCCCAAGCACCAATTTGCACCGAAAACTTTCGGGTGTCCGTTTTTGGGCGTCCGGACTCAGAAAAATTCAAGTAAATAGCCGTTTTCAAGCGTTTTTCCGCGCTGAATCCAAATATGGCCTCCAATCAGCCTGAAACCACTTCGAAAATTCGGTAAACTCAGCCGAAAGACAGGCTCTAACCCAAACCCTCTCTGAGTCCATCCAACACATCCCTTTGACATGTTATGGGCCCGACACACTAATAATAGGTGTTCCACACCCCGAAACATAGGGAAAAGCTACACGGGGATCTGGGTTACTACAGTCTCTCCATCACCACCAACCACGCTTATGCCTCCAAAGGCTCCAACTCAATTCCGCGAATCGAGGTGGTTCATCTGCCGAAACTGGCTCAACTGATCGATGATGTCCCACAGCTCATCAGCTGTCAGCTATCCACCCTGCCTCGGTGCCACAGCGCTAATCGTCGGCACAGAGGGGGCTACTCGCACCATCGGCGCCACTGAGGATACTGCAACCGAGTGGTCTCAGGAGGAAAGCATAGTCGGGCTGCCCGCTGCTCCGACAACTGTGTCACTCAAACCAGCAGCCCACTCCGCCGCTGATAAAACTCAGACAATCCAGTCGCCTGGGCCCGGAGCTCTCTGACCTCAATCCGTGTATCCGGCCCAAACCAACCGCTCAGGCACCACAACTGCCACAGGATGCACACCGGTCAAAACTCAGCGTCGGGGAGACACTGCTCACCACGACAAAACCCACAAACAGCACACAACAAACACTCGACCCAATCCAGCGAAAGTCTAGGGCATGTCACTCATTCCACAGTATTATGTTGTCTGCAGCCAACATAATCACTTAGGAGAATAAACATGCCGATCACTCATCCTGTCCCTTGGGAGAGGTATAAAACTCAATCAGGACTCTCGCTAAAAATCACGACTCTCACGAAGTCATCCTAGGGTCCAACCACAAGCCTAGGGTTTCTAAAGTCCACCATGACCTACATCCTAGGCTCTAATACCACTCTAATCTGTCACGCCCCGGGGTCGAAACTGCGACCCGGGCTCGTCAACAGATCCGCCGCCTATACAGAACACCGCATAGGCGAAGCGTCCAACCTGCAAAGAAAAACTACTATAGCTAAACAGATATCAGAGCTGTAAAATAAAAATACAATATCCACATCCCAAACAAGATCAAATACAAAATCCTCAAATACAAAAACTCAGAACTCAGTAGGGAGGAAATCCTGAAATAAATAATACATAAGTGTACAGGCTCTCAGTACAAGTCATAACCTCACTACAATAATCTCTCATAAGCATAAATAAAACTAATCTACGGACTATACTACAAGTCTCTAATGTGGGGGTACAGCTACTCTCCAAAGACAGGTAGGGATCAAGCTCGCGACTCCCTCGCCTCGAACAGCAACAGCAGAATCAGCATCTCCCACAGATGACTCTGCAAAACAAAGGAGAGAAAAGAAAAAGAGGGGGAGAACCCCCAACGGGTGTGAGAACTACATTAACACGTAGTTCTCAATGGGTACCGCCACCAAGACCGACGGTCTGCCCACTAAGTCTACTAGAGGCATAAGATAACAATGCAGTGAAAATCTAAACAAGAAAAGCTGGAAGTACTCTACAGCTACCATGCCTTTATCTAAATGCTCAATGGGTGGTACAGATGAAAATATATGCAACTACTCGCACCCAAGGTGCTCAATCGACCCAATCGAACTGACTGCCTCATAGGGTCCAGTCAAGCCTGCGCCTACCTACTGCCACACATCCACAAGAGGACGGGACTTACGTAGGGCGTCCGTGACTGCCAAAACTAGCCCAGCCAGAGGGACTACATCCGTGACTGCCTAAAAAAGGCCCAGCCAGAATGATAGCATCGACAAGTCGCGATACAAAAGTAACAGGTTCACTCCGGACGGGGCATTCGAGGGGCGCGACCCCACCGAGGAAAAAGGTATCCGCGCACTCTGTCGAGCTCAAAATGGCTCCTGCAGGCTATAGTCAAAATCCACGCTCAGTCTCAGAACGGAAGGACTCAGGATTGTTGGGTTATATGAATAAAAGGATCTAAATAGGGGAAAAAACACCTAGAGGGGGGGTGAATAGGTGTAAACCATAAACACTCAAAAATCTTTGCGATATAAAAACCCAATGCGGAAAAATAAATAACACGCAGAGATTTTTACGTGGAAAACTCCAAACCGGAGTAAAAAACCACGGGACCGATAACACGGTGAAATCCACTAGAATTAAACACGTACAAGGTGATATACCGTACTCACAGACGACTCAACCTTTTCCATACGCTCCTAGTTGATCTTCTCCGCTCGCTCCAGACGCTTCTCGAATCCACGATGTGCGTCCAACGCCGAATCCACGGCGTCCAACGTCGAGTCCACGACGTCCGACCGAATCCACGGTCTTCACCCAGTAGCACGCTTCGAATCCACGAACGTACCTCGCTCCGAATCCACGAGAGCGGTTGCACCTTGAATCCACAAGGCCACGCGAGTCCACGCGCCGATTTTGGGGTAAATCGTTGTTTTTGGGTGGTGATGATCCGCCGAATACTTAGATCAAAGATAGATAGGAAATACCATCTAAGTATTCATTAGTTTGATTCAACTCAAAATGTGAGTATGAAAACCTAGAATCAAACTAATCAATATAGATGAAGAAACATAGAATTAATCTAGTTATTTCCTTTCTTCTCTATATGTGGATCTGAGGCCGTATAAGATGATATTTGATTATGACGGCTATTTTGATTTACGGCCTCTTTTTGGACTAACCCTAGAAAAAGAATCATAGGGTCTATTTATAGGTTAGAAACCCTTGGAAGAAGATAAGGATCAAAAACTAACCTTTTCTGGAGTTTTTACATGACGACGATCCGGATCGGAGATCGGCGATCCGGATTGCAGTAGCGAGAAAAACAGATTCCAGAAAAACGAAGGTTCGGGATCCGGATCGAAGTGCTTGATCCGGATCATTCATACAGTTCACCAAACATCAACGTTCGGGATCCGGATTGCAGTAGCCTGATCCGGATCGTTCAAATAAAATGGTAAACTCAATGTTCGGGATCCGGATCAAGGGAAGCTACGATCCGGATTGAACTGGTGTATGAACGAACCACCTTCGGGATCCGGATTGAACAATCTGATCCGGATCCTGAACATGTCCCATGTCCAGTTTTTGATATTTATGCAATAACAAATCCATCCAAGTGTTTCTACGCTATAAGAAGTATTCGGATCACCAAAGATATTAAGTTGAACATACCTGATCCTTTTGAATTCTTCTTTCTTGAGATTGAGTTATATGATCCAACTTCCTTTACCTTCAATCTTCAAGACTTAACCGAATTCACGAAATACGCCAACTCAAATTCCGTAACAATCTCCCCCTTTGGCGGTTTCGTGACAAAACATAGATCCACTCAAGAAAATTCAAAAAGATATTTTTGTTGCTATCACCATACAACAAAAATTTACAATGGAGATCCAAAATAAAATACATGAGTTAAACTCCTAAAACAGACTCTAGACTTAGACATCTGTACTCTCTGCAAAAGAAATCATTCTTGACAAAAGAAATCGTTAGATACCTCAAGAATTTTATATCATTCAAAAACCACCTACAGAGATGAAGTTTATACTCATTTATACTTACCATGACATTTATACATTCAGATATGTAAACTGATCATAGTTAAAACACCAACATATCTTTAGTGCAATCAATCACCAAATGTCATGTTAGTGAACATCAACTTGTTAGTTATATTACATGCCCAAATAGTTAGTCGAATAGTTAGTCGAGGCATGCATTCAAACCCAAATGAAAACCGAAAGTTGAAGTTCTACTTACCTTTCAAGTTGAGGTTATACTTACCTCTATAGTTTCAAGTTTTCTCAGTAACCATTGTATCATAGTATCATTGTTTATACTTCTCTCTCCCCCTTTTTGTCACAAAAATTAGCCAAAAAATACCAAAATGGAGAGAATGGTTAACAGTTCAAGTTCCAAAAGTTTGAGAACAAAAACTTAAAACTAAAACTTAAAGACCTGCACAAAAGAAAGTTAAAAAAAAAATGAAGTTCCTGCACAAGAAAATTATTAAACATATGCATAATAAACAGAAATTGGAAGGATACGGATTATTCAGACTCCTCTGAACTGATACAGCCAAGAATTTGGAAGATTTTCTTTAATCTCTTGTTCATTGATGACTGATTCTTATTTACTTTCTTTATTTCTTCCTTTACCTCAATGAGCTCATTTGATATATGTTCTTGCTCGTTGGAGAGCCTTTGCTGTTCTTTATAGATCGAGGTAACTGATGCATCATCATCAGACGTTGATGGAGGTGCTTGTTGTGCTGGTTGGACTGGAGGAGTTGCTGCCGGTGCAGAGGTTGTCGCTTGTTGTTGTTGTGCTCGTTGTCGGTGAGGAGGTAATATGGGCTCATCTTGCTTTGTCGAGAGAGACTTTACAATTGTTGTTTCATTGATCGTTCCTAGACTGTGCATGTAGGAACTCACATTCGTGTCAGCTTTAAATTTTCGAAGAATGCGCATGATGATCATTGGATAAGGTAGTCTCTCTGAAGGGTGAGCATGTTCCACATAGCGAGCCATCCTCGCCCAAATGATGTAAGGGATGTTTAAGTTTGCTCCCATTGCTGCTGTCGGGTTTCCAAGAAGATAAAGGAATAACATCCTATCCCATCGAAGAACCTTCGTGTTCATATTTGGAAGGACGTTATAGCAGACAATGAAGTTTAAGTAGCGATACTCAGGTCGTAGCTCCTTTGAAAAGACTGAGTTTCCTGCTGACGGAGTATCGGGCACACAGATGCCATCAACTACCACTCTCCAGGAGTTGGTGTTGAAAACTTGATTCTTCAGGTAATGAGCGCCATCGGCTCGGGCCTGCATCCCTAATACCTCCCCAATCAGTTGAGGGGTTACTTTAATCTTAACATTCTTGACCAATGTTTGAAAGTCTCGACGACCGCTCTCCTGATCAACGAGATAGCAAGAATTTTGATAGAACATCCTCACTGAGTGAAGACAATACCCAGTGGTCTCCGGGAAGTCGCAAATAGGAGCAAGACCTATCTGGTCAAACAAAGTCCCAAATGGCCGAGAACGCTCCTTCAAGGCTTTGACATCAACATGCCTTTCGCCAATGCATTCCCTGTTTTCAAAATCCTTTATCCTAGCCGAGCTGATAAAGTCTTGTGGAGGTGCTTGGCTATCAACTGGTTGCTCAATGGAGATTCCTCGAGCACTCCCTCTTTTGCGAGCAACACTTTTTCTTCTTGTCTTCCCAGAAGTTTCTTCCATTGGAGCTTTGCCCTTTTCAGCAGCAGTAGGCGGAGCCTTCGACGTTACCGCAGGCGCTTTTCACTTTGAAGCAGTGGGAACAGTTGTTGCTTCAACTTGAAGCTCATCCCAATCAATTGATTCCGTTTCAGATTCCGTATCGGAATCATCTTTCGCTTTCTTCGCTTTCTTAGCCCTCTTGGGCTTGACAGTGTCTCTCGTATGTACCATAGCAGCCAGAAGGAAAATGATCCAGGTGATCACCATTGCTATTGGTTTCTTGTGAAAAGAAATCCTGTGAGCAACACCTCAAGAACACGAAAAAATTGTTAATTTTCAAAAATTAGAAAAATTGTACCCAAACAATCATTATCGTGTAGAGAGACTAGGAATCAAATTAGTTTTGCAAAAGGAAATTTTAAAAATAGATCAATTGCATGATTTTGGAAAATTCCCATTATATGCCCTAAAACCGAAATTTTTGAAATCGACGACCAAAAAACCGTTTATCTTAAGAATACCTAGCATATAATCAAAACTAATCCACCCAGAGTTCTTATTTCAAAAGAAATTTGATCAAAAACCATCCACAAATGAAATTGATATAAGAAATTCATTACGTTTTGAGGAGGAATAAGAAAAACTGTGAAAAACCGAGATTTTGATCAATAAAACTTACTTGGAATTGAAGAACTTGAGTTTGAAAGCTTCCAAGATGGATGAAATCTAGAGAGAGAAGCTCTGGAAACTTTGGAACAAAAGATTGGAGTAAAAGAGATCAAAACCCTTTTGTTCTATATAAAACCCTAGCCGCGATCCGGATCAGTTCGTGATTACGATCCGGATCGGCTACCCGCAGTGAAAAACTGCGTTCGGGATCCGGATCGGCAGGTCCAATCCGGATCGGCTGCCCGTAGAAGAATATCTGCGTTCGGGATCCGGATCGGCAGGTCCAATCCGGATCGGCTCCAACTTTTTCTTTAGAAAATTTCAGAGAAATTCTAGAAAAACCAGAAAAAGATTGTAAGCACTTATGTGTATCAACTTTAAACGAAAATCATCGTTTCATACAACAAGAAATAGATTATACCAAATCTATCAATAACATCCAACAAATGAAACGAAAATTTATAAAAATTAAATCCCTTAAAGTTGAACAACTTCAATTACATCTAACTTGATCTTATGAGTAATGCCTTTATCAAATCATCAATTCGGTAAAGAAAATGAAATACAAAGATCAATAGATGTCTAACATCCCCGATAAGTTAGATAATATATCTAGTCAATTTATTGAAGAGAGTGGCTCTTTGAGCATCTTTCATTAAAAATCCCACCTTATACCAACCTTGAAATTTTGACAGAGTCAAGTATTTCAACATGCATTTTAATTAATCAAACTTGAAAAACCTTGCTTGGTATACATGTGGTAGCTGCACACAGTACTCGGACGACCGAGGTGGTAGCTCTTTCCTCCATGTGGTGGTAGTTTTCACACTCCTCATTGGGATGTAACTCTTTCCACATCTTTTGAGCACAATACTTTTTCTTTGACTCCCCCTCAATTGGCTATCAATTATCTAAGATATAAAGCATTTAGCCAAATATTGATCTCGATTTCATACTCGACTAAACAGTCAAATAAGATAAAAACTATACCAAGAGATCATCGAGAGAGAAATTGACTTTGATCAAAACAAAGATGAGTTAATTGACATAAATGATCATTGCATCAAATGAAATATTATAATATCTAAAGCATAATAGATTTCTAAATATATAAAAGGATGCAGTTAAAGTCAATAAAACTAATGCTCAATTAATGTTCTATGTCTAAGCATAGATAATGAACAAAAACACAAAAACAAAACCTAACCTAAACAAGAGTTTCAAAAAGAGGTTATTTCAAGGAAAGCATTCCAATTGCTTTACGCAAATGAATAAACGTTTTTGATCCAAAGGTTTTGTTAAAATGTCAGCTAATTGATCTTCAGTTGAAATGTAGGAAATTTGAAGAATATTTGATTCAACTAGCTCTCTAAGAAAATGATATCTAAGTTCAATGTGTTTTGTTCTAGAGTGCAACACATGGTTTTTTGAAATGTTTATAGCACTTGTGTTGTCACATAAAACAGTTACCGAAGTTGCTGAAATCCGGAAGTCGCTCAACACGCTTTTCATCCAAATAAGTTGAGTTGAACAACTACCCGCTGAGATGTATTCCGCTTCGGCAGTCGAGAGTGCAATGCAGTTTTGCTTTTTACTATGCCATGCAACAAGACAATGGCCAAGATAAAAACATGCACCACTCGTACTTTTCCGATCATCCACAGATCCTGCCCAATCGGCATCTGAGTATCCAATAATATCTAAACTTGTTCCCATAGGATACCAAATTCCGAAGTTTACAGTTCCTTTGACGTACCGGATGATCCGTTTCACCGCTTTCAGGTGAACCTCCTTTGGTGCTGATTGATATCTCGCGCAAATCCCAACACTAAAGGATATATCCGGGCGACTAGCTGTGAGGTAAAGTAGACTTCCAATCATGCTGCGATAGAGTTTCTCGTCTACATTATCACTAAGAGATTCACTTCCTAATCCCTTATTGCTAGTTCCCATAGGAGTAGGAAAATCTTTAGAAACTTCTAATCCGAATTTCTTTACCAACTCCTTTGCGTACTTGGATTGACACAGATGGATGCCTTCATCATTTTGTTTCACTTGCAATCCAAGAAAGTATGTCAGTTCGCCCATCATAGACATCTCAAATTCGCTTTCCATGGTTTCAGCGAATTTAGAAGCATCATTATCCTTTGTTGCTCCAAACACAATGTCATCGACATAGATTTGTGCAACAATGAAGTTATTTTGATAATGCTTCACAAAGAGAGTCCGATTTGCTCCCCCTCGAGTATAGCCCTTCTCCAAAAGGTGCTTTGTCAACCTTTCGTACCATGCTCGCGGTGCTTGTTTTAAACCGTAAAGAGCCTTTTTCAAACGAAAAACATGGTTAGGTAGTTTACAGTCTACAAAACCTTTCGGTTGAGCCACATAAACTTCCTCATTTAAAAACCCATTTAAAAACGCGCTCTTAACGTCCATTTGAAAGAGTTTTATTTTAAAGTGACAAGCAATAGCGAATAAGATACGAATGGACTCGAGTCTAGCTACAGGGGCGAACGTTTCATCAAAGTCTATACCTTCTACTTGAGAGTAGCCTTGAGCAACTAACCGTGCTTTGTTCCTAATGATGGTACCATCCTCATTTTTCTTGTTCTTGAAAATCCATTTGGTACCGATCACATTGTGTTGCTTCGGAGGCGTCGTTAATTCCCAGACTTTGTTGCGTTCAAACTGATGGAGCTTTTCCTGCATTGCTTCAATCCAGTAGTCATCCTGAAGAGCTTCATCTACGTTCTTTGGTTCGATCGTGGAAACATAACATGCGAATCCACAAACCAACTGTCTCCGAGTTTTGACTCCTTCTTGTGGGTCTCCAATGATGTTTGATTCAGGATGATCCTTGGAGATGCGTAACGTTTGTTGTAATGGAGTACTCGGAGGTACATGAGATGATTCCTGCACATCAGATAAACTTGAAGAACCATTAGATGCATCATTAATATTTGAAGTATTATCATGAGAAGATGCACTTACAGGAGTATCATCATCAAGAGAGATATCAGGGGTAGATTTATCAGATGCAAAGTGGAAAGCTTCATCTACTTTAACATTTATAGATTCTACGATCGTCTTAGATTCCGAGTTAAATACCCGATATGCTCTACTATTCGTAGAATACCCCAAGAAAATCCCTTCGTCACTTCGAGAGTCAAACTTTCCAAGATTTTCACGGTCACGTAAAATGTAACACCGACTCCCGAAGATGCGAAAATATTTGATGTTGGGTTTTCTACCACACCATAGTTCATATGGTGTATTTAACGTTCCCGGGCGCAAATAAACTCGATTAATAACATAGATTGCAGTGTTCACAGCTTCAGCCCAAAAATGTAGCGGTAAATTCCGGCTGTGAAGCATAACACGTGCCATCTCTTGAACAACCCTGTTTTTTGCGCTCGACAACACCATTTTGTTGAGGTGTATAGGGTGCTGAGAATTCATGCTTAATGCCGTTGGAAGTGCAAAAGTCAATGAATTTAGAATTTATGAATTCTCCACCTCTATCACTTCTAACACGAATGATCTTTTCATTCTTTTCAATCATAATACGAAGGCAAATCTCGTGAAAGAATCAAAAGTATCAGCTTTCTCTTTTAAAATGCTACCCATGAATACCTAGAGAATCATCAACCAATAAGAAAATATACCATTTACCTCCCAAGGATGGTTGACGGGTCGGCCCAAAGAAAGAAAAATAGTCTACATAAACTACACAACATTCAATCGTAGAAAGATTAAAGACAAGGAAAGATTTCACCTTTGCATACCCAAACCTTTTGAGTTTTAGAGTATATTGGCAATGTTTGAGAAATTTTCCTTGATGAAGACGTCTTGTATGATTGATCTTTTTCTTTTGTCATCGTCTTGTTTGAAGTACTACCAATGTTCTTTTCTTTTGAAAAGTCCTTCATTGATTTCTGGGGAGTGAACTCATTGGTAGCAGTTGCAAGATGTGATTGATTTGATCTTTGAGCTCCAATCTTGCAATTTCTTTCAATGTGCCCTGCAAAATTACAACGAAAACATACCTTAGTGCTTGACGATCCCGAGGAGGGTGAAGTAGGCTTGTTGTCGTTGCTTGTCGTGAATTCCGGTGTCGGAGGAGGAGATACCGACTGAGGCACGAAAACTTCCCAACCGAACTAAAATTGTCTTCAGTTCGATTGTATCCGAGGCCGAACTTGTTTGATTGACCAAGACCAAGAAGCTTATCCAACTTACTCCTTCCTGATGAAAATCGCTGCAAGTCATCCTTGAGTTGGAGAATGGTCTCTGTCATTTCCAATTTTTTCCTTTCGAGCCTCGCCGTTGAGCTTCAAGAAGTAATTCGCTTTGTTCACCATATCTATATAATTCTTCTCGAATTGCTCATTGGACTCTTGAAGGGAAACATTTGCTTTTATCAGATTATCCCTTTCCACTTCAAGATCGGTCGAGAGAGAAGTTACCCTTTTTAGTTCTTCTTCGAGATCCTGCAATCTCCTTCTCAACCCCTTGTTTGCTTAGCCAGTTTCTTTGAATCCCTTAAAAGTCTATGGTAGGCTAGAGCAAAATCTTCACCTTCCGAATCATCCGATTCATTGTCCGTTGCATTCTTTTCAACAGTGGAGTTGGACAATGACTCGGACGTACTTGCCATTAAGCACATGAAGGGTTGAAGATGTGGACGCGTGGAACGCAGTCGCGTTGTCTTCTTCATCACTCGACGATGACTCATTTGACGATGAGGTGTTCATCCCAAGTGACGGCTTGCATCGCCTTCTTCTTAGACGGATTCTTAGTTGGACATTCCGTTGAGATATGGCCGTACCCTCGGCACTTGAAGCATTGGACTTGTCCTTCTGTGCTTTTCTTATCCTTAGAAAAGTCTTCT
>CM055076.1:19755264-19878302 GCA_029204045.2 Tillandsia leiboldiana | reverse complement strand
ACGGCTCCTTCAAGGCTTTGACATCAACATGCCTTTCGCCAATGCATTCCCTGTTTTCAAAATCCTTTATCCTAGCCGAGCTGATAAAGTCTTGTGGAGGTGCTTGGCTATCAACTGGTTGCTCAATGGAGATTCCTCGAGCACTCCCTCTTTTGCGAGCAACACTTTTTCTTCTTGTCTTCCCAGAAGTTTCTTCCATTGGAGCTTTGCCCTTTTCAGCAGCAGTAGGCGGAGCCTTCGACGTTACCGCAGGCGCTTTTCACTTTGAAGCAGTGGGAACAGTTGTTGCTTCAACTTGAAGCTCATCCCAATCAATTGATTCCGTTTCAGATTCCGTATCGGAATCATCTTTCGCTTTCTTCGCTTTCTTAGCCCTCTTGGGCTTGACAGTGTCTCTCGTATGTACCATAGCAGCCAGAAGGAAAATGATCCAGGTGATCACCATTGCTATTGGTTTCTTGTGAAAAGAAATCCTGTGAGCAACACCTCAAGAACACGAAAAAAATTGTTAATTTTCAAAAATTAGAAAAATTGTACCCAAACAATCATTATCGTGTAGAGAGACTAGGAATCAAATTAGTTTTGCAAAAGGAAATTTTAAAAATAGATCAATTGCATGATTTTGGAAAATTCCCATTATATGCCCTAAAACCGAAATTTTTGAAATCGACGACCAAAAAACCGTTTTATCTTAAGAATACCTAGCATATAATCAAAACTAATCCACCCAGAGTTCTTATTTCAAAAGAAATTTGATCAAAAACCATCCACAAATGAAATTGATATAAGAAATTCATTACGTTTTGAGGAGGAATAAGAAAAACTGTGAAAAACCGAGATTTTGATCAATAAAACTTACTTGGAATTGAAGAACTTGAGTTTGAAAGCTTCCAAGATGGATGAAATCTAGAGAGAGAAGCTCTGGAAACTTTGGAACAAAAGATTGGAGTAAAAGAGATCAAAACCCTTTTGTTCTATATAAAACCCTAGCCGCGATCCGGATCAGTTCGTGATTACGATCCGGATCGGCTACCCGCAGTGAAAAACTGCGTTCGGGATCCGGATCGGCAGGTCCAATCCGGATCGGCTGCCCGTAGAAGAATATCTGCGTTCGGGATCCGGATCGGCAGGTCCAATCCGGATCGGCTCCAACTTTTTCTTTAGAAAATTTCAGAGAAATTCTAGAAAAACCAGAAAAAGATTGTAAGCACTTATGTGTATCAACTTTAAACGAAAATCATCGTTTCATACAACAAGAAATAGATTATACCAAATCTATCAATAACATCCAACAAATGAAACGAAAATTTATAAAAATTAAATCCCTTAAAGTTGAACAACTTCAATTACATCTAACTTGATCTTATGAGTAATGCCTTTATCAAATCATCAATTCGGTAAAGAAAATGAAATACAAAGATCAATAGATGTCTAACATCCCCGATAAGTTAGATAATATATCTAGTCAATTTATTGAAGAGAGTGGCTCTTTGAGCATCTTTCATTAAAAATCCCACCTTATACCAACCTTGAAATTTTGACAGAGTCAAGTATTTCAACATGCATTTTAATTAATCAAACTTGAAAAACCTTGCTTGGTATACATGTGGTAGCTGCACACAGTACTCGGACGACCGAGGTGGTAGCTCTTTCCTCCATGTGGTGGTAGTTTTCACACTCCTCATTGGGATGTAACTCTTTCCACATCTTTTGAGCACAATACTTTTTCTTTGACTCCCCCTCAATTGGCTATCAATTATCTAAGATATAAAGCATTTAGCCAAATATTGATCTCGATTTCATACTCGACTAAACAGTCAAATAAGATAAAAACTATACCAAGAGATCATCGAGAGAGAAATTGACTTTGATCAAAACAAAGATGAGTTAATTGACATAAATGATCATTGCATCAAATGAAATATTATAATATCTAAAGCATAATAGATTTCTAAATATATAAAAGGATGCAGTTAAAGTCAATAAAACTAATGCTCAATTAATGTTCTATGTCTAAGCATAGATAATGAACAAAAACACAAAAACAAAACCTAACCTAAACAAGAGTTTCAAAAAGAGGTTATTTCAAGGAAAGCATTCCAATTGCTTTACGCAAATGAATAAAACGTTTTGATCCAAAGGTTTTGTTAAAATGTCAGCTAATTGATCTTCAGTTGAAATGTAGGAAATTTGAAGAATATTTGATTCAACTAGCTCTCTAAGAAAATGATATCTAAGTTCAATGTGTTTTGTTCTAGAGTGCAACACATGGTTTTTTGAAATGTTTATAGCACTTGTGTTGTCACATAAAACAGTTACCGAAGTTGCTGAAATCCGGAAGTCGCTCAACACGCTTTTCATCCAAATAAGTTGAGTTGAACAACTACCCGCTGAGATGTATTCCGCTTCGGCAGTCGAGAGTGCAATGCAGTTTTGCTTTTACTATGCCATGCAACAAGACAATGGCCAAGATAAAAACATGCACCACTCGTACTTTTCCGATCATCCACAGATCCTGCCCAATCGGCATCTGAGTATCCAATAATATCTAAACTTGTTCCCATAGGATACCAAATTCCGAAGTTTACAGTTCCTTTGACGTACCGGATGATCCGTTTCACCGCTTTCAGGTGAACCTCCTTTGGTGCTGATTGATATCTCGCGCAAATCCCAACACTAAAGGATATATCCGGGCGACTAGCTGTGAGGTAAAGTAGACTTCCAATCATGCTGCGATAGAGTTTCTCGTCTACATTATCACTAAGAGATTCACTTCCTAATCCCTTATTGCTAGTTCCCATAGGAGTAGGAAAATCTTTAGAAACTTCTAATCCGAATTTCTTTACCAACTCCTTTGCGTACTTGGATTGACACAGATGGATGCCTTCATCATTTTGTTTCACTTGCAATCCAAGAAAGTATGTCAGTTCGCCCATCATAGACATCTCAAATTCGCTTTCCATGGTTTCAGCGAATTTAGAAGCATCATTATCCTTTGTTGCTCCAAACACAATGTCATCGACATAGATTTGTGCAACAATGAAGTTATTTTGATAATGCTTCACAAAGAGAGTCCGATTTGCTCCCCCTCGAGTATAGCCCTTCTCCAAAAGGTGCTTTGTCAACCTTTCGTACCATGCTCGCGGTGCTTGTTTTAAACCGTAAAGAGCCTTTTTCAAACGAAAAACATGGTTAGGTAGTTTACAGTCTACAAAACCTTTCGGTTGAGCCACATAAACTTCCTCATTTAAAAACCCATTTAAAAACGCGCTCTTAACGTCCATTTGAAAGAGTTTTATTTTAAAGTGACAAGCAATAGCGAATAAGATACGAATGGACTCGAGTCTAGCTACAGGGGCGAACGTTTCATCAAAGTCTATACCTTCTACTTGAGAGTAGCCTTGAGCAACTAACCGTGCTTTGTTCCTAATGATGGTACCATCCTCATTTTTCTTGTTCTTGAAAATCCATTTGGTACCGATCACATTGTGTTGCTTCGGAGGCGTCGTTAATTCCCAGACTTTGTTGCGTTCAAACTGATGGAGCTTTTCCTGCATTGCTTCAATCCAGTAGTCATCCTGAAGAGCTTCATCTACGTTCTTTGGTTCGATCGTGGAAACATAACATGCGAATCCACAAACCAACTGTCTCCGAGTTTTGACTCCTTCTTGTGGGTCTCCAATGATGTTTGATTCAGGATGATCCTTGGAGATGCGTAACGTTTGTTGTAATGGAGTACTCGGAGGTACATGAGATGATTCCTGCACATCAGATAAACTTGAAGAACCATTAGATGCATCATTAATATTTGAAGTATTATCATGAGAAGATGCACTTACAGGAGTATCATCATCAAGAGAGATATCAGGGGTAGATTTATCAGATGCAAAGTGGAAAGCTTCATCTACTTTAACATTTATAGATTCTACGATCGTCTTAGATTCCGAGTTAAATACCCGATATGCTCTACTATTCGTAGAATACCCCAAGAAAATCCCTTCGTCACTTCGAGAGTCAAACTTTCCAAGATTTTCACGGTCACGTAAAATGTAACACCGACTCCCGAAGATGCGAAAATATTTGATGTTGGGTTTTCTACCACACCATAGTTCATATGGTGTATTTAACGTTCCCGGGCGCAAATAAACTCGATTAATAACATAGATTGCAGTGTTCACAGCTTCAGCCCAAAAATGTAGCGGTAAATTCCGGCTGTGAAGCATAACACGTGCCATCTCTTGAACAACCCTGTTTTTTGCGCTCGACAACACCATTTTGTTGAGGTGTATAGGGTGCTGAGAATTCATGCTTAATGCCGTTGGAAGTGCAAAAGTCAATGAATTTAGAATTTATGAATTCTCCACCTCTATCACTTCTAACACGAATGATCTTTTCATTCTTTTCAATCATAATACGAAGGCAAATCTCGTGAAAAGAATCAAAAGTATCAGCTTTCTCTTTTAAAAATGCTACCCATGAATACCTAGAGAAATCATCAACCAATAAGAAAATATACCATTTACCTCCCAAGGATGGTTGACGGGTCGGCCCAAAGAAAGAAAAATAGTCTACATAAACTACACAACATTCAATCGTAGAAAGATTAAAGACAAGGAAAGATTTCACCTTTGCATACCCAAACCTTTTGAGTTTTAGAGTATATTGGCAATGTTTGAGAAATTTTCCTTGATGAAGACGTCTTGTATGATTGATCTTTTTCTTTTGTCATCGTCTTGTTTGAAGTACTACCAATGTTCTTTTCTTTTGAAAAGTCCTTCATTGATTTCTGGGGAGTGAACTCATTGGTAGCAGTTGCAAGATGTGATTGATTTGATCTTTGAGCTCCAATCTTGCAATTTCTTTCAATGTGCCCTGCAAAATTACAACGAAAACATACCTTAGTGCTTGACGATCCCGAGGAGGGTGAAGTAGGCTTGTTGTCGTTGCTTGTCGTGAATTCCGGTGTCGGAGGAGGAGATACCGACTGAGGCACGAAAACTTCCCAACCGAACTAAAATTGTCTTCAGTTCGATTGTATCCGAGGCCGAACTTGTTTGATTGACCAAGACCAAGAAGCTTATCCAACTTACTCCTTCCTGATGAAAATCGCTGCAAGTCATCCTTGAGTTGGAGAATGGTCTCTGTCATTTCCAATTTTTCCTTTCGAGCCTCGCCGTTGAGCTTCAAGAAGTAATTCGCTTTGTTCACCATATCTATATAATTCTTCTCGAATTGCTCATTGGACTCTTGAAGGGAAACATTTGCTTTTATCAGATTATCCCTTTCCACTTCAAGATCGGTCGAGAGAGAAGTTACCCTTTTTAGTTCTTCTTCGAGATCCTGCAATCTCCTTCTCAACCCCTTGTTTTGCTTAGCCAGTTTCTTTGAATCCCTTAAAAGTCTATGGTAGGCTAGAGCAAAATCTTCACCTTCCGAATCATCCGATTCATTGTCCGTTGCATTCTTTTCAACAGTGGAGTTGGACAATGACTCGGACGTACTTGCCATTAAGCACATGAAGGGTGAAGATGTGGACGCGTGGAACGCAGTCGCGTTGTCTTCTTCATCACTCGACGATGACTCATTTGACGATGAGGTGTCATCCCAAGTGACGGCTTGCATCGCCTTCTTCTTAGACGGATTCTTAGTTGGACATTCCGTTGAGATATGGCCGTACCCTCGGCACTTGAAGCATTGGACTTGTCCTTCTGTGCTTTTCTTATCCTTAGAAAAGTCTTCTTGCTTTCTTGACTTGTAACTTGAAGAACCCTTGCCTTTCTTCCACTTTCCGAAGGATGGAGTTTTGCTTGAATTACCCCTTCGAAAATTTCGGCGAAACTTCCTTGTCAAGAGAGCAAGCTGCTTCTCAAAGTCCTCCATAGATAAATTCTCGTCATCGCCTGAGGAGGATGAATCCGCGTCTTCTTCTTTCGTTGTTTTCAAAGCATAACCTGAAGACTTAGAAGATGATGCCTTTCCCGAAGAATAGTTAGTAGGAAATGTCATTTCATAAGTTTGTAAAGAACCAACTAATTCTTCTACACGGATTTCGTCCGGGTGTTTAATAGTTTCAATGGCTGTGACCTTGGAACGAAATCTTTCAGGAAGAGTTCTTAAGATCTTTCTTACAATTTTAAATTCTGGAATCTTCTCTCCCAAGTTAGCACATGAGTTTACGATGTCTTGCAATCGTGTGTAATAGTCAGTGAACGATTCATTTTCTGCCATGAAAATAGAGTCAAACTTGCTCGTAAGCATTTGCAGTTTCTGAATCTTCACAAGGTTAGTTCCCTCATGCGTAACTTGAAGAACATCCCAGATTTCCTTCGCAGTCTCACATGCCGAGACGCGAGAGAACTCTGTTTGTGATAAGGCATTAAATAAAGCATTTATTCCCTTGCCATTGTAAGAAGATATATCAATCTCTTCCTTGGTCCATTTCGACCTAGGTTTGATGGTGCGAACATCACCAATAAATTCAGTTGGATTAGACCATCCTAATTCAATTGATTGCCACACCCGTTCGTCGATGGAAATTAAAAAGGCTTTCATCCGTACTTTTCAGTACGCATAATTTGTTCCATCGAAGAACGGGGGTCTGTTGATGTTTCCACCTTCAACCATTGTTTACAACCCTATTCCCGCTCTGATACCACTTGTTGGGTTATATGAATAAAAGGATCTAAATAGGGGAAAAAACACCTAGAGGGGGGGTGAATAGGTGTAAACCATAAACACTCAAAAATCTTTGCGATATAAAAACCCAATGCGGAAAAATAAATAACACGCAGAGATTTTTACGTGGAAAACTCCAAACCGGAGTAAAAAACCACGGGACCGATAACACGGTGAAATCCACTAGAATTAAACACGTACAAGGTGATATACCGTACTCACAGACGACTCAACCTTTTCCATACGCTCCTAGTTGATCTTCTCCGCTCGCTCCAGACGCTTCTCGAATCCACGATGTGCGTCCAACGCCGAATCCACGGCGTCCAACGTCGAGTCCACGACGTCCGACCGAATCCACGGTCTTCACCCAGTAGCACGCTTCGAATCCACGAACGTACCTCGCTCCGAATCCACGAGAGCGGTTGCACCTTGAATCCACAAGGCCACGCGAGTCCACGCGCCGATTTTGGGGTAAATCGTTGTTTTTGGGTGGTGATGATCCGCCGAATACTTAGATCAAAGATAGATAGGAAATACCATCTAAGTATTCATTAGTTTGATTCAACTCAAAATATGAGTATGAAAACCTAGAATCAAACTAATCAATATAGATGAAGAAACATAGAATTAATCTAGTTATTTCCTTTCTTCTCTATATGTGGATCTGAGGCCGTATAAGATGATATTTGATTATGACGGCTATTTTGATTTACGGCCTCTTTTTGGACTAACCCTAGAAAAAGAATCATAGGGTCTATTTATAGGTTAGAAACCCTTGGAAGAAGATAAGGATCAAAAACTAACCTTTTCTGGAGTTTTTACATGACGACGATCCGGATCGGAGATCGGCGATCCGGATTGCAGTAGCGAGAAAAACAGATTCCAGAAAAATGAAGGTTCGGGATCCGGATCGAAGTGATTGATCCGGATCGTTCATACAGTTCACCAAACATCAACGTTCGGGATCCGGATTGCAGTAGCCTGATCCGGATCGTTCAAATAAAATGGTAAACTCAATGTTCGGGATCCGGATCAAGGGAATCTATGATCCGGATTGAACTGGTGTATGAACGAACCACCTTCGGGATCCGGATTGAACAATCTGATCCGGATCCTGAACATGTCCCATGTCCAGTTTTTGATATTTATGCAATAACAAATCCATCCAAGTGTTTCTACGCTATAAGAAGTATTCGGATCACCAAAGATATTAAGTTGAACATACCTGATCCTTTTGAATTCTTCTTTCTTGAGATTGAGTTATATGATCCAACTTCCTTTACCTTCAATCTTCAAGACTTAACCGAATTCACGAAATACGCCAACTCAAATTCCGTAACAAGGATCCTCAAACATCTCGCACAATGGTCGGAGTACTCTCGACGACTCAGCTGATCAGTTCTCTCGAATCTCGAGACGCTAGCAAAATCCACCAACTCATGGCACAAAACACACTGGCTGGAGATACTCCACAGCCGGGATCGACCCACAACTCAGGGCTAACAAACCGGTCGGACAACACTCAACGACCCGGGACCACCGTCAACCCCAACGGTTCCCAACAACACTGACCGGAAGATACTCGACGGCCCGGGACCACCGTCTACCCCAACGGCTCCCACAACACTAGCACAAGTCTAAACTCAGCTACCATACTCCACTCAGACCCCAGGCACGAGTGCAACAATGTCCCACAGAAACCTGACCCCTCGGCCCACTACCCGGGCGAGGCAACACTATGTCCAGGAAAGATGCAAGGTGTGGGATGTCTAAAGCATAAAAGAACCTAGCCCAAGTGAAGGTTCTCTACTGGTCTTGTTAAAGATGTAGCATATGACAGGGGTGCTAGGTCAAGTTCCAATAATAACATTTAAATAAACTGAAACATAAGCAGAAAACATTAATGGATATAATCACCAAAACCAATCAAAATACGCCTCATCTCCCTAAACATGCTCTCAACTAGCATAGGCGAATACAATCATTGAACATATAATAACTCGAAGGTATCTAATGTGTACCATAAATCATGTAAGCCTCAATCCACATGAACTATATCATTCCTATGCTCACATCTCAAAGCTATAGGTTGTACAATGAATTATGCATGCTCTCAATTACCAGACATGAATATCTTATCTTGCAAGTTTCCATAAGGCATAACTGATTATCATATCATACAATTCCTCAAACCAATGTCATTACCAAGCTTGCGTCTCAATCAAATATTGGTACCCTAACATGCATTCATTCTATTAAATAGAATTAGAGAACCGTCCACCGGTTCTGGAGACGAAGTACCCACCTGATTCGCTTTCCGCAGGCAAAGCCGAAGTCGGTGAAGTGCGCAGCCACTTGCTAACAAAATCCACTGGAACTGCACCCTCGGTACACAGTCGCACCAGCCTCTGTTGAAACCAACAACACAGCCCACAATTAAACAACATCACAAATTACCCACAGCAAACACTTGCTGTTTTTTCCAAAACAGCACAAAGAAGGCCCTTTTTCACCTGCAATCTGTCCTCAGAAAAATCTAGAAAAATCACCGTTGCGATCCTCGCGACGAGTAGATACAAATCGAGTATTTATACACCTCAATCCGACACCTGTAGGCCAAGATATAAATGAAACACTGTAGCAAGCCAAACAATCCACAATACAATTCTGCAGGAAAAACAGTCTCAAAGAAGCTCAATTATCACCTTCGAGGAGTCCTCCAAAAAATCCAATAAAAATACGGGTGCATCCCTCTCTAAGAGGAGATGCCGATCGAGTGCTCATACGCCCCGATCCGATCTTCGTAGGTCAAGATAGAAAATCGACAAGCCTCCGTTGCCCAAAATCTCATAACAGAAAAAGGGGGTCACAAAACACCTCGAGAACCGTACCAAAAACCAAAAAATAGGCGAAGTGATTCGTACATAAATCGAAGGCATACCTCTCGTGAACGCGCTGCCGCAAAAATCGTCTCAAAATTCCATCGGAGTGATCCATGGTGCCTCGCGGGCTGAAATGCGACGGAAATGGGCCACCGAAGAGGAAACGTCGCACTGTGCCAAAACGCCGAAGTCGTCGAGGTCGCGCCTTCCAAAAATTCCGAAACTCCTCCGCAAGATGCAGCACAAGAAGATCAACAAAGTTGCTAAAGGGCTCAAGGGCTAAGGAGCTCGGGAAAAGGGGAAAAAGGCCCAAGCAAAGGGCCTATTTATAGGCCCTCCACGAAAAAGAGCAAAAGCCCACCTTAATGGGCTTTCGTGCCCAACCTTTCGGGCGCCCGAAACCTTTCGGGCGCCCGAAACCTTTCGGGCGCCCGAAACCTTTCGGGCGCCCGAAACCTTTCGGGCGCCCGAAACCTTTCGGGCGCCAACAGTGCCCGATCGCCAGCCGTCCATCGCGCGCCCGGAACGCCCTTGTCGCGCCACGTCGCGCCGAACAGGGGACAGCCAAACCGGCCCCCCACCAAGCGCCAAGTGGCCTGCCGCGGACGCCGACGCGTGGCGCGCCCGAGCGCGGGAACCGCGCGTCAAAGCGCGCCCGCGTGCACGCACGTCGTGCTGTCGGCGACCATGCCGGGCATGCACCCCGAGGCACCTGCCACCCTACTCCGTGGACCGCGCTCGTGCACCAGCCAATCCCACGACGCCACATGTCCACACCGGACCAATCGGGAAACGCCACGTGGCACACACCCCCGCTGCACCGCGCGCCTGCCCACGCGCCTGCCCGCGCCTGCTCCGCCGCCTGCCCGCGCCTGCGCAGCCGCGCTCCGCCACTGCCCACCGCCGCCCTCCGCCGCTGCCCGCCGCCGCCGGCGATGCCCGGCCGGCCGGAACAGTAACCCAACACCTCGAAATCCGTGTTTTCGCATCCGGGCTCCGAAAAATACAAGTAAATTGTCCATTTCGATCGTTTTCGCGCGCTGAATCCAAATCCGCTGTCCGTTTTGCCTAATTCCACTTCTAAAATTTGTCGAAAATTCTCGAAAAAGTGAACTTGATCTATTTTTCGTGCCGGGTCAAATCCTGGGTTCCAATACGAGCGCAAACACCTCTATCACCCAACATGGGCCTCTAGAAGCTGCTGATCAACCAGTAACCTCATCGCGAGGATCCGGGTCCTCACATTAATGCTAGGGGAAGAAGACGAACCTGTGTGTCACCTGGGCTGATCACGTGGGCACCCCCTTACTCATCTTCCACCCTAAGGACCCTAAGGCCTGCAGGTTTCCCTCTTTGCTCTACAGTTCTTCTGGTTCCTCTTTGCTTTGTAAGGTAGGTGGAGCAACTGGAGGGGTGCCTTGCATAGATGGACCCATCGTGATATCCACTGGGTCTGGATCTACAGCTCGGAAGACTTATAAAGAGGCGCTTCTCTCCCCTATCAGAGACTCACCAGTGCCGCGTCACCACCCCCATCAGCACCCACCCTTTGCCCACCTTCCTAGCTTTAGCTTCAGCCAACTCAAGAGTGAAGGTAGATGCTTCAGGTGCTTCGCCAAGGACCACCTGAGCAGGGAGTGCAGAGATTGTCACGCCCCAGCCTGGGGACCTCACAGACCGAAATGCGACGATAATGGGCCTCCGATGAAAGAACGTCGCTCCGCGCTACGATGCCGAAGTCGTCAACGCCGCGGCCTTCAAAAATTCTGAGCCTCCTTCACAAGATGCAGCACAAGGAGATGAAGAAATTTGCAATAGGGCTCAGGTGGGTTAGAGCTCGGGAAAAAGGTCAAAAAGCCTGAGCAAAGGGGCTATTTATAGGCCCACACCCGAAAAGGAGCCAACAGCCCACCTTATTGGGCTTCCGGGCCCAATTTTCGGGCGCCCGGAAGAATCGGGCGGCTACAGTCGCCCGATTCGAGCCCCCAGCCCGGCTCACTTGCAGCGCCAGAAACCACCTGGCTCCGACACATGTCCCGAACAGCGGACAGCGCGTGCAGAGCCAGTGGGTTGGCGCCGCGTGGCCCGACCGCGGGACGTGGGGCAGCGACGCCCTGCCAATCGCAGGGCGCCACGTGGCGCCCCACGTCGGCCGGCCACCTGCCCCAACTGCCCCGACCTGCTCCCCACGTCGCGTGCGCCGCGCGCACATGGACCATCCAACCCGAGGCCGCCACGTGGCCCGCCCTGGTTCACTGCACCCGCCGCGCGCGCCCGTGGACCGCGCCGTGTGAGCCCGCCACCCAGGAGCCGCCACGTGTCCCCCGCACTCGGTCCATGCACCAGCGCCAACTTTCCTTGGACCGCGCCGTGTGCCCCGGCCAATCCGATGCTGCCACGTGGCACCAGGCCGGTCCACAGCTTCCCCCATGCACCAAAATGCGCGAAAAACTTCCGGGGGTCCGTTTTTGGGCATCCGGACTCCGAAAAAGGCAAGTAGTAAATAGCCGATTTTCGACGTTTTTCCACGCTGAATCCAAATATGACCTCGGATTAGCCTAAAGCCCTTTCTAAATTCTGACAAAAACGGCCGAAAGGCTTGCTCAATCGCGAAGCCTCACTGAGTCCGTTCAACGCGCCCATTTGATGCGTTGCGGGTCCCGCACACCAACAATAGGTGTTCTACATCATGGGTCATGGGAGAAGCTACATGGGGATCGGGGTCACTACATTCTCCCCCACTAAAAGAAAGTTTCGTCCTTGAAACTAAGAAAACAAAACAGACGTACCTCAGCCGGAAGCCTCGAACAGGAAGGGATAGATATCTCTCATCACCGTCTCTAGCTCCCAAGTAGCCTCACGCTCCTCGTGATTGCTCCACAAGATCTTCACATATGGAATAGCACGGTTGCACAATTCCTTCACCTCACGAGCTAGAATTCGCAACGGGCGCTCCTCATATCCATGGTCCTCGCCGATCTCCAAGGAAGTGAAGTCAATCACGTGCGAAGGATCGAAAACATATCTCCTCAGAACTGAGACGTGGAAAACATCATGAACTCCGGCCAGGCGTGGAGGAAGGGCAACTCGGTAAGCCACAGGGCCTACTCTCTCAAGTACCTCGAAGGGTCCAATAAAGCGGGGACTGAGCTTCCCCCGAACTCCAAATCTCCGGACCCCTTTCTAAGGCGAGACCTTCAAAAAGACATGATCACCAACCTGGAACTCTAGGCCTCGCCGCCGAGTATCAGCGTAGCTCCTCTGACGACTCTGGGCTGTCTCAAGATGTCGGCGAACTAATATGACTTTCTCCTCTGCCTCCAGCAGTAAATCAGGTCCCAAAGTCCTCCTCTCACCCACCTCACTCCAATATAAGGGTGACCGACACTTGCGTCCATACAACGCTTCAAACGGAGCCATCTGAATGCTCGCTTGATAGCTATTATTGTACGCAAACTCAACCAATGCTAAGTGTCGGTACCACCCTCCTCCAAAATCTAGTACGCACGCTCTCAACATGTCCTCGAGGATCTGTATGGTGCGCTCAGACTGCCCATCAGTCTGTGGGTGGAATGCTGTGGTAAACCGGAGCTGTGTCCCCAAGGCTGTCTGTAGACTCCCCCAAAAATGCGATACAAACCTCAGGTCCCTATCTGATACAATCGAGGCGGGTACACCATGAAGCCTCACCACCTCATCCAAGTACAACTGCGCCAGTCGCTCCAATGGCCAAGTCATCTGTACTGGTAGAAAGTGAGCGGACTTTGTGAGTCTATCCACAATAACCCAGATCGCGTCGGCTCCACTCTGCGCTCTCGGCAATCCCGTAACGAAATCCATGGTGATGTGATCCCACTTCCACTCGGGAATTGGAAGACTCTGTAACTTGCCAGCAGGAACACGGTACTCGGCCTTCACTTGCTGACAAGTTAAACAGTGAGCCACAAATCTCCCAATATCCCGCTTCATTCCGGACCACCAAAAGTGTGCCTTGAGGTCCTTATACATCTTAGTACCACCAGGATGAATGGTATAAGGTGTATAATGGACCTCTCTCAAAATCTGGTCTCTGATCTCAGAATCCATAGGCACACACACTCGGTCCCTGTACCGAAGTACTCCCGAGGTATCCACTGAAAAATCCCCTATCTGATCTGTCTGAATCTGTCCTCTGATCCTCGTCAAGTGGGGGTCCTCACTCTGTGCCTCCCTAATCCTGTCCAACAGAGTGGGCTGCACGACCATAGACATAAGTCTAGCAGAGACCCCAGGGGATACCACCTCGATCTGTAAACGCCTCATCTGCTCAACTAGCGGTGCCTGCTGCGTGATCATCATGCTCAGACTCTGCACTGACCTCCTGCTCAAAGCATCTGCCACAACATTGGCCTTACCGGGATGATATAGGATGCTCACATCATAATCCTTCAGTAATTCTAACCACCGGCGTTGCCTCAAATTCAGCTCCTTCTGAGTAAACAAGTACTTCAGACTCTTGTGATCAGTGTAGATCTCGCAGTGCTCTCTGTAGAGGTAATTCCGCCACAACTTTAAAGCAAACACAACCGCTGCAAGCTCCAAATCATGCGTATGGTAATTCTTCTCATAATCCTTTAATTGCCGTGAAGCATAAACAATTACCCTACCATGCTGCATCAGTACACAACCCAAACCGCTGTGAGAGGCGTCACTGTAGATCACAAATCCATCACCCATCACTGGCAATGCTAGAATCGGTTCTGAAATCAATCTCCTCTTCAGCTCCTCAAAGCTCTGCTGGCACTGCTCAGTCCAAACGAACTTTGTCCCCTTCCTAGTCAAACTGGTCAGGGGGGCAGAGAGCTTCGCAAAGCCCTCCACAAACCGATGATAATAACCTGCTAAGCCCAAAAAGCTCCGAACCTCAGTAACCGTCGTCGGTCTCGGCCAATCCCGATCAGCATCAATCTTCGTCGGGTCCACTGCCATTCCTGCGGCTGATACAATATGGCCTAAAAATGCAACCTCCCGAAGCCAGAACTCGCACTTTTTAAACTTGGTATACAACTTCTTCTCTAGCAGAAGCTGCAGCACTATCCTCAAGTGCTCCTCATGCTCCATATCACTCCGGGAGTAAATCAAGATGTCGTCGATGAATACAACCACAAACTGGTCCAAGTACGGCTGAAATACCCGGTTCATCAAATCCATAAATGCAGTAGGGGCATTAGTCAAACCAAAAGGCATCACTGTGAACTCATAATGCCCATACCGGGATCTAAAAACCGTCTTGGGGATGTCCTCGGCCCTCACCCTCAACTGGTGGTAACCGGACTGAAAATCAATCTTCAAGAACACCGACGCTCCCTGCAGCTGATCAAACAAATCATCAATCCGCGGTAAAGGATACTTGTTCCGGATGGTCACTTTGTTCAGCTCTCTGTAATCCACACATAGTCTAAGCGACCCATCATTCTTCTTCACAAACAACACCGGCGCTCCCCACGGAGATACACTGGGTCTAATAAAACCCCTGTCCATCAGATCCTGTAACTGGGCCTTCAGCTCCCTCAACTCAGCAGGTGCCATCCTGTAAAGTGCCTTTGAGATTGGTGCGGTTCCTAGAACCACATCAATCACAAACTCTATCTCCCTCTCCGGCGGCATAGTCGTCAACTCAGGGGGAAACACATCTGGAAACTCGTGGGCAATAGGGATATCCTCGAGTCCCAGTGCCGCCGTAGGCACCTCTACAATAGTCGCCAAGAAAGCGGTACAACCTCTGGTCATCATCCGCCTAACCCTCGCCGAAGAAACAGTCACCGCAAACAAAGTACTCTGGCAGCCTCTGTAGACGAACTCCTCTTGTCCAGGCTCGCGGAGGGTCACAGTCCTCTCCCTGCAGTCGATGGTGGCAAAATACCGCGACAACCAATCCATACCAAGTATAACATCGAAATCCTGGAGCTGCCGCAAGACAAGCAAGTCTGCCGGCAAGATCCAGGGTCCCAACTGTACAGGGCAATCCCTACAACACTCCTCGACATGCAAAATATGATCTGGAATCTGAACCTCTAATGCATGCGATAAAGAAACTACCTCTATACCATGTAGGGATGCAAATGCTCTACTGATGAATGAGTGTGATGCACCGGTATCAAAAAGCGCTCGAGCACGAACTGCAGAAATCAAAATAATACCTGCGACGACGTGGTCAGCCGCTGAAGCATCCTCAACCTGAGCGGCATAGACTCGCCCGCTCGGCGCTGGAGGTCGTCACTCTGGCTGTCGCGAAGAAGAAGCATGATCGGGCCTACCGTAAGCCGCAGAAGGTCCCGCCGTCTGAAGAGGAATAGATGGTGCTGAGGCCGAGGAAGGGGCTGGAAAACTTGCTCTGGGGCACGATGCCTAGAAGTGGCCAGTTTGCCCGCAACGTAAACAACGACCCTGCCTCTGAGTACACTGGCTCGGTGGGTGCGGCCCTCCACAGATAACACATCGGTCGTGGCGCGGCTGCCACTGGGTCTGTTGCTAATGCGAAGGCTACTACTACCGAGGCGGTCGACGCTGCTGCTGCTGCTGCTACTGAGTCTGACGGGGTGCTCCTGATCTCTGGCGCCCCTGAAACCCACGACCCTGAGGATGGAATCGTGGAGGTCTCGGGGGTCCCTGACGACTCGACTGTCCCTCATCCACCTGTGCTGGGCGCTTCGCCCCCGGAATCACTGCGGGAGCTGGAGCCACCTCGTCCATCACAGCCTCCCCACGCTCAACATAGAGTGCCTGCTCCATAGAGGCATCCAAGGTCTGCAATCGGCGCGAGCGGACAAACTGGTAAAGATCCCGGCGTAACCCACGCTCGAACATGTAGATCCGATACGCCTCATCCCTGGCCACGTGAGGTACACAGGCCAACAGTCGGTTGAAATCTGTGATGTACAGGTGCACGGGACGATCTCCCTGTCGGAGATTCTTCAGATCCTCCTCCAACCTCTGTCTAACACTCTCCGGGAAGAAAGCTCCAAGAAGTAGGCTGCGAAACTCTGCCCAAGTAAGAAACTGAGTCCCGGGTGGACCAATCGGTCGAACACGCTGCCACCAGGCCTCGGCGTTGTGCTCCAAAAAGTTCGTCGCCAGTAGAACCTGAAACCGCTCCTCGATAAACAGGCTCTCAAAATGTCGCTCCATAGCCGTGATCCACGACTCTGCCTCCCACGGCTCCACACTCTGTCCCGAAAAATGAGGTGGGTCAAACTGACGGAACCTCATCAACAAATCAACCACCTCTCGCTGCTCTGCAGACGTCAAAGGTCCTGCCGACCCAGACGGCGGTCTGCTGGAAACCGGCGCAATGGGGGGTGCCGGTGCCGCCGGTGCAACTGGGGGTGCCACAACAGGCGAAGAAGGTACGGGGGAACTCTCTAGGGGTGCTACAACTGGATGTGCCCTCTGCTCCAACATATGCATCATCCGGCCCATGGCCTCCTCCTGGCGCCGAGAAGCATCCTCCCGGCGCCGAGAAACCTCCTCCTGGCGTCGAACAGCCTCTGACATCAGGGCCATATGGGCACGAAGCTCCTGCACCTCACTCAGCTGCCCCTGGCCGGACTCCTCTTGCTCGGGCTCAGAGGAAGAAGGCTGTGAACGCGTCAACATCCTGCGTCGCGGAGGCATCGCTCGCCTGAGAAAGAAGGAAAACAATCAGAACCAAAACAACACTCGACCCAATCTAGCGAAAGTCAAGGGCATGTCCCCCTTCCTGTAGCACTATGTTGTCTGCAGCCAACATAGTCGCCACCGAGAGAAGACATGTCGATCACTCATCCCATCCCTTGGGTGAGTTTAGAATCCAATCAGGACTATCGCTAAAAATCACGGCTCTCACGTGAGTCATCCTAGGGTCCAACCACAAGCCTAGGGTTTCTAAGGCCTCAATGACCTACATCCTAGGCTCTGATACCACTCTAATCTGTCACGCCCCAGCGTTGAAACTGTGACCCGGGCTCGTCAACAGATCCGCCGCCCATACGGGAAGCCCCGTATAGACGAAGCGACTAACCTGCAAAAGATCAACTACACTATACAGATATCAGAGCTGAAAAGTAAAATAAATACAACCCTCAACTCAGTACAAACCAGGTCCTCACAAATACATAAGTCTCTCAAAAGTAAAAGAAATATACAAGAAAAGTCCCAAAAGAAAATCCTGACAGTACAAATTAATCACCAAAATGGGGTACATCTACTCTCTCAGGAAGACGACTGGTAGGGATCTAGCTCGCGACTCCCTTACCTCGATCAGCAGGATCAGCAACTGGAGCAGCAGGAACAGGAGTAGAGGTCCCTGGGGAAAAAGACACCACAGCGGGTGTGAGAACTACATCCCACAGTAGTTCTCAGTGGGTACTGCAAACAAGCCCGACGGTCTGCCCACTAAGTCTACTAGAGGCATAAAGTAACAAATGCACTGCTGGAAGGAAAAGCTGGAAAAAAATAAACTCTACAGCTACTATGCCTCTATCTAGATGCTCAAGGAATGGAACAGGAGGGAACATGATGCATATACTATCCCTCAACTCAAATCACCCAATCTACACTGACTGCCACATAGGGTCTAGTCAAACCTGCGCCTACCTACTGCCGTTACATCCAAAAAGGACTGGACTTACGTAGGGCGTCCGTGACTGCCAAAACTGGCCCAGCCAGAGGGACTGCGTCGACAAGTCGCAATAGCAAATATCAGGCTCAGCTCCGGAGTGGCACTCGAGGGGCGCGACCCCACCGAGAAAAGTATCCGCGCATCTCTGTCGAGCTCAAATGTGGCTCATGCAGGCTATAGTCCAAATCCTCGATCAACGAGATCAACAGTAACCAACCATACACTCACTCACTCACAGGCTGGTAAACTACACAGCCGGGACCCACCGTCAACTCGGACGGCTCCCAAAGATGAAACACTGATCTAAATACTGCTACCAGACTCCACTCGGCCCCCAGGCACGAGTGTAACATGCATCCCACAACAACCCGACCTCTCGGCCCACTACCCGGGTGAGAAAACTCTAAGTCCAGAATAAAATAATAAATGACAGTGTGGGAATGTCTAAAGCAATAATATCCGAGACCAAGTTGGAGTTTTCTACTAGTCTGGTTGAACATGTAGCATATGACGAGGGTGCTAGGTCAAGTTCCAAGATAACAATAATTTAATAGATTTTAGGAAGCAAAAAATCACATGATCATCAAATAACACTAGGAATATCAATTCTCACATTCTAGCATGCTACATAATACATTCACAATCATGCATGATCCTACAGTGTAGAATTAATGTTCAATCCATGAATCTTGAAAACGAGGCAACCCACCTGGAAGTGCTAAACTGTCCAAAGTCCAACAAGCTGAAAATACTCGGGAACAATTCTCCAATTTCCCCCCCAACTCCTACGGGTTCAGAAATACCCGAAAACTCTCCTGGGTACAAAAATAAAGTCCAAAGTTACAACTAACTCCAAAAATCCAAGTGCACTAATTCTGCTGGAAAAACAGTCCCAAAGATGCGAAATTTCCACCTGCAAAATAAACTCCAAAAAATCTAACAAAAATACGACGGCGATCCTCGCGAAGTTTAGATGTCAATCGAGCCCTTAAACGTCGAATTCCAATACCCAGATGCGGAGATAAAAATCTGACAAGGTGCTGCTGTCCAAGAAGATCCACCAGCAACAAAGGGGGTCAAAAATGTACCAGAAACCCCAATAAAATCTCAAATCTGTGGAGAGTGGAAAATACAAAAATCGTAGATCTACCTCTCGTGAAATCGACGCAGCAAAAATCGTCCAAAATACTGTCGGAGTAGCTCTGGGGACCTCGCAGACCGAAATGCGATAACGGGCCTCCGATGAAAGAACGTCGCTCCACGCTACGATGCCGAAGTCGTCGACGCCGTGGGCTCCAAAAATTCTGAGCCTCCTTCACAAGATGCAGCACAGGGAGATGAAGAAATTTGCAATAGGGCTCAGGTGGGGTTAGATCTCGGTAAAAAGGTCAAAAAGCCCGAGCAAAAGGGCTATTTATAGGCCCACACCCGAAAAGGAGCCAAAAGCCCACCTTATTGGGCTTCCGGGCCCAATTTCCGGGCGCCCGGAAGAATCGGGCGGCTACAGTCCCCCAATTCGAGCCCCCGGCCTGGCCCACTTGCAGCACCCGAAACCACCTAGCTCCAACGCGTGTCTCGAACAGCGGACAGCGCGTGCGGAGCCAGTGGGTTGGCGCCGCGTGGCCCGACCGCGGGACGTGGGGCAGCGGCGCCCTGCCAATCGCAGGGCCCCACGTGGCGCCCCACGTCGGCCGGCCACATACCCCAACTGCCCCGACCTGCTCCCCGCGTCGCGTGTGCCGCGCGCACATGGACCGTCCAACCCGAGGCCGCCACGTGACCCGCCCTGGTTCACTGCACCCGCCGCGCGCGCCCGTGGACCGCGCCGCGTGAGCCCGCCAACCAAGAGCCGCCACGTGTCCCCCGCACTCGGCCCATGCACCAGCGCCAACTTTCCGTGGACCGCGCCGCATGCGCCGGCCAATCCGGTGCTGCCACGTGGCACCAGGCCGGTCCACGGCTTCCCCCATGCACCAAAATGCGCGAAAAACTTCCGGGGGTCCGTTTTTGGGCATCCGGACTCCGAAAAAGGCAAGTAAATAGCCGATTTTTGACGTTTTTCCGCGCTAAATCCAAATATGACATCGGATTAGCCTAAAGCCCTTTCTAAATTCTGACAAAAATGGCCGAAAGGCAGGCTCAATCCCGTAGCCTCACTAAGTCCGTTCAACGCGCCCATTTGACGCGTTGCGGGTCCCGCACACCAGCAATAGGTGTTCTACATCACGGGTCATGGGAGAAGCTACACGGGGATCAGGGTCACTACAGAGATCCCATTCGGTGCATTGTTTGCAAGAAGGCTGGGCACTTAGCCCGTAATTATCGTGCCTGTCGCCCCTTCTCCTCCCCGAAGATGCAGCGGGCTATGGGTTTCTGGCCACCAGCTATGAAGGTATTCATTCCTTACTCCGAAGGTGTGACGCCCCCAATAGTCCCACATCGGATGTGGATGGATTTGTGATTGGGTTTATATGAGACTTGGACACTAGTAATAATAACTGGGCTTAAGCATTTTGGGCTGTGATTTGGGCCCAACGAGTTATTATTGCTAGTGGACCGGGTCGTTACATTTGGTATCGGAGCCAATAACCAGCCGGAAGTGTGTGATGAGTCTCGGCTGAGCCTGGGTCTAGATGACAGGGCTAGCGAGACGAGTCTCACATCGCCTGGTGATCTTGGGCTTGTGTGTGTGTGTTTGGGCTGACGAGGACGTCAGGCCTAAACGGGGGGAGTCTGTGACGCCCCCAATAGTCCCACATCGGATGTGGATGGATTTGTGATTGGGTTTATATGAGACTTGGACACTAGTAATAATAACTGGGCTTAAGCATTTTGGGCTGTGGTTTGGGCCCAACGAGTTATTATTGCTAGTGGGCCGGGTCGCCCCCAATAGTCCCACATCGGATGTGGATGGATTTGTGATTGGGTTTATATGAGACTTGGACACTAGTAATAATAACTGGGCTTAAGCATTTTGGGCTGTGGTTTGGGCCCAACGAGTTATTATTGCTAGTGGGCCGGGTCGTTACAGAAGGCTACCACGCCCATGAACAACAACGAAGGAACGCTGTTCTCGCAAATGTGGTGGGTGCAGCTCGGCTCGGACATTTCCCGCAAGGTGTCATTGCGAGCGACCTTGCTAATTGCTTTGGGGGTTTTCCCAACGACTTCCTCGTGGCTCGGCACCGTGAGAGGGATTTTGTGCTGTTCCTTCCAGTTTGGGTGCGGCCCGACGATCTCGTCAACAGGGGGACGATAAGACTCGCCAACTGTAGACTGAGGTGCTTCGTCTGGGACCCCTTCGGTGGGGCTCCACGATCTCTTCTCTCCTTCAAAGCATGGATTAAGATTATTTCCCTCCCTTATGAGTGCTGGTCAGAGCAAAGGGTTGCCGCGATTGTTAACGGCTTCGGCTGCTTTCTCAGGGCAGACGATGCCAGCTCTAACCTGTTCGATCTGTCGGGATTTCGCTGCCAGGTTGCGGTTAATGAGCTCGCCGACATTCCTGAATCTCTGGTGATCATGATGGGGGACATCTCTATTACTGTACCTGTGCGGTTGGAGAGTTCGGCTCCGTTCGGAGGGGACGATCGGGGCATCACCTTCGTCGGCGGTGATCAACATGAAGGGGGAGATCAAACGGACCCATTGGGTCGAAATCTGGCAAGGAGGGTTACTAACCTGGGGATCCACCAGGGCGACAGTGATTCTCGCGAGGGCGATGCGTCGGGTGAGGATGATTCATGGAACTCCTCTGAAATTCGAGATAGGAGAATATCTTCTTCCCCTGAGACTTTTGTGCCGCCATTGCCGCCCTTGGGTCCCCGCCTGCAGCCGTGGCAAGCTCTCTGGCTCCCTGGCCTGCTCAATACCCTTCGGACTGCTGGGTTCAGACCACTGCACGATCAACGGGGCTCGTCTCTAGATGTCTGCTGCCTCGGGGATGCGGGTGGCGTCGGAGGGTGCCTTCATCTCTAACGTGGTGTCTTTTTCGGGGGTGCCATTGTTTCACATGTTTAGAAAATTTGGGGCCTTTCTCTCTGACAAGATAGGTAAAGAGGCGTTCAAGGAAGCTGGGTGGGCGACCTATGGCGGCTCTCCTTCCCTGCTATCTGCGGTAGGCGTGGGGACCCAGGAACGGTCTGTTGTTTCTACTTATCCATTGGGCCCCACACACCTGGTCTGTTGGACCCATTCCGGGGCCGTTCTGTATGCTAACCGCTCAGCTGGGCCTGATTTTGTTAAGGCCTTTTCGTGGGGGCCCCCTTCTTCTTGGCCTGCTCATTCTTCTGTTTCTTTTGCCTACCTTTACCCTGTGTGGGCTCAACCTAAATATGGCCCCGATGGGCCCGTGTTAGCGCTGCTGGGCTGTTCAGACAGGTTACTTTGTTTGTCCTTGGTGGGCTTTGGCACCCCCTGTTTCCAGATTTCCATCTGGTCGTGGCCAGGGGTGGGCCTCCTCCGCCGGTTCGCCCCCAGCACACCGCCCGACATCTTGCGGCTTTCGCAACTCTGGCCCGCTGTGCAGCGGTGGCCGCTCTCCCCACCCGCCGTGTCTTCACTGCTGGACCACCCTCACCCTGGTTCCGATCATATTGTGCCGCAGCTGGGGAAGTCTTCAGGCGACATGTGCTTATCGACGGGTGTGCTGGATGTTTCGCGCGTGATCTCATCTGTGGCGAGAAGAAGTTGTAGGTTGGCTAAAGCTTCGGATACCTCCGTGTTGGATCGGGCGATGTCACGCAAAGTTCTTCTCTCAGAAGGTGTCTCTCACAAAATATGCACCAAGGAGGGCTTGGGGTCCAAGAGGAAAAGTTCTTGTCAACCGCCATCGGGTGACCGAAAGATTAGACGGATTATAGACAAAAGTGCTCTGTGCGAGGTCTCCCTAAGCTACGACGAAGCGCGCAGTGTTGGCGAGTTCACCCGTTGCCCGGTTTAATGTTGGGACTGGTAGACAGTGCCTGTAGGGTCGATGCTTATTGTTCTTAATGTTTCGAATATGCAGCTGGAATGTGAGAGGTCTGAATGACCGTTCTAAAAGAGAGATTGTGAAATCTGTTGTATCCCATTTTAAGAGTGCAATCTTATGTTTCCAAGAGTCCAAAGTGGACGTTGTGTCCCGATCTTTTCTTCGCTCCTTCGCTGGGTCGTATTTTGACAAATGCAACTTCATTAAATCGATTGGGGCCTCTGGTGGCATTCTCACTTGCTGGAACTCCAATGTTTTTTGCTGTAGTGCAGCTCTTCACCGTATCTACTCTCTGACAGTTCGCTTACAGCACATCTCTAGCAATTCCCATTTCTTCCTAACGAATGTGTACGGTCCCCCTACGTGGGACAAAAAGAATGATTTCTGCGATGAGCTGAGAGACCTCAAAGGGGTTTGCAATGGTCTCTGGGTCGTGTGTGGTGATTTCAATCTAACCCGGAACCTCTCTGAGAGATCCGGTAGTACTTGGAGCGGTAGAGCAATGACTTTGTTTAATGACCTTCTGAACGAGCTTGAACTAATAGATCTACCCCTGTCCAATCAAAGCTTTACTTGGTCTAACTTGCAGAGTCGCCCCTCTCTTGCTAAGTTGGATCGTTTCCTTGTTTCCACCGAGTGGGATCAAGCCTTCCCCTTGTCTAAGGTTAAGGCGTTGCCAAGGATTACTTCGGACCACTCCCCTATTATGCTCTCTTCTAGGGACAACATACCTCGCCACCTGTTTAGATTTGAGGATGTTTGGCTTGGTAGGGCTGATTTTTGCACGCTTATGCCTCTTTGGTGGAACGAATTGCCCCGGAAAAATACGGGAGTGCTTACTCTCATTGCTAAGCTCAGGCATTGCCGCCTAAGAATCAGGGAGTGGTCTTCTGCGAATTTCTATTGTATTGTAAAGACCAAGAAGAACCTGGCGGAGGAGATAATGAACCTCGACCAGTTAGAGGAACAACAACCGTTGTCCACATTGCTGTTGGATAGACGTAAACTCCTTAAGGCACAGTTAGCTAAGGTCATCCTTGACGAGGAGATTCCTTGGAAAGCGCGAGCTAGTCAGCAGTGGTTTAGGGAAGGAGACGACAACACAAAGTTCTTTCATGCCTGTGCTAATAGTAGAAGACGGGAGAATGCCATCAACATGGTCTCAGACGGTGGTATTAATATCTGTAGTGAAGAAGCTAAGAAGGAGTATTTCTACAACTTTTTTCGCGAGATTTTTGCCCCAGTACCTTCGGTTCCTTATTCTATAGGAGACTGGAGCAACATCTTCAGAGAGAAACCTTTCCTTAACCCTGACCACTTGACTGTGCCTTTCTCGCTGGAGGAAATTAAGAGAGCCACGTTTCAGCTCGGGAGTGACAAAGCTCCTGGACCGGACGGGTTCAATCTACGGTTCTTCTAGAAATTTTGGGACGTTGTGAAAGAGGACCTCTTTCTCATCTTTCAGGAACTGTATGACGGTACTATGCATTCGGGACCTCTGGATTACTCCTTCATTTGTTTGGTACTGAAAATAGAGGGGGCTAAGAAGGCAAATGAGTTCAGGCCCATTAGTTTGATCAACGGGGCACAAAAGATCATTTCCAAGGTGCTTGCCAACAGACTTGTAGACGCTTTAAAGGATGTCATCTCGCAATCCCAAACAACCTTTCTGAAGGGTCGATCGATCTTGGACTCTTTTGTTACTGCTAGCGAAATTGTCAATTGGTGCTCGAAGGCCGAGGTTGACTCTGTCTGGATCAAAGCAAACTTTGAAAAGGCTTATGACAGAGTTAGTTGGGCATTCGTGCGCAAAATTCTCAAGTGGTTGGGAGCGAGTGATAAGTGGTGTGGGTGGATCGACCAGTGTATCTCCAACAGCAAATGTGCTGTCCTGGTCAACGGGTCTTCTACTAGATGAATCAAAACTAGAAAGGGATTGCGTCAGGGAGACCCTCTTTCTCCCTACCTCTACCTCCTGGTGGCGGAAGCGTTGGCGCGCCTAGTGGAAAGTGGGATCAAGAATGGTCTCTTGAGAGGGGTGGGGCCTAATGATAGTCATAAGGTTGCTTTAATTCAATACGCGGATGATTCGATCTTCATTTGTGAAGCTAAGCAACGGCAGGTGAAGAACCTCCTCTTCGTGTGGCAACTTTTCGAGTGGGCCTCCGGCCTGAAGGTTAGCCGAGTCAAGACCGAGCTTTTTGTTGGGTTATATGTAATAAGGATCTAAATAGGGGAAAAAACACCTAGAGGGGGGTGAATAGGTGTAAACGTATAAACACTCAAAAATCGTTGCGATAAAAATCCAATGCGGAAATAAAAAATAGTACGCAAGATTTTTACGTGGAAAACTCCATCACCGGAGTAAAAAACCACGGGACCGATAACACGGCAGAAATCCACTAGAATTAAAACACGTACAAGGTGATTTACCGTACACACTTACGACTCAACCTTTTCCATACGCTCCTAGAGGATCTTCTCCGCTCGCTCCGCGACGCTTCTCGAATCCACGA
The DNA here is from genome assembly GCA_029204045.2 of Tillandsia leiboldiana. Lineage (NCBI taxonomy): Eukaryota > Viridiplantae > Streptophyta > Magnoliopsida > Poales > Bromeliaceae > Tillandsia > Tillandsia leiboldiana. Next base: position 19,852,619 of record CM055076.1, on the reverse strand, counting down.
TCTGCGCCCAACACCGAATCCACGGCGTCCAACGTCGAATCCACGACGTCCGACCGAATCCACGGTCTTCACCCAATAGCACCCTTTGAATCCACGAACGTGCCTCGCTCCGAATCCACGAGAGCGGTTGAACCTTGAATCCACAAGGACACGCGAATCCACGCGCCAATTTTTGCGGTAAATCGTTGTTTTTGGGTGGTGATGATCCGCCGAATACTTAGATCAAAGATAGATCGGAAATACCATCTAAGTATTCATTAGTTTGATTCAACTCAAGATGTGAGTATGAAAACCTAGAATCAAACTAATCAATATAGATGAAGAAACATAGAGTATTCTCTAATGATTTCCTTTCTTCTCTATATGTGGATCTAGAGCCGTAAAAGATGATATAAGAAAATGATGGCTATGTGGATTAACCCTAGAAAAAGAATCATAGGGTCTATTTATAGGTTAGAAACCCTAGGAAGGAGATAAGAATCAAAAACCTAACATTTCTGGAAATTTTACGGACGGCGATCCGGATCGGACTAGCTGTGATCCGGATCGTCGTTACGAGTCAGCCAGTTCCAGAAAAACGAAGGTTCGGGATCCGGATCGAAGTGCATGATCCGGATCGTTCATACAGTTTACCAAACATCAACGTTCGGGATCCGGATTGCGAAGCATGATCCGGATCGTTCAAGGAAAATGGTAAACTCACTGTTCGGGATCCGGATCAAGAGAAGCTACGATCCGGATTGAACTAGTGTATGAACGAACCACCTTCGGGATCCGGATCGAACAACCTGATCCGGATCCTGAACATGTCCCAAGTCCAGTTTTTGATTTTTATGCAATGAAAGATTCTTCCAAGTGTTTCTACACTACAAGAAGTATTCGGATCACACAAAATCTTTAGTTAAACATACCTGATCCTTTTGAATTCTTCTTTCTTGAGATTGAGTTAACTGATCCAAACTTTCTTCACCTTCAATCTTCAAGACTTGAGACTTTCACGAAACTACGCCAACTCAAATTCCGTAACAATCTCCCCCTTTGGCGGTTTCGTGACAAAACACAGATCCACTCAAGAAAATTCAAAAAGATATTTTTGTTGCTATCACCATACAACAAAAATTTACAATGGAGATCGATAAACTCCTAAAACAGACTCTAGACTTAGACATCTGTACTCTCTGCACAAAGAAATCATTCTTGACAAAAGGAGATCGTTAGATACCTCAAGAATATTTAGCATACAAAACCTAATACAGAGATAGAGTTTATCTGATCATTATGACATTTGAGAATTCAGATATGTAAGAGAATCATAGTCAAAAACCAACATATCTTCTATGCAATTAAAAACCAAATGTCACAAAATGTTAGTCCAACATCAACTTGTTAGTCATATTACATGCCCAAATAGTTAGTCGAATAGTTAGTCGAGACATGCAAACAATCACAAGATAAAAACCAAAGTTGAAGTTGAAATGATACTTACCTTGATGTAGTCATCATGATCACAATTTTCACAATATCATTGTTCAAGTTCTCTAAACTCTCTCCCCCTTTTTGTCACAAACAAAGCCAAAATCTCAAAAATTAAGGAGAGTTAAATAAGAACAAAAACTTAAAACCTGCAAAAGAAAGATTAGAGAAAAGAAGAAAAACTTTACGTTGAGTCGTCGGAGCTGATACACCCAAGCTTTTGAAACATTTTCTTGATCCGTTTGTTTATAGAAGCTTGTTCCTTCTTAACTTCTTTGATATCCTCTTTCATTTCAGCGACATCAGTAGCCATGCGCTCTTGCTTGTTTGAGAGTCGCTGTTGCTCCTTAAAGATTGAACTAACTGACGCATCATCATCAGAAGTAGACGGAGGTGCCTGCTGTGCTGGTGGAACCGGAGGAGTTTCTGCCGGTGCAGAGGTTGTTGCTTGTTGTTGTTGTGCTCGTTGCCGGTGAAGAGGTATGAAAGGTTCATCTGGCTTCGTCGAGAGAGACTTTACAATTGATGTTTCATTGATCGTTCCTAGACTGTGCATATATGAGCTCGCATTTGTGTCAGCGTTAAATCTGCGAAGAATGCGCATGATGATCATTGGATAAGGTAGTCTCTCTGACGGGTGAGCATGCTCCACATATCATGCCATCCTTGACCAGATGATGTAGGGAATGTTTAAGTTAGCTCCCATTGCTGCTGAGGGGTTTCCCAGTAGATAAAAGAGTATCATTCTTTCCCACCGAAGAACCTTTGTGTTCATGTTTGGAATAATATTATAACAGGCAATGAGGTTTAAGGAGAGGTACTCTGGTCGTAGTTCCTTCGAGAGAACGGAGTTTCCTGTCGACCGTGTACCTGGAACACAGATTCCATCAACTACCACTCTCCAGGAGTAGGTGTTGAAGGCTTGATTCTTCAGGTAATGAGTGCCATCGGCTCGGGCATCCATCCCTAATACTTCTCCAATTAGCTGAGGCGTTACTTTAATTCTGATATTCTTGACTAATGTTTGAAAATCCCGACGCCCTCTTTCCTGATCAACTAGATAGCAGGCATTCTGGTAAAACATCCTCACTGAGTGAAGACAATACCCAGTGGTCTCCGGGAAGTCGCAAATGGGGGCAAGACCTATCTGGTCAAATAAAATCCCAAATGCCCGAGAACGCTCTTTCAAGGCCTTGACATCAACATGCCTTTCACCAATGCATTCCCTATTTTCAAACTCCTTTATCCTAGCCGAGCTGACAAAGTCTTGTGGAGGTGCTTGGCCAGCAGCTGGTTGCTCAATGGTGATTCCTCGAGCACTTCCTCTCTTGCGAGCAACACTTTTTCTTCTTGTCTTCCCAGAAGTTTCTTCCATTGGAGCTTTCCCTTTTTCAGCAGCAGTAGGCGAAGCCTTCGATGTTTCCGCAGGCGCTTTTCCCTTTGAAGCAGTGGGAACAGTCGTTGCTTCAACTTGCAGTTCATCCCAGTCAATTGATTCCGTTTCAGATTCTGTATCGGAATCATCTTTAGATTTCTTCGCTTTCTTAGCCTTCTTAGCCCTCTTGGGCTTGACAGTATCTCTCGTATGTACCATAGCAGCAAGTAGGAAAACAATCCAAGTGATCACCATTGCTAATGGTTTTGTGAGAAAAGAAATCCTGTGTGCAACAACTCAAGAACACATGAAAAATTGTTAATTTTCAAAGATTTGAAAAATTATACCCAAACAATCATAATCATGTAGAGAGACTAAGAATCAAATTAGTTTTGCAAAAGGACTTTTAAAAATAGATCAATTTCATGAATTTCGAAAATCCTTATTATATGCCCTAAAACCGAAATTTTTAGAAATCGAAGCCTAAAAAAACCGTTAATCAGGAGAGTACCTAGCATATAATCAAAACTAATCTACCCAGAGTTCTTATTTCAAAAGAAATTTGATCAAAAACCATCCACAAACAAAGTCGATCCAAGAAATTCATCACGTTTGAGGAGGAATAGAGAAAAACGGTGAAAAACCGAGATTTTGATCAATAAAACTTACTTGGAGTTGAAGAACTTGAGTTTGAAAGCTTCCAAGAAGGATGAAATCTAGAGAGAGAGGCTCTGAAAACTTTGGAACAAAAGATTGGAGTAAAAGAAATCAAAAACCCTTTTGTTCTTTATAAAACCCTAGCCGCGATCCGGATCATCCCGTGCTTGCGATCCGGATCGGCTACCCGCAGTGAGAAACTGCGTTCGGGATCCGGATCGTCAGACACAATCCGGATCGTCAGCCCGCAGAAGAATTCCTGCGTTCGGGATCCGGATCATCTTGCCCGATCCGGATCGGCTCCAACTTTTTCTTTAGAAAAATTTCAGAGAAATTCAAGAAAAACCAGAAAAAGATTGTAAGCACAAATGTGTATCAACTTTAAACAAAAATCATCGTTTCATACAACAAGAATTAGATTATGCCAAATCTATCAATAATATCCAAAAATGAAACGAGAATTTACAAGAATTAAATCCCTTAAAGTTGAACACCTTCAATCACATCTAACTTGATCTTATGAGTAATGCCTTTATCAAATCATCAATTCAGTAAAGAAAATGAAATACAAAGATCAATAGATGTTTGAAATCCCAAATATAATAGATAATGTATCTAGACAATCTGTTGAAGAGAGTGGCTCTTTGAGCATCTTTCTTTAAAAACCCACCTTATACCAACCTTGAAATTTGACAGAGTCAAGTATTTCAATCATGCATTTTACTTAATCAAAACTTTGAACAACCATGCTTGGTATACATGTGGTAGCTGCACACAATACTCGGACGACCGAGTTGGTAGCTCTTTCCTCCATGTGGTGGTAGTTTTCACACTCCTCATTGGGATGTAACTCTTTCCACATCTTTTGAGCATTTTAACTTTTTCTATGACTCCCCCTCAATTGGCTATCAATTATTTAAGATATAAAGTATTCAACCAAATATTGATCTCGATTTCATACTCGACTAAGCAGTCAAATAAGATAATGACTATACCAAGAGATCATAGAGAGAGAGAAATTGACTTTGATCACTTTAGAAGATGATTTAATTAACATAAATGATCATTGCAACAGTGAAATATTATGATGGCAAAAGCATAATAAATTTCTAAATGTGCGAAAAGATGCAATTAAAGTCAATTATAATCTATGCTCAATTAATGTCCTATGTACAAACATAGATAATGAACAAAACAAAAACAAATACAAAACCTATCCTAAGCAAGGATTTCAAAAAGAAGATTATTTCAAGGAAAGCATCCCAATTGCTTTTCGTAAATGAATAAAACGTTTTTGATCCAAAGGTTTTGTTAGAATGTCAGCTAATTGATCCTCAGTTGAAATATATGAGAGTTGAAGAGTATTTGATTCAACTAGCTCTCTAAGAAAATGATATCTAAGTTCAATATGTTTTGTTCTAGAGTGCAACACAGGGTTTTTAGAAATGTTAATAGCACTAGTGTTGTCACAAAGTATTGTTACCGAAGATGCTGAAATGCGGAAGTCGCTCAATACGCTTTTCATCCAAATGAGTTGAGTTGAGCAACTTCCAGCTGAAATGTATTCCGCTTCGGCAGTCGAGAGTGTTATGCAGTTCTGCTTTTTACTGTGCCATGCAACAAGGCAATGGCCAAGATAGAAGCATGCACCACTCGTGCTTTTCCGATCATCCACTGATCCTGCCCAATCGGCATCTGAGTATCCAACAATATCCAGACTTGTTCCCATAGGATACAAAATTCCGAAATTAATTGATCCTTTGATATACCGGATGATCCTTTTCACCGCTTTCAGGTGAACCTCCTTTGGTGCTGATTGATATCTCGCGCAAATCCCAACACTAAAGGATATATCCGGGCGACTAGCCGTGAGGTAAAGTAGACTTCCAATCATACTTCTATACAGTTTCTCGTCTACATTCTCACTATGTGATTCACTTCTAAGTCCCTTGTGGCTAGTTCCCATTGGAGTCGAAAAATCTTTACAATTTTCTAGATCAAACTTTTTGACCAACTCCATTGCATACTTGGATTGACTCAAGTGGATACCTTCATCATTTTGTTTAATTTGCAATCCAAGAAAATAAGTCAATTCGCCCATCATGGACATCTCAAATTCGCTTTCCATGGTCTCCGCGAATTTAGAAGCATCATTATCTCTTGTTGCGCCAAATACAATGTCATCGACATAGATTTGTGCTACAATAAAATTGCTTTGATAATGCTTCACAAAGAGAGTCCTATCAGCTCCCCCTCGAGTATAGCCCTTCTCCAAAAGGTGCTTTGTTAACCTTTCGTACCATGCTCGCGGTGCTTGTTTCAGACCGTAAAGAGCCTTTTTCAAACGAAAAACATGGTTAGGTTGTTTATGATCTACAAAACCTTTCGGTTGAGCCACATAAACTTCCTCATTTAAAAACCCATTTAGAAATGCGCTCTTAACGTCCATTTGAAATAATTTGATTTTAAAATGACAAGCAATAGCGAATAGTATACGAATGGACTCGAGTCTAGCTACCGGGGCGAAAGTTTCATCAAAGTCTATACCTTCTACTTGAGAGTAGCCTTGAGCAACTAATCGTGCCTTGTTCCTGATGATAGTACCATCCTCATTTTTCTTGTTCTTGAAGATCCATTTGGTACCTATCACATTATGTTGCTTTGGAGGCTTCGTTAATTCCCAGACTTTGTTTCGCTCAAATTGATGGAGCTCTTCCTGCATTGCTTTAATCCAGTAGTCATCCTGAAGAGCTTCATCTATGTTCTTTGGTTCGATTAAAGATACGTAGCAAGCGAATCCACAAACCAACTGCCTCCGAGTTCTGACTCCTTCTTGTGGATCTCCAATAATATTCGATTCCGGATGATCCTTGGAGATTCGTAACGTTTGTTGAAACGGAGTACTCGGAGATATATGAGATGATTCCTGCACATCAGATAAACTTGAAGAACCATTAGATGCATCATTAATATTGGAAGTATTATTATGAGAAGATGCACTAGCAGGAGAATCATCATCTAGAGAGATATCGAGGGTAGATTTTCCAGTTTCAAAGTGAAAAGCTTCATCTACTTTAACATTTATAGATTCTACGATCGTCTTAGATTCAATGTTAAATACTCGATATGCTCTGCTATTTGTAGAATAACCCAAAAAGATCCCTTCATCACTTCGAGAGTCGAACTTTCCAAGATTTTCACGGTCACGTAAAATGTAACATCGACTCCCGAAGATACGAAAGTATTTGATATCCGGTTTTCTACTAAACCACAGCTCATATGGTGTATTTAAAGTTCCTGGGCGCAAGTAAACTCTATTAATGACATAGACAGCGGTGTTCACGGCTTCAGCCCAAAAATGTAGCGGTAAATCCCGGCTATGAAGCATCACACGCGCCATCACTTGAACAACCCTGTTTTTGCGCTCAACAACACCATTCTGCTGAGGTGTATAGGGTGCCGAGAATTCATGTTTAATGCCATTCGAAGTACAAAAATCAATGAATTTTGAATTTATGAATTCTCCACCTCTATCACTTCTAACACGAATGATCTTTTCATTCTTTTCAATCATAATACGATGGCAAATCTCATGAAAAGAGTCAAACGTATCAGCTTTCTCTTTTAAAAATGCTACCCAAGAAAACCTAGAGAAGTCATCAACCAATAAAAGAATGTACCATTTACCTCCCAAAGATGGTTGACGGGTCGGCCAAAAGAGAAAGAAGAAAAGAAAATAGTCTACATAAACTACACATGATTTAATCGTAGAACGATTAAAGACAAGGAGGGGTTTCACCTTTGCATACCCAAACCTTTTGAGTTTTGGAGTATGTTGGCAATGGTTGAGAAGTTTTCCTTGATGAAGACGTCTTGCAAGATTGGTCTTTTTCTTTTGTCATCGTCTTGTTTGAAGTACTACCAATGTCCTTTTCTTTAGGAAAATCCTTCTTTAAATTCCGGGGAGTGAACTTATCGGTAGCAGTTGCAAGATGTGGTTGATTTGATCTTTGCGCTCCAATCTTGCAATTTCTTTCAATGTGCCCTGCAAAATTACAACGAAAACATACCTTTGTGCTTGACGATTCTGAAAAGGATGAAGTAGGCTTGTTGTCGTTGTTTGTCTTGAATTCCGGTGTCGGAGGAGGAGATACCGACTGAGGCACAAAGACTGTCCCAACCGAACTAAAATTGTCTTCAGTTTGATTGTATCCGAGGCCGGACTTGTTTGTTTGACCAAGACCAAGAAGTCTGTCCAACTTACTCCTTCCTGAAGAGAATCGCTGTAAGTCATTCTTGAGTTGGAAAATGGTCTTTGTCATTTCCAGGTTATCCTGTCGAGCCTCGTTGTAGAGCTTTGAGAAGTGATTCGCGTTATCCACCAGATTTGTATGTTCCTTCTCAAGTTGCTCATTGGACTCTTGAAGGGAAACATTTGCTTTTATCAGGTTTTCCCTTTCCACTTCAAGAGCGTTTGAGAGAGAAGTCGCTCTTTTTGCTTCTTCTTCGAGATCATGCACTCTCCCTCTCAAACTCTTGTTTTGCTTAGCCACTTTCTTTGAATCCCTCAAAAGTCTGTGGTAGGCTAGAGCAAACTCTTCACCTTCCGAATCATCCGATTCATTGTCCGTTGCATTCTTTTCAACAGTGGAGTTGGACAACGACTCGGATGTACTTGCCATAAAGCACATGAAGGGTGAAGATACGGACGCATGGAATGCGGTGGAGCTCTTTTCTTCATCACTCGAAGACGACTCATTTGGCGTTGAGTTGTCATCCCAAGTGACGACTTGCATCGCCTTCTTCTTTGCCGGATACTTGTTAGGACACTCCGTTGCAATGTGGCCGTAGCCTCGACATTTGAAGCATTGAAGTTGTCCCTCTGAACTTTTCTTATCCTTTGAGAAGTTCTCTTGCTTTCTTGACTTGTAACTTGAAGTACCCTTGCCTTTGTTCGACTTTCCGAAGGATGGAGATTTGCTTGAATTACCCCTTCGAAAGTTGCGACGAAACTTCCTTGTCAAGAGAGCGAGCTGCTTCTCAAATTCCTCCATAGAAAGGTTCTCGTCATCGTCTGAGGAGGATGTATCCGCGTCTTCTTCCTTAGTTGTTTTCAACGCATAACCTGAAGACTTAGAAGTGGATGCCTTTCCAGAAGAATTGTTAGTAGTAAATGTCATTTCATAAGTTTGTAATGAACCAACTAATTCTTCTACACGTATTTCGTCCGGGTGTTTAATAGTTTCAATGGCAGTAACCTTTGGGCGAAATCGTTCAGGAAGAGTTCTTAAGATCTTTCTTACAATCTTAAATTCTGGAATCTTCTCTCCCAGATTAGCACATGAGTTTACGATGTCTTGCAATCGTGTATAGTAGTCCGTGAAAGATTCATTTTCTGCCATTAAGATAGAGTCAAACTTGCTCGTAAGCATTTGCAGTTTCTGAATCTTCACGAGGTTAGTTCCCTCATGTGTAACCTGAAGAACATCCCAGATTTCTTTCGCAGTCTCACATGCCGAGACGCGAGAGAATTCAGTTTGAGATAAGGCATTAAAAATAGCATTAATTCCCTTGCCATTGTAAGAAGATGAATCTAACTCTTCCTTGGTCCATTTCGACCTAGGTTTTAAGGTGCGAACATCACCAATAAATTCAGTTGGATTAGACCATCCTATTTCAATTGATTGCCACACCCGTTCGTCGATGGAAATTAAAAAGGCTTTCATCCGTACTTTCCAGTACGCATAATTTGTTCCATCGAAGAACGGGGGTCGGTTGATGTTTCCACCTTCAACCATTGTTTACAACCCTATTCCCGCTCTGATACCACTTGTTGGGTTATATGTAATAAGGATCTAAATAGGGGAAAAAACACCTAGAGGGGGGTGAATAGGTGTAAACGTATAAACACTCAAAAATCGTTGCGATAAAAACCCAATGCGGAAATAAAAAATAGTACGCAAGATTTTTACGTGGAAAACTCCATCACCGGAGTAAAAAACCACGGGACCGATAACACGGCAGAAATCCACTAGAATTAAAACACGTACAAGGTGATTTACCGTACACACTTACGACTCAACCTTTTCCATACGCTCCTAGAGGATCTTCTCCGCTCGCTCCGCGACGCTTCTCGAATCCACGATCTGCGCCCAACGCCGAATCCACGGCGTCCAACGTCGAATCCACGACGTCCGACCGAATCCACGGTCTTCACCCAATAGCACCCTTCGAATCCACGAACGTGCCTCGCTCCGAATCCACGAACGTGCCTCGCTCCGAATCCACGAGAGCGGTTGAACCTTGAATCCACAAGGACACGCGAATCCACGCGCCGATTTTTGGGGTAAATCGTTATTTTTGGGTGGTGATGATCCGCCGAATACTTAGATCAAAGATAGATCGGAAATACTATCTAAGTATTCATTAGTTTGATTCAACTCAAGATGTGAGTATGAAAACCTAGAATCAAACTAATCAATATAGATGAAGAAACATAGAGTATTCTCTAATGATTTCCTTTCTTCTCTATATGTGGATCTAGAGCCGTAAAAGATGATATAAGAAAATGACGGCTATGTGGATTAACCCTAGAAAAAGAATCATAGGGTCTATTTATAGGTTAGAAACCCTAGGAAGGAGATAAGAATCAAAAACCTAACATTTCTGGAAATTTTACGGACGGCGATCCGGATCGGACTAGCTGTGATCCGGATCGTCGTTACGAGTCAGCCAGTTCCAGAAAAACGAAGGTTCGGGATCCGGATCGAAGTGCATGATCCGGATCGTTCATACAGTTTACCAAACATCAACGTTCGGGATCCGGATTGCGAAGCATGATCCGGATCGTTCAAGGAAAATGGTAAACTCACTGTTCGGGATCCGGATCAAGAGAAGCTACGATCCGGATTGAACTAGTGTATGAACGAACCACCTTCGGGATCCGGATCGAACAACCTGATCCGGATCCTGAACATGTCCCAAGTCCAGTTTTTGATTTTTATGCAATGAAAGATTCTTCCAAGTGTTTCTACACTACAAGAAGTATTCGGATCACACAAAATCTTTAGTTAAACATACCTGATCCTTTTGAATTCTTCTTTCTTGAGATTGAGTTAACTGATCCAAACTTTCTTCACCTTCAATCTTCAAGACTTGAGACTTTCACGAAACTACGCCAACTCAAATTCCGTAACACTTTTCCACCTAGGGAACAATGTCCGGAAAGGAAATAGATTGGCGGCAATCCTAGGCTATAAACGTGGATCTCTACCGATGAGATATCTCGGCCTACCGCCGTCGAATAAGCGGATCCTTAAAGCTCATTGGTGGTCTGTCATTAATAAAGTAGAAAAGCGAATTGGCGGGTAGCAAGCTAAACTCCTGTTGCAAGGTGGCCGCCTCACTCTTGTGAACTCAGTCCTCACGAATCTTACCCTTTACTATTTCTCGATTTTCAAAGCACCTAAATGGGTCATTAGGCGTATCGAAGCTCTCCGTAGGGCTTTTTTCTGGAAAGGGGGGAGTTCCGTGCTTGGGTTTATTGCCTGGTCCAGTGGAAGATTGTGTGCCGTAGTAGGAAGGGGGGGGGGGGGGGGGGGGGGGTTTAGGTATCAAGGACCTGGAGGCTTTGAATGATGCCATTTTAGTTAAATGGTGGTTGCGATTCTTCTCTGATAGGTCAACTCAATGGGGTGGCCTCATCGAGGGCCTGTATTATTCCCGTCGGCAGCCCCTTAGAGAGGGGACTTCCTTCAGACCTTTCTCTCAATGGTGGCAAGGCGTTCTACAGACTAAGGCAATCTTCAGTTGTGGGCTGGTTTTTCAGATCGATGATGGTCGTTCTATTAGCTTCTGGCTTGACCGGTGGGCTGGCGCGTCTGCCCTGTCAGCACTCTTCCCGTCAATTTTTAACGCCGTGACTTACAAAAAGTATAGGGTGTGTGATTGTGTCGGCCGGCACGGCTGGGAGTGGGACAAGGTCCTTCAGGGTTTCGTTCCTACCTCGCAACAAGATTTACAGGAGAGGCGAGAAATCTCATTGCTGTTGGACACCTTCTCTCTACAAAACCGAAGAGACGAAGTAAGATGGAGATGGGAGAAGTCGGAGCGCTTCTCGGTTAAATCCACTTACAATTTCCTGGTGGATGGAGGTGTTAGGGACACGAGGTTCTCTCAGCTTTGGAAGATTAAATCCCCCCTAAAGGTCAAGGTCTTTGGTTGGCTACTGTTGAAGCGAAGGCTGTTAACGATGGATAATCTTCTGAAAAGAGGGTGATCAGGCGTTAACATGTGTGTTCTCTGTCTTACAGAACCGGAGACGGGTGATCACCTTTTTGCTAGGTGTGAATTCACCAAAGCTCTGCTTAAAAGCTTCATTTTGAATAAGAGAGCCTTGAATAGCTGTGCCACGACTCGGCTTCTTTGGGAGGGAAGCTGCGACAAGGTTGGGGTCTTACGTAGGCAGGAGCTCTTTTTTATCATCTCCGGTTGGTGGGCGATTTGGAGGGAACGTAACCGCAGGATTTTTTAGAAGAAGAAACTTTCTCCATCCCTTCTGTATTCTAATATCCGGTCGTGTTGCTCCCTCTGGCAAGCGCACTGTCGTTAGGCTATGCTACTTTTCTTTTCTGTTTGGTTTTTCTCTTTTTTCTTTGTGGTTTTGTTTTCTTGTTTTCTTTTTTAAAAGTCCGTTTGAAGCCTGGTTGCTTCACCGTTGTAGCCTAATTCAAACTCCCCTTTGAATGAAGCGGTAGCATGCTACCTTTCTCTAAAAAAAAAAAAATTTCTGCCGTTAGAGATATCCCTTTGACTATTTATATCCTTTAGATCATATTATTCTATTAACTATTCACTAAATTTTAGGAGACCACTATCATCCCAACCACATATTCTTTCATCCAATAACCGAAAATCTAATAGTACCAATGACTTAATGCTATAAATAGTATTCTAGCCTCTCTCCCTCTCTCCTTCTCTCTCTCTCTCTCTCTCTCTCTCTTTCTATATATATATATATATATATATATATATATATATATATATATATATATATATATATATATATATATATAGCGTAGGGCTACTATACTCTTATGAATGTAAACTTCTTTGTACTCATAACTTTTTCACCATTGGATGAAGGAATGTGCGGTTAGGATGATAGTGGCCCCCCTAGGGTTTACTAGGTTGTTGGGAAAATAGTAAAAATTTTAGAAACTATTATAATCCTAACCGCGCATTCCTTCATCCAAGGGATGAAAACTTATGAGTACAAAAAAATTTTACTCATAAGAATATAGTAGCCGGACCCTATATATATATATATATATATATATATATATATATATATATATATATATATATATATATATATATATATATATTCTAACTTGTAAAAAAAAAACAACAAAAATTGTCAAAATTTAAAAGACCAAATAACTATTATATTTCATCAGTCTTTACACTGAATTTTAGATTTATTTTTATTTTTCTACCCTTTGCTTAACAAATAAATTATTTTAGATAAAATCTAACAACTTGTTAAGAGATAGTGGTTAAAAAATAAGAAAAACAGTAAAATGAATTCCCTGGTAGCCAGACTCATTGAAAGTTTATATTAAGTTATTTTTTATGCCAAAATGACACTTTTTACTAATATTTATTAACAATTTTTATACAAAATTATAAGTTTATTTCTTATAGTGTAGAGATTGAATAAAAGAATAGTTGATTGGTGTATTTGAAAAAAAACAAAAATAGTATAATGTAGAAAGTAAAAATTAATCTGTAAAAAACAGTGTAGTGTTGTGTAATTAAGCCAAATTAAAAAATTCAAATGCCCTGTTTATAAAAGAGCTAGAGTTCAAATGCTCTTTGTCAAAAAGGGTGTGGAGTGGGGGTGTACGGATGGATTCCTTTGTCAGCAATAATTTATCGAGTTTGCTTGACTCTTATCTATGAAACCTCCATTTCATTTCCTCCCCTCTTCTATGAAGCATCCAAGAAATTACTACTCCCCAATTTTTCGCATTTTTTTTTTTCTGGGGAATCAAAGAAAGCTAGTCATACTCTATTGGTTGACAGCATTCAACAACTCATTCCTCCTCAATTTGTCTTCCTTGCGAGCTCAACCTAGATCTCTTTTCTCTTTCACTAATTTCTGCACTCCAGGAGTTTGATCAATTGCCTTTGTGGTGAAGTAGCTGCACTTAGAGCTATCTGGAGGATTATGTCATTTCCTCCCCTCTTTTAAGAAGCATTCAAAAAAATTTTGAGGAATCAAAAAAATTTCTATTCTCAGGTTCCTCCATATATATTGGCTGACAGCATTCAAGAACCCATTCCTCCTAAATCTTTCTTCTTTGCAAGCTGAACATCTCTTTCCTTTTTCTCCAATTTATGCACTCCAGGTGTTTGATCATTTGCATGCCCAAGCAGTGGTGAATAGTTGGAGTTAGAGCTATCCGGAGAATTATGGCTTTAACTTTCGTAGCCGAATCGGTGACGTCGGCGATCATCGAGAATCTCGTTAATTAACACTAATTGAGTTTGCCTGAATTGTAAGTTTTTATCTATGAAACCTCCATTTTCATTTCCTCTCCTCTTCCAATCTTCCTAAATTTGAATATATGCTCGGTCTCTTTTAAACAATATTTATTATCAATTTTTGCACAAATACCTGTTTATAAAAAGTTAAAGTTCAAACATTCCTTGTACATTTTTTTCTTAATCTATAAACCTCTACTATTGGGTATGCAGACAATAAATTCTCCCTCAACAAAGGTGTGGAGTTGGGGCGGACGGACGGATCTCTCTGTTGCTAATAATTGAGTTTCGTTGCTTCGATTGTAAGTCTTCTTTATGAAACTCTCATTTCATTTCCACTCTTACAAGAAGCATTCAAAAAATTACTCTGCTCCAATTTTTTTTTGCTACGTACTATGTTCTTGTTAAAGATTGCGAAACAACCGTTTGTCTATAAAAACTTAAATTGCTACACAATAGTGTTCCTTTCAATAATCATACTCAACATTCCTTCTCGCGGTTGCACTTGAATCCTTTTTTGTATGAACAGTATTACGTTTGGGCTTAATGATTTTTAATAGCTCCGAGATATGGATTTGTTTTAAATAGGAGAAAATTAAGGGCTTGCTTGGAAGTCGAATTAAAATATTTAAGGATAACTTATTCGGCATAAAAATTTTCTTGTGTGATTGTAAGAAAGGGGTTTGATTTGTTTTTTCTTATAAGGTTCTGATATATGTGATTCGATAGTATAATACTTACTAGGACTAAATGTAAGTAGCATTCAAGTTTAGACATTTGATCATACTCCCATCCACCAAATATATAAACTTCTCAAGTATATCACCGAAATATAACTAACAATATATTCATTTATCCAAATAGAGACTAAATGAACAATAGGGAAAAAAGGAGTTAGAAAAAAAAATATGTGGAGAAATAGTTTTGTATTTTCTAATAAGGCCATAAAAATTATATAAGATATTTTTTTACAAATATAAATTGAATATTTTTTTCATCATATTTTCTTTTTTAATCTCCATCAATAAAGTCTAAAATATCTACAAAGGTGTGGTGGATAGTAAAAAAATATTTAAACACCGGGTGCCAATAATTTCTTCCTTAGTGTAGCAGTAGCATGGGGGTCAAAATTTTCTGTGCTTTTGCAGAACTAATGCCCAACTTAACCTTATTAAAAAAAAAAAATTTCAATCGAGTTTTCTTTTTTAAAAAAAATTTCAATCTAGCTTCATTTCAATAAATTAGAAAAAAAAAAGGTAATTTAATGTTATTAATGTGAGTTTATATGTTAATTAAGAGAGATAATTTTTTTTTTCTTCCAACTCACTTTCTAAATAATTTAATAACTTTATTAATTTAAATTATTATTTAATATTAATATTATTTTTATTATTATTATTTTATATAGCTATACTATTGATACTATTTAATATTAATATTATTTTATTTAGCTATACTATTGATTTTATTTACCAAATTAGATAGTGGGTAATTTGATAAGTAACAAACCTTCATAAATTCGAATTCAAAATTTAACTGGAGTTTAAACTTTACATTTATAATAATATTAATTAAGTTCAAATTTAAATCTAAATTTAATTTTCAAAAAGAAAAGATTTATATTTAAATTAATAATACATTTCAATTCAAATTGTTAATCCAATATTGAAATAACATGAAAGTTCAAAAATATTAATCTATTTTAAATTTGAATTTAATTTATAATGTACTTATAAACCCAACTTTTATTATTTATTTAAATAGAAGGTTTCTATTTTTTAAATGAAATTTAAATTGTTAATTCAATATTGAAACAATATTAAAGTTCAAAAACATTTAAATATAGATTTAATTTATATTATAGTTAAAAAACAAAATTTATTAACTATTTAAACATAAAGTTTCTATGTCTGAAAATTAACTAAAAATTATAAATTTGAATTTAATTTTATCTATTATTACTTCAAATTATCTTTAAAATAGTTTTTTTTCCCTTATTAAATAACACATTAAGTCAATCTGACTTGGATCATATGCTCACCGTGCATGGCTCATTTGGGGTTTAATTTTTAAATTTGGACTTCTCTCAAATTTTTTTTTATATTTATGTATAAATAGAGATACAATCTTGACCTGCACCTATTAAATCAGTTTGACTTGATTAATTTTTATCTAAATACAAGTTAATTTTCCTCATAATATATTAAATCTAAAAAGTTTTGGATAATTTTTTAGCTTAACTTTCAATCAATTTTGAATTATGAATTTTAGACAAAACAAGTTGTATTTGTAGATTGGGTTAGAAAAACGGGGGATGATTCAAAATGGTCCAATTTATGGGTTACTACATTAGGAGAATTAAATTTTTTTAAGAATAAACTTCAAATTGTCCGTGAGCCTGCGCTCGGGTTGAGCGCCTACAAAATTGCTCAAGGCGCCCACTTGGGCTTCCGAATAGTGTTTCGAGTGCCCACAGGGCATTTCGGTCGTCCGAAAACTCTGGAGCTCCACACTCCCCTGCTTTCATATTGAGCGCCCGCTTTCTCTTCCGGGCGCCCTCCTTCCTCCAATTCCGAAAACACATCTAGGCGCTCGATACTTGTTCTAGGCGCCTGGAATTGGTATGAAGCTCAGACTTGAGCTTTTCCGACTCTATTTCGATCCGAACTCGTTTCGATTCAGTTCAAACTTACTCTAAGCTCTCTTAATAACCTTTAAAACATATCTAGCATGTTTAATCTACACTTTATCAATTTAGTCAAAGCCGGTACTCTACGGTGTCACGCCCCGAGATTTAAAAACCGGTCTAAATTTTTTTTTTTTTTTTTTTTTTTTTTAAATCAGAGTTTAATAAAATCTGGGCGCGAGATCGCGACATGTATAAAAAATCCTCTATCCAAACGGACAGAATCTTCCCTATACATGCACGGCTAGACAAGTACAACAAGTACAAACAAAGTCTATCTATAACAATTTAAATCTAAACAAGATTAAAGAAAACTCCATGATAATTCTAAACCACTACTAAAAGTCAGATAACATCGGAAAAGTGTCAATCCAAAATCCACTAAATATCATGATACCATAAACATAACAACTAGGATCATCATCATAATATAATATCAAAATAGCTAAGATCAACATCATGGGACAACTCTATCGTGACAGCCTCACTCAGACGTCCCAACATTCCTCCACCCGACGGACCTGAAAAATGGTCACCCACTTGCATTATATTTCATTCCCTCTTCTAAGAAGAATACAAGAAACTACTCTTTCTATATCTTTCTTTGACACTTGCTATTATATCTACTTAACGGTGTAGAGTAATTCAAATTAGATAAAATTTTAATAAAACATGAGCAATATCAGTGCTTCCGATTTAAACTTTAAGTTTTCTATCACTTTTTTTTTATGAAATTTTTATTTTTCACTATTTATTTTAAGACTACTCATTTACTAGACAAATAAAATTTAAAAATTATAAAATTTGATTTTTAAATAGTTCAAATACTGTAAATCATGTTTACTGAAGTCGATCGCCAAATCAAATATCTCATTGTAGAAAATAACTTGAAAACACATAGGCCTCCGTGCTTTCGAAAGCATTCTAGCCTAGCTCAATATATTAATACTCTTTGAAAATTTTATTATAGAGATATGCTTCAAAACAACGGATTGTTTAAGTCTAGCTGTTTATTTTTTAAGGTTAAAATTAATTTTTACAAAGTAATAACGTACTCACTAGGTTACCTATTAAGATTGATTGTAAGAGTGATGTTGGAAAACACGTATATATACTACCTAATTTAACTTGAGTTTAAAATTTAACTTGAGTTTAAACTTTACATTTATAATAATGTAAATTAAGTTCATATTTAAATCTAAATTTAATTGTCAAAAAGAAAAGATTTATATTAAAATCAATAATACATTTCAATTCAAATTATTAATCCAATATTAAAATAACATGAAAGTTCAAAAATATTAATCTATTTTAAATTTGAATTTAATTTATACTGTACTTATAAACCCAACTTTTATTACTTATTTAAATAGAAGGTTTCTATTTTTTAAATGAAATTTAGATTGTTAATTCAATAATGAAACATCATTAAAGTTCAAAAATATTTAAATTTAGATTTAATTCATATTATAGTTAAGAAAGCAAATTTTAGTAACTATTTAAACATAAAGTTTATATGTTTGAAAATTAACTTCAAATTATAAATTTGAATTAAATTTTATCTATTATTACTTCAAATTATCTTTAAAATGGCTTTTTCCCTTGTTAAATAACACATTAAGCCAATCTAAATTGGACCATAGGCTCACCGTGCATGGGTCATTTGGGATTTAATTTTTAATTTTGGACTTCTCTCAAAATAATTATATTTACGTATAAATAAATAAAGGTACAATCTTCACCTATACCTATTAAATCAATTTGACTTGAATAATTTATATCTAAATACAAGTTAACTTTGGTCATAATATATTAAATCTAAAAAATTTTGGATAAATTTTTAGCTTAATTTTTGAATTATGATTTTTAGACAAAAACAAGTTGGAATTGCGGATTGGGCGATGATTCAAAATGGGTCCAATTGATGGGTTACTACATTAATTGGGAGAATTGTATGGTTTAGTGAAATAAAAATTAAACCACACAAGAGTGCATAGAAATTTTTTTAAACAGAATGATAAAGTAAAAATAAGTTAAACCATGTAATTTACAGTTTATTTTTTTTTAAATTAGATGAATTGATTGATCACGTCAGTATTACACTGATTGACCTATCCAATTGAATAAATCATAACTCAGATGGATCAATTTTGAGTTGACTATCTATGTTCAAAAAGTTAAAATATTAATAAATTGTATTTTTTCTAATTGAATTTTTAGTTTTGATTATTCAATTTCAATTTATTAAGGTTTTAATTTGTCCCGAACTTTGCAGTTGATGATATAAGTACATCTTATACACCCTGCTCTTAATTTTGATAATAAAAATTATAAAATTTAAATATAATTTATTGAATATGTTTTATAATAATTTAAAATATTTTTATATGAACTATTACAAAATTTAGATATTTTTTTAATAAATCAAAAAATACTTATATTTAGACAGTGTATTTTGAGATTACTCAATCTCAAAATATTTCGTACCCTTAGATTAAAATATATCATCAGCAGTGATTAAAAAGTGGCATTAAAAATAATATATATACGGGCATTTCTCTTCATTAATATAATATAATAAATAAAACTAACACTAAAATACTGCATAGGCACTTTTATCCATTTAAAAATAAAATAGGCATATTTATGAGGCACACTTTGCTTAATAAAATTTTAAATTATTACACTATATCTAAAATAATAAACAATAATTGCCTCCACCAATGATAATAAGAGTTGACTTAGAGATTGTTTGATTTTCTCAAAAAATATTTTAAAATTATTTTTTTGATCGAAAAAATATTTTTGATCCTGTTTAGTTTCTAAAAAAAATAAATTTTTGTAAAGAAATTTTAATTTTTTTTCTGTGAATAGTATTTTTGTCTTTCAGATTATTTATTAGAAATATAAAAACTAAAACTTTTTGTTGTTTTTTTTTTTGTTTCGAAAAGTAGTTTTTCACCTTTCTATTGGCTGACAGCTTTCAAGAACTCATATATGCATTCCTCCTAAATTTTTCTTCTTTGCAAGCTGAACATCTCTTTCCTCATTCTCCAATTCCTCTACTCCTGCAGGAGTTTGATCGATTGGTTGAGTAGTGGTGAAGCAGCTGCACTTAGAGCTATCTGGAGGATTATGGCTTTAACTTTCATAGGCCAATCGGTGGCGTCGGCGATCATTGATAATCTCGTTGACACTTGCTCATCCTACCTCAAGGCATGCCCGGCGGCTAGTGGCATGCAGGACGAGCTCGAACGGCTACAGTACGCCCTTCCGCAGGTCCAAGCAGTCTTGACTGCAGTCGAGGAGGGTGCGCCAGCCATGATGCAGAACAAGGGGCTGGATAGGTGGCTGTGGCAGCTCAGAGACGCCGTGGAGAATGCAGAGGACGTGCTCGACGAGCTGGAGTACTACGAGCTGGAGAAGACTGTACAAAATCGAGATGACAAGGTGCGTGGCAATAGTCTCTCTAAATGGAAAATAAAGATTGGTAGTTTCATTAAGGGTATCTTTCCCGATGACACACTGAAGCGGTTGAGAGAGGCCGTCAAGGGGTTGGATAGGGTTGTTGCCAATATAGGGCTATTCCATCAAATTACTACTGGGAGTTATGGCCCTAGCGTTAAGCGTCAGAAGCTCGAGGAAGTCAAGAATGCTCGCGAGACTAGCAGCTTGTTAACCGAAAGTGAGGTGTTCGGACGAGACAAGGAGAGGGAGATGATAGTCGAATGGCTGATCAAGCCGGTAGATGGCGAGTCTGAAAGGAGCACTTTCAATATCTCTGCTTATACCATTGTTGGTATGGGTGGGCTTGGGAAGACTACCCTTGCACAACTTATCTATCACGATGAAAGAGTGCGAGAGTACTTCGATCCGATTATGTGGGTTTGTGTTTCTCAAGATTTCGATGCAGCTGCGATAATAAGAAAGATGTTGAAAGTTGAAAATAGTGGCAAGAGTCTAGATGCACTCCATGAGGACCTTAAACAAAAACTTACGTCGAATAGGTTTTTACTTATTCTAGATGATGTTTGGAATGATGATATTAATTATATGACGGAGTGGGAGAAATTGGTTGCTCCTTTGAAATTTGGACAGAGAGGAAGTAAGATTCTTTTGACAACTCGAATGGGCTCAGTTGCAGATATGGCTGCAAGGGTGATGGAATATAAGAGGGAATCATTGGATCTAAAGGAGTTGGAGGAGAGCGATTGTATGTCACTTTTCAATAAGCATGCGTTCCGTGGTGTGAACCCTGATGATTATAAAAACTTGCAACCGATTGGTGAGCAGATAGTGAAGAAGCTTGGAGGATGCCCATTGGCAATAAAGATTATGGGAGGGCTGCTATACTCCAGCAAGGATTATGACTACTGGAAAGGAATTTTAAAAGAAGACATACAGCAAGGAATGGATAACATCATGACAGTTTTAAGATTAAGTTATGACCATTTACCCATATACTTACAAGTTTGCTTTAGATATTGTAGTATATTTCCACAGGATTATAATTTTAAGAGGAAAGAGTTGGTCTATATGTGGATGGGTTCATGTCTGATTCCACAGTCTATTTGTGGAAGGCGGAGGAGTCCGGAGGACATTGGAAGGGAGTGTTTCGATCTTCTGACAAGAAAATCATTCTTTACTTGCAACATGGAAGATTATGGGGATAAAATTTCTAAATGCTATTTTATGCACGATCTATTGCATGACCTTGCACAATCTGTTTCTCAAGGGGAATGCATCAGAATAGAAGGTGATGCTGACGGAAACATTATTCCAAAAACGGTTCGACATTTATCTTTTGAAAACAGAAATCTTCTTTCCATCAGAGAGATCCCCAATCTTAAGAACTTGCGCACTCTTGTCATATTTGATAGAAAGGAACATGAGCATAATGCAGATCATTTACTTGTGTTTAATGAGGTTATAAAAGGATTTAAAAACTTACGCCTATTGAGCTTAGAGGTGAATTTTGAATTTAATAAATCACTTGATGCACTTGATAGCTTGATACACCTCCGGTACCTATGTATGTCGTCAAGATTGATTCCAAATGAGGATTTCTTTCTTCAACCTCTTTATAGGCTTTATCACTTGGTAGTCATGAAGTTGTTGGGCCGTATTTCAGGTTTGCATGAGAATATTGAATATGATGGCTTGAATAACTTGGTCAATTTGCGTTCATTACATGTTCATGGATTTGTGATACAAAATATTCCTTATGTTAGCAAACTACCCTTCATTCGCAAATTGGAAGATTTTATTGTCCGAGAGAAGAGTGGTTATAAAATCAGTGAACTAAAGGACCTCAGAGATCTTCATCACCTGCGCATTAGAGGACTTGAAAATGTCAGGAGTTCTGAAGAAGCTATGGATGCCAAGCTGAACGAGAAAGAATATCTCAAATCATTGACATTGGGATGGTCTTACGACAGCTCAAATAGTGTAGAGACGGATGAGCAGCTCCTCGATAACCTTCGCCCGCATGTCAATCTCAAGAAATTGTGTATTGAAGAATACCAAGGTGTTAATTCTCCGCGTTGGATGTCAGATTTGTCTCTCATCAACAATTTGACATCCATCGAATTGATGTACTGTAAAGGATGGGAGCACCTCCCACCTCTTGGGCAGTTGCCTTTCCTCAATCATCTTAAACTGAGTGGACTACATGCAGTAAAGAAAATAGATTCTTCGTTCTTTGGGAGCAGTGGTGGGTGTGCCTTTCCATCATTGAACGACCTAGTCTTTGAGGACCTGTCAAACTTGGAGGAGTTGATTGGAATAGATGATGGGTGCATGTTTCCTAAACTTCATAGTATGAGAATTACTAGATGCCCTAATTTGATGGGAATTCTTGCTCTGCCTTGTAGTCTAAGAGAATTGAGCATTCATAATGCCGGATTGACCGCTCTTCAAGTGATAAATCAAGATTACCGAAACAACAATGTAAGTGCTATGTTTTATAAACTTCAAATTACCCACCCTGAGGTTTAGCTCATTTTCACTTTTCCCCCTGTAGTTGAAAAAGTTTCACTTTATGCCCTTGTAGTTTAGCTTATTTTTACTTTGCCATCCTATGGTTCAAAAAGTTTCATTTTGCCCCCGCGTGGTTTAGTGCATTTTTCACTTTGCCA
The DNA here is from genome assembly GCA_029204045.2 of Tillandsia leiboldiana. Taxonomy (NCBI): domain Eukaryota; kingdom Viridiplantae; phylum Streptophyta; class Magnoliopsida; order Poales; family Bromeliaceae; genus Tillandsia; species Tillandsia leiboldiana. The sequence continues at coordinate 19,829,743 of CM055076.1, read as the reverse complement.
TCCTGTGATTTTTTTAATATTTTTAATTTGCTTATAAATTTTTTTGGTAAAATAAAAATTAAACCATAGGAGGGCAAAGTGAAACTTTTTGAACCACAACGCCGCAAGGTGAAAATGAGCTAAAACACACAGGGCAATTTGAAGTTTACCTTTATTATATTAAAACACCAATTCATATTTGCATGGTTGTGATTGTCCAAACTTAATATCTTTATATTTTTTCTTTCTGCAACAGCAAGAATATTTTAAGGCTTTGGAAAGAGTTGATATCAGTTGTTGTGAGAAGCTTGAATATGTTTCACCAGAGCTTTTTCGGAAATCCAACCCCCTAAGAGACCTGACGATAATTGAGTGCCCGAAGTTGAAAACAAGTGGGATCTCCGACATCCAATTGCCCTCTATACCCAATCATCTCACTATTGGGTCATGCGGCGACCTTGAATTGCCATTGCTGCTGTCAGAAAATTTAAGCTCTCTTACTTTTCTGGATTTAAACGGTTGTGCAAGCATAACATCCCTTCCACCAGCACAAGTGTGTGCACGGTGGACAATGCTTTACAGTTTAGAAATAAAAAACTGTAAAGAATTTTTATCACTTGATGGAATACAAGCTATCGTATCCCTCCGTTCTTTAGTAATTACAGGGTGTGACAAGCTAATTGAAGTTTCCCTCCGTCAGCCTCCGTTCCCAAACGATATCAGCCAAAAGAATGCAGTGAACTGCTCTTTGAAGCTTGGTAGACTATCAATTGACCACCAAGCACTCCTGCTCATGGAGCCATTGAGAAGTCTCTCTTCCATCAGCGAGTTCATTCTCTCTAGTGTTTCGCCACTCACTTCCTTACCTGAGGAATGGCTACTGCAAAATCACTCCGCCCTCAAATATTTATGCATATGGGATGCAGGCTCCCTTCAATCCCTGCCCCAGAGCATGACAAAATTGTGCTCCCTAGAGTTTTTGATACTATATGGTGCTAAACTCATCCAGTCACTTCCAGATCTGCCTACTTCACTGCGTATTCTATTGATCACTGGGTGTCACCCTGAGTTGAAGGAGCGATGCCAAGAGAATATAGGCCCTGATTGGCCCAAGATTGCCGGCATCCGTTATGTGACGATTAGATTAATTAATATTTTATAAAGGTGATGATGCACATTCTATGCTCATTTCACCACCCTTCATCTATCGGCCATGCTACTCTCTGTAATTAATGCAATTCATTTCAGTCTTAATGAAGTACATCTCATTCGATCTTAACATGGTTATCTCATTTGTTACAGGATTCCAGTGATTAGTTATGGGATAATGCAAGGGCAGTCAGGTTTGTTTTTAATTAGCATCCTCAATAGAATTTTTAAAATCTGTACTCTTACTTTATGGTTTGGATTCATAATAACTAATAAGGGAATATAGCGCGCTAATTGCCCCTTATAATATACGGTGCTCGCAGGACGGATTTATCTCGTATAACAAACAATGTAATGACTATAATATACGCAGTATATGGATTGCTTTCGAAAGTTCTTTTAATTTCTTGGTGCAGGACTATAGTAATGGTATAACACTCCTATATACATATATATAGTTCTCTCAACTCTTTCAGGAATATAACAAGAGTAAAGTTTTGATCTTCTATTTTCTTGGTGCAGGAAAGACTCCATGTATTGCATGTTTTTTTTACTATTGCCAAATTAATGTATAATCTTTATGAATGAAATTTACTGTTTGATTCCTGCACAAGTAGCAAATCTCATAGCCTTGTAAGCTTGTTTTGTTTCGTCTATTATCTGATGAAGTTGCTAAGCCTAGTTTAAACATTGCTTTCAAATGTGTTTCAAACCCTCTTTTTTTTTTTTTTTTTTTTTCCTGTCAGCAGCATAACTAGTACCTTGTTTAAGCTTGTGGACTTAATTTCAGTGGTACAATTATATTTAAATTTTGTTAATGTTTATATGTTTTTAATACAGGGTGTATCAATTTGGGAGTAAATTTAATAGGTGCTCCCAAATTGTATCAACTACTCAAAGCTAATTTGTGGCGTGACATATCACTCTTGAATTAATTCGCATTCTATATAGTACATATACTATATAGTACATATACTAAGGAAGAATAAAAAGAAGGCTTAATTACACCTTACTACACTATACTTCAGAATCTTTATTAAAATTTTCTATCATGTACTATTTTTTTTTTTCCCGCACAAGACTCTGGACTATTGTTGTTTATCAATCTTTGCACTACACTTTAGACTTATTTTCTTTTTTCAAAAATGTTGCCATGTGGTGTGTCCACATTGGCCGGTTCTATTTGACTCAATCCATATGAGATGTGGATTAGGATTCATCCTTTTGTATTAAGGATAAGATCGGGTTTTATCCTTATATGTTAAGGATAAGGATAGGATTTATCCTTATGGGTTAAAGATAAGGATATGTTTCTTATAGGTTAAGAAACATATCTTAACCCATATCCTAACCATATTCGGTTTATCTCTACGTGAGAAAGAGGATATCCTAAAGGTGCTAATAGTCTATAAATAGAACCCCTTCCCCTATACGGGGAAATACAACATACGACACACAAGAAGAAAAAAGAGATTTTCTTTTTCCTCATTCTCTCCCTACATTCTCTCTGGGTTTCCACCTTCGTTCCCGGAGTTTTGGAGTGTGGACATAGAAGAGGACTCTGGTAGCCCTCTTCGCCCTCTTCGCATCCGATCCGATCTGCGTATCCGGTCTGCAACCAGGAGATTCGTGGAGAGTCAAGAATTACCAAGGAGATAAGGACGATCCAAAGAAGGCTGGTAAAACAAGCTACCCGATCCGGCTTTTGGTTCCTGGATACGTTGGCTATCCAGTTTGTAAGTTTCCGCTGCCCTCTAATTCCAACAATTGGTATCGGAGCCAATTTGCTTGTTTTCGCCTGAGATCATGCCTGTGTTTGCTTGATTTAAAAAAAAAAAAAAAAATTGTTTCGTTGATCATATTTTTCGTAGATTAGTTCTACAAAATTTAATTTTCGTTTTTCTATGTGAAATCGAATTAAAATATATAAATAAAAGATAAAAAAAAGGAAACTAAATTAGTTTTTTTTTTTTTTTTAATCTTTTATGTTGATCACGAAACATATTTTTTTTATTTACATATGTTGTAAATATATTTTTTTTATCTGTTGTAAATTTTTTTATACACATCAAAAAAAAAAAAAAAAAAAAAAAAAGGCTTCAGGCATAGGGCCCATCGTGCTGGGTGCGCGTGGCTGGCCCGGCCTGAGTGGCTTCTCGCAATTTTTTTTTAAGAAAATAAGTTTTTTTTTATGCTCCTATGTGGTGCAATTTTTATATGATTTTTTTTTTTTATGCTCCTATGTGGTGCAATTTTTTTTATGTGATTTCTTTTATGCTCCTATGTGGTGCAAAATATTTTTTTACCTGGGGATTTAAATATGCATGCGTTGTATAACTTATATCTTGTGTAGATTTAAATGCTTGTGTAGCTTATTATTAATTGAATACTTTTTTTGGGTGCATATAAGTACTTGTGTTCTTTCGGTATTTTTCCACAAAATTTAATTTTAGAAAAGCGGGTTCGGTGTGTGCAGCATTCCTTTAGAATATGGTTCTCTTTGATGTACATCTTTGTAGTGATGTAATAGGTTTTATTTCTGCAAATGTGATGTAATAATTAAGGTCATGTAAGAGGAATGTGTTTTGCACACCATCGACGTTTTTCAAATTAAATTTTGGCACAAGCACTTATTTTTTATTTTATCTGTGTGATATGAATTCTCTAAGATAAGTTCTTAAATTTTTTTTAAAGATGTTCGTTTTTAAAATGGATGAGTTACGTTTTTTTGAATAAGTTTCAAAATTAAATAAAAAAAAAATTAATAAGATTGAAACTTTTTGAACCGACACTGGGTGATGATTATGAGCTTAGCGAAATTTTCGATCTCGTTGTGAAGGAGATATTTTTTCAATCTTGTTAATTTTTTGAAATATGTGCCTAATGTCCAAACCTGTTTTTTGAATGTAGTGAAATGGCTTCCAAAAATGTTATAGCTGACCTCACCAGGGGTGATAAGCTAAACGAAAAGAATTATGACATATGGCATAGAAAAATGCAATACCTGCTTAATGAACAAGGAGTTCTTGAAACTCTCTCTGTCAAAAAGACCGTGCCTCTAGATAACTCTACTGCAGAACACAAGCATGAGCAGGATGTCTATGACAAATGGTTCAAGGAGGATCGTACTGCTCGGTATACTATGTTGTGTGCCATGCAGGATGACCTCATTGGACAGTTTGAGACATTTGAGACTGCCAAAAACATGTGGGAAAATTTGAAGATTGCTTTTGGGCAAACTTCAGTTACGAGGCTGCGTGCCCTAAATCTAAAGTTTCAGCATTACATTAAGGACCCGAAGCACTCAATGGTTGAGCACCTTCGTGTGATGAGCACCATGATTCGGGACCTTAAGGCTGCTGGAAATGAGCTCAACGATGAGCAACAGGTTCTCGCGGTGATTCATTCACTACCGGACCCTGAATGGTCCCAGATGAAGCTCCTGATGACGCACAGTGAGGGCATTAAAACGTTTAATGACATATCACGTCATCTCGAGCTTGAGGCATAACGCTTGGATGCGAACCGTTCTGTCGCTCTTGTTACACGCTCTGAGAAGCGCGGTGGGATTGCACCCAAGCGCAAAAAGCGTTACAACAATGGAGCGCAGAAAAGTAAAAATCAAATTCCTCATGGTGGAGTTGAAAAGCGCGGCAGAGGCAAGCGCACTGGCAGCAGAGAAGTTGCGAAGCTAAAATGCTATAATTGCAAGGAGAAGGGTCATTTCGCTCGGGATTGTTCTGAGCCGAAAAAGGTAGCCCTACCACTCTCACACTGTTTTGTTTGCTCTTATGCTTTAGTAGCTAATTCTCTTCCCGATTGGATCGTGGATACCGGAGCAAACAAGCACGTAGTGCATGATCGAGCGGGATTTGTAGATTACCATCGAGTACCGACTGGCACACAATTTGTCACCCTTGGGAATGGCTCAATGGAAGAAGTTATTGGAGTTGGTTCGTACCGACTCAAGTTGCGTGGTGGCCGCATCTTACTTCTTCAAGATGTGCTATATGCACCCGGTATAAGATGTAATCTATGTTCAGTTTTAGCTTTGCTACATTTAGGCTATTTTTTTTCATTTTGACAGAGACCGCCTTGACATTTCCTTTCATGGTACTTTATTTGGATATGGTACATTAATAAATGGTTTCTTTAAGTTAGATTTGGAGGATGATTCGTTTGCTTTTGCTTCTTCTTTTTCTAATTTCTGTGATGAATCCGTTAAATGGCATGCCAGACTAGGCCATATAGGTCAAGAAAGAATGAACAGACTGGCTCGAGTAGGCCTTTTGTGGTCTCTCGCCAAAGTTGACCTATCTGTGTGCGAGCCTTGTATGGCTGGGAAGGCATGTAGAAAGCCTTTTGGTAAGGCTACTCGTGCCTCTCATCCTTTGGAGCTGATCCACTCAGACATTTGTGGGCCAATGAATGTGAGGGCCCGGCATGGTGCGTGCTATTTTCTCACATTCATTGATGATTATTCCCGTTATGGCTATGTGTATTTGCTTTCTCACCGTTCTGAAGTTTTAGATTGCTTCAAGCGCTTCGTAGCGGAGGCTGAGAATCAAATAGAAAGAAGTGTAAAAGTGCTTCGCACTGATCGAGGACGTGAGTACTTGTCTGATCAGTTCAAAACTTACTGTGAGCAAAAGGGCATCATGAGACAGCTCACTATTCCAAGTACTCCGCAACAAAATGGTGTTGCAGAGCGAAGGAATCGTACTCTACTGGACATGGTTAGGTCTATGATGGCGCATGCTCATCTTCCTATAAATTTTTGGGGAGATGCTCTTTTGACTGCTGCCTATATTCTTAATCGAGTCCCTAGTAAATTAGTGCCATCTACCCCATATGAGTTGTGGAGTGGTAGAAAGCCAAGTTTACACTACTTACGCCCTTGGGGTTCGGCTGGATATGTTCACAACCCCTCACATAGATTCGGGAAACTCGGCCCTAAAGCAAGCAAGCATGTGTTCATCAGATATCCTGAAAATTCGAAGGGCTATGTGATGTATGGTGAACACCCAGATGGTGGGATGACCGAGATTGAGTCTCGTAATGTGGAATTCCTAGAGAAGGAATTTCCAAGCATTGGTGAAATGCGAAATGACGTCGGATTGTATAAGTTACAAGACGATGCTATCCCATCTTCTGGTGAGGGTGATCGATCGCTTCCCGAAGTCGCTGAAGGAAGTGGTAGCTATCCTCCGGCTAGTGGGAGTGCTTCTATGAGTGGGAGCATACCCTTGGAAGCCGACAGTTTAGGCCCTCAACTGCGTAGAAGTGAACGTGGAAACATTCCCCGTCGACATTTTGAGATCGAAGGGAATATTTTCATGTGCACTCCGCTCGATGATGATGAGCCTACTTCTTATGTAGAACCGCTACAATCACCAGCTTGTAATGAGTGGATGGCTGCTATGAGAGATGAGATGGATTCCATGAGCAAGAACCAAGTATGGGAGTTGGTTGACCTTCCACCTGAGCGCAAGTCTATTGGAAATAAATGGGTTTTAAAAATTAAGCGCAAGGTGGATGGATCAATCGATAAATATAAGGCTCGGCTCGTGGCTAAGGGCTACAATCAAAGGCAGGGGGTAGATTACAACGAGACATTTGCTCCTGTTGTGAGATTTGCCTCTATACGTGTGATTTTAGCCTTAGTGGCTCATCTAGATTTGGAATTGTTCCAAATGGATGTCAAGACAGCTTTCCTCAATGGAGGATTAGCGGAGGAGATCTACATGGATCAACCTGAAGGTTTTGTACTCGAAGGTCAAGAAGACAAAGTATGTCGTCTTAAAAGGTCCATTTATGGTCTCAAACAGTCATCGAGACAGTGGTATTTCAGGTTTCATGAAGCCATCATCTCTATCGGTATGTCCATGATAGAGGAAGACCACTGTGTATATGTCAAGAAGTCAGAGAAGGGAATTTTGTTTCTCTCTCTATACGTCGACGACATACTATTGGCTGGGAATGACATCGAGTTGATCAATACCACTAAGGAGTGGTTTTCTTTCAATTTTGAGATGAAAGATATGGGTGAGGCGAGCTATGTGCTCGGTGTGAAGGTCATCAGAGATCGCTCTAGGAGACTTCTTGCTCTGTCTCAAGAATCCTATATTAAAAGGGTTCTGGAGCGGTTTAGGATGCATCATAGTAAACCCGTTGATACTCCAGTGGAAAAGAATCACACTTTGAGTCTTGATCAGTGCCCTAAAACGGATAAAGAAAAAGGGAAAATGAGTAGGGTTCCTTATGCGAGTGCGATTGGCAGCTTGATGTACGCTATGATGTGTACTCGACCTGACATATGCTTCGCTGTTAGCTTGGTAAGTCGTTACCAGAGCAACCCAGGACCTGCTCATTGGCAAGCAGTCAAGAGGATCCTTCGATACTTAAAGGGAACCAGTGATCTCGTTCTATGCTTTCAAGCTGGGGACTTGAGATTGAAAGGATATAGTGATGCTGATTGGCGCGGTGATAGAGATGAGCGCAGGTCCACTTCAGGCTATGTGTTTATGCTTGGAGGTGGGGCAATTTCCTGGTGCAGTAAAAAGCAGAGTTGCATTGCCTTGTCTACCATGGAGGCGGAGTATGTTGCTTGTTCAGCAGCCGTTCAGGAGGCTGTTTGGCTGAGGAGATTTCTCCAGCACCTCGACATTGTGACTCGAGCTGATGAGCCTGTTGAGATGGTCTCTGACAGCATGGCTGCTTTGGAGTATGTGAAGGACCCCAAGTATCATGGCAGGACCAAGCATATTGGCATCCGTTTTCACTACATTCGAGAGATGATTAGGCTAGGCGAGGTCACTCTTAGACATATCTCCACCACTAGGATGGTGGCTGATTCGTTGACCAAGCCGATAGCTAGGGATATGTTCCTGACCCACGTTAGGAGTTTGGGTCTTCGCAGGTTATGATGTATGGACATTATTGAGACTTTTGTATCTTACGCTTTTCTTAATGAAAATATGTTTTTCTTTTATGTATGATTGCGTAATTGATACTAGTAGGCACATATTACCATTAGTCACCAGGCTCAGGTCAGCCCACTCACACGGGTGATCGCCCTGGCACCTAAGTGGTGAGCAGGATGAGACTAAATAATCATATTAAACTTTAGTAGTTGTAATATGATTGCTTTGTTCATATACGTTATGAATAAAGTGTTGATACGATTTGAAAGTCGCCTTAATTAGTTTAAGATGAGACTCTTGGGAGTTGGATATGAGAATTATTTTGTGAAATTCTATATCGAGCCTGTATAGCAGCCGAACCTAAATACTTGGGTTAGAGAGATGACCTGAGTTGTATAGTGGTTAGATGCCTTAGTAGTGCCTAGACCAAGGTTCGCATGGCGTTTTAGAGCGTGACACGACCCATTGGGTGGGTGCTCCGCCATGGCATACATATCATACTGTATGTGATTGTCGACCAGTTAGTAGAGTGACATATATTCTTCCCTCTATGTCACTGTGTGAGCACTAACCCCTTTTTTTTATGCCCTCGACTTAGAACTACATTATGAAGTAGAGGTCCGATGTAACTAACTTAGCATGTATCTCAGGGTCATGAGAAAATACGATCTCGCGGAGCATGTCTAGTAAAGTGCTTGGACCGATACAGATTAATGTGAGGGGCTGAGGAAGATGTTTCGATAGCACACCATGAAAGTCTTGTGACTCATTGCCCGGGCGGTTATCTCGGTTGTGTTACTTGAGATAATCATGAATACAAGAGATGTTGTAGGGTCAAGTCCTGTGATTACAGGAGGGAGATTTATGATACTTGATCCGGTGTGTGTTGAAACGTCTGGGGCATATACGCTTTAGTCAGTGATGTGCTATGTTAGTTGGGTGGTGACTTAATATAGCACTCCTGCATTGTGATTTTTTCCATCTGGTCGCACGCTCCATTACCCGTATGAAGAGTAGAATGTATATGAGAGAAAATTGGCAAATGTGGCCAAGTGGGAGATTGTTCCCATGTGGTGTGTCCACATTGGCCGGTTCTATTTGACTCAATCCATATGAGATGTGGATTAGGATTCATCATTTTGTATTAAGGATAAGATCAGTTTTTATCCTTATATGTTAAGGATAAGGATAGGATTTATCCTTATGGGTTAAAGATAAGGATATGTTTCTTATAGGTTAAGAAACATATCTTAACCCATATCCTAACCATATTCGGTTTATCTCTACATGAGAAAGAGGATATCCTAAAGGGTCCTAATAGTCTATAAATAGAACCCCTTTCCCTATACGGGGATAGATAATATACGATATACAAGAAGAAAAAGAGATTTCTTCTTCCTCATTATCTCTCTACGTTCTCTCTGGGTTTCCACCTTCGTTCCCGGGGTTTTGGAGTGTGGACATAGAAGACCACTCTGGTAGCCCTCTTCGCATCCGATCCGATCTGCGCATCCGATCTGCAACCAGGAGATTCGTGGAGAGTCAAGAATTATCAAGACAAGGACGATCCAGAGAAGGCTAGTAAAACAAGCTACCCGATCCGGCTTTTGGTTCCTGGATACGTTGGCTATCCAGTTTGTAAGTTTCCGCTGCCCTCTAATTCCAACAAAAAAGCATCATTAAACTTTCAATCCTTACGTTGTTATCATTAAATGTACTTCATTAAATAGGCCAAGATTAAATGTACTTCAAAAAGCTGATTTAAACTTGCAAGAAAAGCAGAATGAGTCTCTAAAATTGATTTATCAAAAGCTTCCATGCATCAAGTTATTTCAACTATGTTTTTGGCTATTTTTATGTGTTTTCTTTTTTTTTTCTTGTCAAAATAGGCCGAGTGTATGCTCTACTATTTGATAACTATTTGTAAGATATTTGATCAGAACTGCCATCTAATTGATTGACAGGCCAACTAAACTATTTGATAACTATTTGTAAAAATTGAATATTTCAAAGGTTAATTATTTATAAAAACTGAGAAAATTTGTACAATCATAGCAAGAATAAAAGAGAGAGGGAGAGAGAGAGTGTGTGTGCGTGCACGCACATGCTTTTCTGTTTTTTTTTGTCTATAATCTGATGAAGCTTTTTTTTCTTTTTTTTGTCTACAATCTGATGAAGTTGTTGAGCTTCTTTGAAGTAGCCAAAACAACTCTGTAATTAATGCAATTCATTTCGGTCTTAATGAACTACATCTCATTCAAACTTAACAAGCTTTTCTCATTTGTTTCAGGATTATTTACACTTTTTTGGGATGATGCGAGAGCAGCCAGGTTCAATTTTTAACTTAGCATCCTCAAAAGATTTTTTATTTTTTATTTTTACCCTTACTTTATGATTTTGGGTACATACAAGGAAATATATATAGTGCTTATAATCACCCCTTATAGTACATGGTGCTTCCAAGACTTATATTTGATTACCCCTATCCATCAATCGAACACTTAGCTTCCACATCTGTATTCTTTAGTTTTCTTGGCGCAGGATTAAAATCAGATTCCATGTATTCCTCTTTTCTTTTTCTTTTTTTTTTTTTCTCTCTCTAAAGCCAAAACAATGTAAAATCTTTAAGAAAGAAATTGCCCTCTTTTGGGGCAAGGATATTAAATGCTTCGATTTTGTTTATCCTCAATATATATATTCATATATCCTAAAGATAATTTAGTGTTTGAATATTATGGCATAAATAGAAAATCTCATATCTTGGTCATACGCTTGTTTACTTTTTGTCTATTATCCAATGAAGTTGTTAGGCATTGCTTTAAAATGTGTTTCAAATTTTTGTTGTTTTTTTACAGCAGTATAACAGGCACCAAATTAAACTTGTGAACTCAATTTCAACAGTATAGATCATGCTTTAAATTTTGTTAAACTTCTTTTAGTTTTTAGTGCAGGTTGTATCGACATTTAGAGTAAATTTGGTGGATGCTCCGCCGATAAGACTTTGTTGCCTCATCGTAAAAGGAAAATGATGGCTACGCTGCAGCAGGCATCAACTTGCAACCACATCCTACAGCGCCTTACTCTTACTTTATTAATAGTTTTTAAAAACCATTCCGTTCAATTTCATATTGAATACAAAAAAAAAAACTGTAGTGTTACCGCTTATTCTCTATGTTTGGTGGTGCGAGAATGAATTTAAAACTCTATCGATTTCTCTATAGGAATGTAATAGGACTAAATAAACTGCCTATGTATTTCTGTTTTCTTTTTGTTCTTGGTGCTGTATGAATTTAAAAGACTTCTATTATTATAGTCTATATATTTCGTCCTTGTTACGAAGTATGGTTAAAGTTTTACTGCTTTGTGTATATTCTCCTAATTTTCTTGGTACAGGATTGGAATTAGACTACTATATATATATATATATATATATATATATATATATATATATATATATATATATATATATATATATATATATATATATATATATATATATATATATATATATATATATATATATATATATATGATGTGATTAGGATCTTTGATGTAGCTTAATTTTACTGGTTATTTTGTTTTACTGCTTAATTAATCTTCCCTAGCAGACCAATTAGCAAGCTGAAGGATATTTTGAGTGTAAGTACAAGCGGTGGGACTAATTTGATTTCTTAGTAGAGAAGGACAATTTTCGTTGCTGCTTAAAGTGATGGCATTTGCTTTAAGGAAAATCAAGAGGTTCAGAATTTTGATGATGTGGTGGATGGTTGTTTAATTTTCAATTTTTAATTTTTAATTTATTTTATTTTGTGGGACTCTGCAATCTGTAAGAGTATATATGATAGTTCGATTTTACAGGGGTAAATTTGCTTTTGTTAGGAATCTCATGAGTTGCTTTAAAAGATTATTGCTCCTAGTTGATGGCCATTTTTTACTGTTCTCAACTTTTCTGATGATGCTTAATAAACAGCATGCAAGCTTATATCTTGCTTTGTATTTCAAAAGTTTCTTTTGAAGCTCAATACCCATCTGTTCAATAATTTGAGTATGTTGTGGGCTTTTTAGAATGCTTGCAAGAGTGGATGGTTTCTACCTGCTGATGCTGATGAAATATTTGGCATGGCAAAAGAGGTTTCGAAAGTTTGTCTGGACAAAGTCATATCAACTTTATTTTTCTTCTCAAACAGCAGCGACAGTCAGTGCCATTCCAATATTTCATTGTACTCTCTTATAGATGTTTATCGAGCTTATTTGACATGGTTATAGTTATGATTTGGCTTATTTTGAGGTTGCTATTCTTTCTGATGCTTCTTTTTTCTGATCCTACTCTCTGCAGGTTTTATCCTCAGTTGAAATTCTGCCATTTAATTCATTCTTTTCAAGCAAAGGCTTGGTAGTGTTACTGTTATATTATTAATTTGAATTTATAAGAACCTTGAGAATTGAATCTTTGGTGATATAGTCGATTAAATTAAGGAAAATTTCAACTCTGCATGCATTTTGGAGAACTTATCCCAGTTTTTTTCTTTTTTGTGATTGATTTACACCTTTTACCCTCTTACTTGATCAGGTGCCTTTGTTTTTTTATTATTTTTGGGTGATACCCACATCAATAAAGTCGGGCGCATCATTTTGAATATCTGAATCAGATATAATGCCATTATTTTATTTAATGGACAAAAAATTTCTAAGTTAGAATCTCCAAGTAAAGGATAAATCGTAGCACATATAGTTTCTGGACATAGTAATATGATTGAGACTATATATGGATAGCTAAAATTTCTTCCTGCTTAGAGAAGTTCATTTACCAATATTTATTAACAATTTTTATTCAAAAGTATTAGTTTATTTCTTATAGTGTAGAGATTGAATAAAGAATAGTTGATTGGTGTCTATGAAAAATACAAAAATTGTATAATGTAGAAAGTGAAAATAATCTATAAAATACAGTATAGTATAGTGTAATTAAGCCAAATAAAAAAAATTCAAATGTCTGTTTATAAAATAGCTAAAGTTCAAATGCTCTTTGTACTTTTTTTTTCCTTAATCTACATACCTCTAATATTTAGGCAGGCAGACAGAAGGATGTCAACGGGTCGGATTCGAGACGAATTTTGAAAAATTCGAATCCGAACCTGAACCCAACTACCAAATTCGAATTCGAACCTGAATTGGACGGATTTTAAAAATCCATATCCAAATCCGAACTCGACCAAAAATTCAAAATCCGAATTCGAAAATTTAAATCCAAAATATATATATATATTTTTTATAATATTTCAAAATATATTATATTAAATTTAAATTTTTAAAATATAAATTTAAATATAATATCAAATATTTATATACATATATATTATATAACATAAAATTAATTCGAGTTCGGATCAGATTCGAATTTGGATCGGATATCATCAAAATTCATATCCAAATTCAAATCCGTCGAATCTTTATTTTTTATATCTATATCCGAATCCATATTTGTTTAACATCCAATAATCCTAGGTTCTCAGTCAAAAAAGGTGTGGAGTGGGGGTGTACGGATGGATTCCTTTGTCTGCGATAATTGATCGAGTTTGCTTGACTCCTCTAAGTCTTATCTATGAAACCTCCATTTCATTTCCTCCCCTCTTCCATGAAGCATCCAAGATATTATTTTTCGCCTTTCTTTTCCTTGGGGAATCAAAGAAAGCAGTCATACTCTATTGTTTTACAGCATTCAACAACTCATTCCTTCTCAATTTGTCTTCTTTTGCGAGCTCAACCTAGATCTCTTTTCTCTTTCACTAATTTCTGCACTCCAGGTGTTTGATCAATTGCTTTTGTGGTGAAGTAGCTGCACTTAGAGCTATCTGGAGGATTATGGATTTAACTTTCATTGCCGAATCGGTGGCATCGGCGATCATCGAGAATCTCGTTAACACAGGCTTATCCTATCTCAATGCGTTCCCGGCAGCCAGTCGCATGCAGGACGAGCTCGAGCGGCTGCGGAACGCCCTTCCGCAGGTCCAGGCAGTTTTGACTGCGGTCGAGGAGTGTACGCTGGCCATGCTGCAGAACAACGGGATGAAAAAGTGGTTGTTGCAGTTCGAAGACGCAGTGGAGAATGCAAAGAACGTGCTCGCCGAGCTGGAGAATAGAATACAAGATCGAGATGACAAGTTGCGGGGTAATATTATCTCTAAATGCAAAGTAAAGATTGATAGTTTCATTATTTATATCTTTGGCAATGACACAATGGAGAGGTTGAGGAGGGCTGTCAAGATGTTAAATAATGCCATTGACAGTATGGGGCCATTCCTTCAAATTGCTACTGGGTTTTATCGCCCTAACGTTTAGGGTCTGTTTGTTTCGATGCAGATGGATTTTGGATTGAAGTGAATTTTGGATTGAATTAAAATTTAAGTAAAAATTATTTTATTTTTACTGTTTGTTTTGATAGTTGTGAAAATAAAGTTTTGTTAGTTCTGCTGTTAGTTTGGTAGAAACTAAATAATAATTTTTATTTTTTTTATTTTTTTTATTAAAAATTATTCAATTCTCACACTGTAATATTTGAGAATTTTTAAATTTAAAAAATTAATTTATATCATTTTTCTGAATTCTCTGTAATTTGAAAATTTAAATTTCCCAAGTCCTTGTGAAACTGCTAATTGATTAATCTAACGGGATCCAATCTCAACTAAATAAGGTTACCATCTGATTAAACACACACACACACACATATATATATATATATATATATATATTAGGGTCTTTAATGTAGACTAATTTTACTGTTGATTCTATTTTACTGCTTAATTAATCTTTCCTAGGAGACCAATTAGCAAGCCAAAGAATATTATGATCAGAGAAGGATTATTTCCTAGGAGAAATTTGTTTAATTAGCAAAGAGCAGTAATTTGTGTGTTCTGGCAAGATAGCAGGGCATCACTTTAGTTGCTGCTTAAAGTGATTGCATTTGCTGTAAGGAAAATCACAAGATTCAGAATTTTGATGATGTGGTGGGTAGTTGTTGTTCATGTTCAATTCAATCTTTAATTTGTATAAGTTTGGTTTTGATTTAGATTTTTCGAACAATGTATTTCAGTGTTTCTTTTCTGTCTATACTGAGTACACTCTATTGAACAACTCCTTATTTTTCTTTTTTTTTTTAATTTGCACCCTTTTAATTTTTTTTTTTTTAAGTTATGTTAGATAATTAAAGTGAAAATTTTATTAAGTTTAACGGCTCTATTAATGATTCCGTTTTATTTGGTAAAAGCTGATTAAAACCATTAAAGTATTATTATTTTTTCTATAATTTAATATTCCAATAAAATTATTTTTAGTAGTTTTATGTGTAACCAAACACCACACATACAATGAGAAACAATTGCCTAAACCCAGTGTACAAACATACATTGTATGCACCACACCTACATATGATCCCATATGTTCGATCTAAAATACCTAAAGAGCTTATATTAAAAAAAAAAAAAATTATTGATACATCCCGAAAGGGTATGAATAAGATGAATTTTATTGGTCATTTCGAAATGACTAGTAAAATATACATTATACATTTATTTTGGAATGCATATATATTATAAATTTTTGAAATAATAAATTTTAAATTTTCTCATGGTACAGCGCATTTTCACTGGCCTTGTGATTCAAAAAGTTGCACTTTATCTCCCTACGGTTTAGCTTATTCTTACTTTGCTATTATATCCAAAAAATTATGCTTAACTGTCATATAATTTAGCTCATTTTTACTTTATTATTATGTAATTATTTTAAAAATTTTTATTTTTTGATGAAATAAAAATTAAATTACAAAAGAGCGAAGTAAAACTTTTTGAAATATAGGGTGATAAACTAAAAAAAATGTGATGTACTTTACGGAGTAGTCTAGTGAAAAAAAGGACAAAAATTTATTTAATTTATACGAAAACAGTGTCATTATAAATCGGTGTCAAACTTTTTAAATTTTTTTTGTTCTATACATAGGCCATTTAAATACAAAAGGTGCAGCCAATAATTAATTCCTTTATGCATTTACTTGTAAGCTAATTTTTGAATGAGTAACTTTTTAAAATCCAAGCCCAATTGAACTGCTACAACAGTACAGGGACTACATATAAAAAAAAATACAAAATTTGGAAAAAAAAAAAAACTTACTACTGTAATCTCAAGTGAAATAAAAAATAAATATAGTACCAATTAAAATTTAGACTAATACAATTTTTTTTTTTACTTAAATATCCGTCATTTCATTTTCTTCTTCTAACTTTCAAAAATTTATAATTTTTTTATTAAAATTTCAACTTGATGTGTTTAGATTCCGCCGTCAGATTCCTTCAGTGTTCCATCTATTTTTTTTTCGAGAATGAGTAATACGTCCTTAAAAATATTAGGAATATATTATTATTATTATTTTTTTGAGAATGAGTAACGGTAGTTTTATTATTTCACCCTCTCTGATAACGTCGAAATTCTCTTAAAAGCATATCTAAAATATTAAGAGTGCAAAACATAAATTTTTAAAAATTTTAAAAAAATGAAAAGGTGGATATTTATTGATTTTTTTTTTTTGTATTTTAGTCTAAATTTTAATATTAAGACCTCAATCACGAAATTTTAGAAATATAATATATATAATATAATTATATGCGGATAATAATTTCTCACTCGAAAAGGGTAAAGGGTGTGGAGTTGGGGAGAGCAAATTCCTATATTGTCAATAATTGAGTCTCATTGACTTATAAGTCTTCTTTATCAATAATTAAGTTTGGTTGACTTATAAGTCTGTTTTACGAGATATATATATATATATATATATTTTCTCTTCTTTTCCGAGAAGTGTTCAAGAAATTACTCCCTTCCAATTTTTTTTCGCTATGTATAATATACCTGTTAACGATTACGGAACAACCGTTTGTCTCTAAAGCTTAAATTATTATAGACCCACGTCGTGAAGTTAAATTAAATTGGGTGACAATTATGAGACAAGGGCTCGCTGGAATTCAAACTCGAAATCTTCCGTTTTGATACAACTATTATTTTTTGAAAGCTTTAGCTATCAAAGAAACATGTTCTCTTCGGGCTTAAGAAATTTGAGTAGGCTCAAAATGTGGATTTGATTTAAATAAAAAAGAAATTAAGGGACTGTCTGGAAGTCGAAATAAAATATTTAAAAATAATTTATTCAAGATGCAGATTTGATTGTAATGAAAAAATTTGCTTTTTGCTCCTCGAAAGGTTCTGATATTTGTGATTTGATAATATAATAATTTTATCTACTAGGACTAACTGTAAGTAGTATTTAATTTTAAATATTTGATCACTCTTCCATCCATCAAATATATAAATTTTTAAAATAAATCTTAAAAATATATCGAATAATATATTCATGTATCCAGATAGAACCAGATGAACAATGAAAAAAAAAAGAGTTTTATATATATGATAAGGTTACAATAATAATATATGTTGAATTTTTATAGATATAAATGGAATAATTTTTTCATCTTAATTTTTTTTTGCGGTAGGAATCACTCAATCCTCAGCCAATAAAATATCTATAAACGTGTGGTGAATAACAAAAAATTACTAAACACCAAAAGTGTCAATAATTTCTCGGTCGTATAGCAATGGCGTGGGGGATAAAACTTCCTATGTTTTCACATGTATGTATTTCAAAACTTGTGACTTTTTTGTGCAGCTTCCATTATATTTCCTTCACTCTTTCCAAAAAGTATATAAGAAATTGTTCTTTCTGATTTTTCTTTGACGCCTGCAAGTAGAAATTCAAATTAGATAAAATTTTATTTACCATGAAGAGCAATAAAATTTTCTTTTATTATTTTTTTATGAAATTTTTATTTTTTTTCGCTCATTTTGAGACTACTTATTTATAAGATAAATAAAATTATAAAATTATAAAATTTAATTTATAGATAATTTTAATACTGTAAATTATGTCTACCGAAGTCGATCGCCAAATCGAATAAAAAAAAAATTGAAAAAAATTAAAAGTATATAAACCTCCGTGCTTTCGAAAACATATTATGGCGTCCCAATAATTCAATCGGTATAAGAGACATGAACATTAGTAATGTGACACCCCCGGAATGTGTATTAGTCCTATATATAAATGATATAATATGACTAAATCTCTTAACCCGGCTATAGCATTTTGGATGGTAGCAAGATCCAAGAGGTTATGAGAGTTAAGCGTGCTAGAGCTAGAGTAGTTCTAGGATGGGTGACCCCCTGGAAAATGGGGCGTCACAGTTGGTATCAGAGCCATTCACCAGCCGGAAATGCGAGATGAGTCTTGGCTGAGCCAGGGTTATATAGCGGGTAGAGCGAGGCTCCCCAGCTAATGACCGTTGTGGGTGGAGTGCAGCTCCCCACAAGGTCGGCTAAGGCTAGCAAGACGAGTCTCACATCGCCTGGTGCTTGTGAGTGTGCTTGAGCCTGACGTGGACGTCAGGGCTTAAAGGGGGGAAGAATGTGACACCCCCGGAATGTGTATTAGTCCTATATATAAATAATATAATATGACTAAATCTCTTAACCCAGCTATAGCATTTTGGATGGTAGCAAGATCCAAGAGGTTATGAGAGTTAAGCGTGCTAGAGCTAGAGTAGTTCTAGGATGGGTGACCCCCTGGGAAATGGGGTGTCATAGTTGGTATCAGAGCCATTCACCAGCCGGAAATGTGAGATGAGTCTTGGCTGAGCCAGGGTTATATAGCGGGTAGAGCGAGGCTCCCCAGCTAATGACCGTTGTGGGTGGAGTGCAGCTCCCCACAAGGTCGGCTAAGGCTAGCAAGACGAGTCTCACATCGCCTGGTGCTTGTGAGTGTGCTTGAGCTTGACGTGGACGTCAGGGCTTAAAGGGGGGAAGAATGTAACGACCCGGCCCACTAGCAATAATAACTTGTTGGGCCCACACCACAACCCAAAATGCTTAAGCCCAGTTATTATTGCTAGTGTCCATATTTCATATAAACCCAATCACAATTCCATCCACATCCGATGTGGGACTATTGGGGGCGTCACAGACTTCCCCCGTTTAGGCCTGACGTCCTCGTCAGCCCAAACACACACACAGCAGCCCAAGATTACCAGGCGGTGTGAGACTTGTCTCGCTAGCCCTGCCATCTAGACCTAGGCTCAGCCGAGACTCGCCGCACACTTCCGGCTGGTTATTGGCTCTGATACCAAATGTAACGACCCGGCCCACTAGCAATAATAACTTGTTGGGCCCACACCACAACCCAAAATGCTTAAGCCCAGTTATTATTGCTAGTGTCCATATTTCATATAAACCCAATCACAATTCCATCCACATCCGATGTGGGACTATTGGGGGCGTCACACAATAGTCTGTGTGGAAATTAAGATGGAGCCTTTGCGGTTTGATTGAGAGTGAAGGTATTGGATTTTGGGTTCGATTACAAAATGAAGGTTGCTCCAAATTGTCCACTGAGCTTGATGCTCACTTCAGATCAAAGTTGATCTGTGTGGAAATTAAGATGGAGCCTTTGCGGTTTGATTGAGAGTGAAGGTATTGGATCTTGTGATCCAGCAGACCTGGGTTGCAAATAGGGCAATCCCCAGGGTTTTTAAGTTTCGGTGAGCATAGGGCTCAAGCAGATTTTCAAATGGCACAGTAAAACTTTAAATGTGAGGTTGTTAAGCTCTAGGATAGGTGTTTTGGCCAAAGTCTGTTCTGGGCTGTTTCCGAAGCCGCGACAGTGAGCCCTTGGCTAATTTGAGGTCACTGGACGCGATGCTCGCGTCGGTTTTCGGTTTCGTTGAGCCGAAGAAACAAAAATGCGTTTAAGCTATGTTAGAAAGGTATATTGTGGCCCGAAGTTTTCCTCGGGTTCCGTGCTGCTGCAAATGGGTGAGCACGGTGTTCAGCGGGTCGAGTGTCACTCACTGGAAGTGACGGTTCGTAAAAATAATATCCCAGTTAAGAGAACGAGCGAAAACGGCTCTCAATTTATTGTAAAAGTGCAATTTGGTAAAACCCTAGGGGTCTAAACGCAAATGTTACCTAGCGTGTTGACTTGGGCTGTGTGCCTATGATCTCTAAGCTTTTCGTTAGAGATCCAACGGCTTTCGTTGAGCGGGATTCGGATATCGAATCGTAAATCGGCGGATTTTCGAAAATTTCGGAAGATTCAGGGACTTCAGCGAAGTTCCCCGTTTAGCTTGTCTGCACGCAGTGTGTCAGTGGGTTGGGTATGTGTGAGAGTCTATTTTATGACATGTGCATATGATTCAGGTCCCAGCAGTCAGCCGCCAGCTTGCGAGCCATCCAGCAGCCACCGTGATCATTGAGGTGGGTTTATCTTCGGTCCGGGCTTTATCAGGTTGGCCCTATGGGGTGCCGTGGTAGGTTGGACCCCTGTTTTTGGTGTAGCCCTAAACCTATACTCGCCTTTCTAATTGTTTTGATTCCAGCACTCAGTCTTTACAACCATGTTTGTCTTGATCTTACAGTTGAGCTCTCTATATGCTTTCATTCTCAGCACTTAGTATGTATAGTGATATACATCTGGACATATGCCATGCCTGATTGGACATTAGCTAGAGTGATTATCAGTTCACTTTATGTCAGCATTTTCTGTTCTATGATGCATGATAGAATAGGAGTACAGTTCTGCTATTCAGTTTCAGTTACAGCTCAGATATTCAGCTTCTGTCATACAGATTTAGTTATACAGCACTAGTTGAGATTACAGGTTCAGCATCCCGACAGGGATTTTCTGGCTTTATGCCGTGTGTTTGGTCTTTAGACCATGAGCTTGAGCATCAGCATTATGATCGCTAGAGCACTAGCTGTCATTTCACGATCGCAGTGGGCCTGATCCCCCACAGTGCGTTCTTTACCGGTAGAGTGGTCGATAGTGGCGACCCGTGAGCCCAGGTTGCACATGGTGGACGAGAGTGGCGACACATGTGGGCCTGAGTGCACCGATGGTGCCAGGTTATATGTCAGTCGAACGTGCTAGCTATGGCATTAGCTTGAGGTCCTTGTGACCGACAGTGGCATGAGATTGGGTACTTACAGTTATTATTATTCAGCACTTTCAGTTTACAGCATTGATATTATTGATTATCATACTAGCTCTGCTCTATAGCATGATTAGCTCTTGCTTGTCTGATTTGCCAGTTACAGCATGATTAGCTTGATATATGAGTACCCCTGCTCCCATTTCAGCATGCTTAGATTTTATATCTGCATCTTACCTTTCAGCTTCAGTATTTCTTGCTTTTGCTATCCACTTATTATTGTATCCGGTAGGTACGACTTGCTATTTCTCGGCCCGTCGTGCCCACTGGGATACATGTAGAGTGTATCTCACACCCCCTGGGTGCCTGTTTTTCAGGTCAGTCGGGTGCTGGGAGATTGGGACGATCCAGTGAGCTGTCGCGATAGAGTTGTCCCCTGCTATTGGCCGCAGTGGCCCAGTGCTAGTATTTTGTTTCAGTATCATGATCATAGCTCTTTGTATTTCTTTTTAGTTAGTTGGAGTATTTGTGGATTATGTTATGAGTAGTTGTGGATGTATTAGTTGTAGAGCTTTATGATTTTAGTTTAGCTGTTGATTATTGCTCTCTGATTGTATCGCTGTACTTGCTTAGCCGAGCATGTATAGGGGAGACTCTGTCCGTGTGGACAGAGGATTTTCTATGCATATGGCGGTCTGTTCACGTCCTGAGTTTAAAGTTTGAACTCTGATGAAAAAAAAAAAAAAAAAAAAAAAATTTCTACCGCTGTTTTGAAACTCGGGGCGTGACAGATTAGATGGTATCAGCGACAGGTTATAAGATACCTAGGAACTGGTTAGGAATGAGCCCTAGGATGACTTGTGACTTACGTGAGAGTGCGGGGTTAGAAGCTCGAGTACAGTATGGTCGGTCGAGTCGTGTCCTATCCCTGATCAGTGTGATATAGTTTGTGATTCACGAGTATTCCGGCAGAGGTGGTGGTGTTAGTGAGCGCGCTGGCGCCACTGTAGTATTGATCGGTTTCGGTGGCCTATGAGCCAGATGGTAACCCTGAATGGGTTGGTGTTGTATTCAAGTCCCACCTCTTGCATTGGATTTCGTGGATCGTTACAGATTCTTTGATTTGTTTACAGCAATAGTAGTGTCACGCCCCGGAACCCGGGCTCGCCAACAGATCCGCCGTGCACACGGGATTTCCCGAGTACACGAAGCGCTGGTAACCTGCTCCGATATAATATGAACAATAAAAGAGCATAATACAGAGCTGAAGTAGAAGAACCACATAGTATCTCAGACTGGGACTACAAATAAAGCTGTAATAAGTACAATAATCTCCCAGCTCACCAAAATAGTACAACCAGCTGGCCAGTGCCAGACTCAAAGAAAGAAGAAATACCACAGTCTGAGTAAAGAGTACAACATCTGTCTAAAATCCACTCTCGGTCTCACAGGAGATCTATCTACTCAGCGATCCCCTTACCTTTATCAGCCGCTGATAGCCTAGCAGCTCCCGCAGACGACTCTGCAAAATAAAGAAGAAGAAAGAGAAAAACAGTAATGGGGGTGAGAACTACCAGATAAACCAGTAGCCTCCCCTAGTGGGCAAAACCTCAACTCTGATGCACCCACTAGGATTACTAGAGGCCCGAAAGGAAAAAGTGGTAAAGCTGTAAGCAGAACTGCTGAATAAAGGGGAAACCACCACTAGCATGCCTCTAAATGCAGTGCCAAAAGGAATGACTGTATGTATGCATCAGTATCTAACATGCCTGCCTGAATAAACCCAATCTTATGCCACCAGTAAAACTGGTACTGCCTGCTGTGCCTTGCCTGCCAAATCGGGTATGCTGGCCAATGCATAACACCGATAGGGAATGAGAGTCTCAAGGACTCAAGCCTGCCTGTAACACACTCCGGAGTGGCACTCGAGGGGAGCGACCCACACGAGTAAAAGTACCTCAGTAATAAGTATCATAAGTGCCGTAAACAGCAGGACTGGATCATGACTATGATCAAAGTGGGAAAAGCCATCCACTAAGAAACCCTGATCTGATGCCATAGTACTCAATAAGTGGGAAAAAACCATCCACTAGAGAAAAGCCCGATCCCCTGCTGATGCCAAAAATAGACCAGACTCAACCCCATTCTGATGCAAGGATAAACATCCGGCCGACCGCCTACAGTCCGCGGTCACCGCAACACCCCACAAGTTTATAATCTAACATAACCTTGGCTATACTATCCCAAACCCCTGCTCATACTCGAGCGACAAGCAACTGAAAGCAAAAGAGAGCAATAAAACATGTCAAGTCTTAATATGATAGTGTAGCAATAAATAGTGGCCCTACCTGATGTCCGGGTATGCATGCAACTGTCTTTATTTTAAAAGTTGTAAAATAGTGTCAAGATTTAAAAAGATTGATTTACTGAATAAAAGTCATTTGCATACGAGATTATAGCCTTTGTCTCAATCACAGTGTCCCAATATAAGTCATCATATCATCTGTGGGGTTATATTAAATTTTAGGAGAGTTCGTCCCAGCGGTTCTCGTCAATTGTCACATTAGTTCGTCCCAATAGTTCTCATCAATTGTCCTGTTAGTTGTCCTGTTAGTTTGTCCTGTTAGTTGTCCTGTTAGTTGTCCTGTTAGTTTGTCCTGTTAGTTGTCCTGTTAGTTTGTCCCAATGGTTCTTATCAATTATCATATTAGTTTGTCCCAGTAGTTCTCATCAATTGTCATATTAAATTTTAGGGGAGTTCCAGTAATCCCAGTGAGCTTGTCAAAAATGAGGTAAGCAACAACCGCCCACCTCGAGCAGCTCAAACTACACCTCAGGTAGTCTCCTGGTTGTCCACAGTCCTCAAATCCTGCAAATCAACGCTCCCGGTATAAATACAAATCCCAAAAAGCACAATATTTGCTGTTTTTTTAAACAGCACAGGAAAAGAGGAGTTTTTCACCTCTAAACAGTGCTCAGGAAAATCCAGAAAAATTACGGTTGCGTTCCTTGCGAAGAGTAGATCAAAATCGACTCTTTAAACACCTCGATCTGATGCTCCTACGCCAAGATAAAAATCGGAGATGTTGACACTGTCCAGAAATTTCCACAGCAAAAAGGGGGGTCAAAGAGGCCTCGGGAAACATACCAAAAGTACAAAATGGAGCAAAGTGATCAACACGGAAATCGAAGCCTTACCTCTTAGGAACGCGCTGTCGTGAAAATCGTCCAAAAATTCCTCCTGGTTAGCACTCAGGGAATTTCCGACGGAACTGCGACGGGAAATGGGCCGAAAAAGAGAACCGTCGCAGTGCGCCGCGTCGCAGATAGCTCACTAACTGTAACTCCAGAAATTCTGGAATTTTGAAGAGAGAGAGAGGAGATAGAGAGGAAGAACTTTCCTATAGAGCTCAAATTCGGATTCTCTCTCTAAGGCACAGAAATCAAGGTGGGAAATGAGGAGGGGTGGGGGACCTCTATTTATAGTGGGCCAAGAGAATATTCGGCTCCACACCAGATCAGATCCGAACAGGAAACACCAAAATTGGCCATCCATAATGCGCCATGTGTCCACATAACAGCAAACAGCTTGTGCAAGGCCACTCAGATCTCGCCACGTGTCCACGTGGTGCACGTGGTTGCTCCGCGCTCCGGGTTTTCCGGATCCTGTCAGCCAATGGGAGCTTGCCACGTGTCACCATCCCACGTGCCTTCTGGAAGCCGGCCCACCAATGGGGAAGCGCCACGTGGCAAGGAAGGTCTTCGGTGCTCCCGGTGCACGCCAGGCCGTGGACCGCGCACCAGCGCCCCCTGCCCGCGCCTGCCCGCGCCTGCCCGCGCTGCCCGCGCCCCTGCCGCCGCCCTCTGCCGCTGTGCCGCCACTGCGCCGCTGCCCGCCGCCGCCCGCCGCCGCTCGCCGGTCGCCGGAACAGTAATTCCGGCGGCCGGAGTTACTGTTCCGGCGTGAACAGTACCGTGGTGCCGAAAAATTAAAGTAAATATACCGTTTCGATCGTTTTCGCGCGCTGAGTCCAAATACGACGTCCATTTCGCCAAATTCTCATCCGAAATTTTGCCGAAAGCTCCCGGAAAATCTCATTTGCTCCGATTTTCGCGCAGAGTCTATACTAAATGTCCAATTTGATTCTACAAGCTCCGTTGCACTATATAAGCTCTCCGCAGTCACTGTTTAATGTTGCACAGTTCCTGCGGGAGTCCGGATCATCACATCCTCCCCCACTAAAAAGAGTTTCGTCCTCGAAACGAGATTAAACAATAATCCTCAGTCCGATGTCTCGAATAAGTAGGGGTGAGCATCCCTCATCTCCGACTCGAGCTCCCATGTAGCCTCGCGCTCGTCATGATTGTCCCATTGGATTTTCACATAGGGAATGGCCCGATTGCGCAATTCTCTCACCTCTCGGTCCAGAATTCGTAGTGTGCGCTCCTAATACCTCAAATCTTCGCTAATCTCAAGCGGTGTGAAGTCGATGACGTGCGATGGGTCGAAGACATACTTCCTCAAGGTAGAGACATGAAATACATCATGGACACCAGCAAGCCTCGGAGGAAGTGCGAGTCGGTAGGTAACTGGCCCAATACGCCCCAATACCTCAAAGGGTCCAATATATCGGGGGCTAAGTTTTCCACGAATGCCGAATCTCCTGATTCCTTTGGACGGCGAGACTTTCAGGTGTTGGGTTATATGTAATAGGATCTAAATAGGGGAAAAAACACCTAGAGGGGGGTGAATAGGTGTAAACGTATAAACACTCAAAAATCGTTGCGATAAAAACCCAATGCGGAAATAAAAATAACTCGCAAGATTTTTACGTGGAAAACTCCATCACCGGAGTAAAAAACCACGGGACCGATAACACGGCAGAAATCCACTAGAATTAAAACACGTACAAGGTGATTTACCGTACACACTTACGACTCAACCTTTTCCATACGCTCCTAGAGGATCTTCTCCGCTCGCTCCGCGACGCTTCTCGAATCCACGATCTGCGCCCAACGCCGAATCCACGGCGTCCAACGTCGAATCCACGACGTCCGACCGAGTCCACGGTCTTCACCCAATAGCACCCTTCGAATCCACGAATGTGCCTCGCTCCGAATCCACGAGAGCGGTTGAACCTTGAATCCACAAGGACACCCGAATCCACGCGCCGATTTTTGGGGTAAATCGTTGTTTTTGGTGGTGATGATCCGCCGAATACTTAGATCAAAGATAGATCGGAAATACCATCTAAGTATTCATTAGTTTGATTCAACTCAAGATGTGAGTATGAAAACCTAGAATCAAACTAATCAATATAGATGAAGAAACATAGAGTATTCTCTAATGATTTCCTTTCTTCTCTATATGTGGATCTAGGGCCGTATGAAATGATAAATGAATATGACGGCTCTATTTCAATTCTTTTTGGATTAACCCTAGAAAAAGAGTCATAGGGTCTATTTATAGGTTAGAAACATTTGGAAGGAGATAAGAATCAAAAACCAAACATTTCTGGAATTTTGACGGACGGCGATCCGGATCGGATTTGGGCGATCCGGATTGCAGTAGCAATAAAGACGGTTTCCAGAAAACAAACATTCGGGATCCGGATCGGAATGCCTGATCCGGATCGTTCATACATTTCAGAAAACTCAACGTTCGGGATCCGGATCGTGAGATGCTGCGATCCGGATTGAAGTGATGTATGAAACAACAACCTTCGGGATCCGGATCGCTGGCTCTGATCCGGATCCTGAACATGTCCGAACACCAGTTTTTGATTTTTATACAGTTAAAAACTCTTCCAGGTGTTTCTACACTACAAGAAGTATTCGGATCACACAAAATCTTTAGTTAACCATACCTGATCCTTTTGAATTCTTCTTTCTTGAGATTGAGTTAAATGATCCAACTTTCTTCACCTTCAATCTTCAAGACTTGAAACTTTCACGAAACTACGCCAACTCAAAATCCGTAACAATCTCCCCATTTGGCGGTTTCGTGACAAAACACAGATCCACTAAAGAAAATTCAAAAAGATATTTTTGTTGCTATCACCATACAACAAAAATTTACAATGGAGATCCAAAATAAAATACATGAGTTAAACTCCTAAAACAGACTCTAGACTTAGACATCTGTACTCTCTGCAAAAGAAATCATTCTTGACAAAAGAAATCGTTAGATATCTCAAGAATTTTATATCATTCAAAAACCATATACAGAGATGAAGTTTATACTCATTTATACTTACCATGACATTTATACATTCAGATATGTAAACTGATCATAGTTAAAACACCAACATATCTTCTATGCAATCAAAAACCAAATGTCATGTTAGTGAACATCAACTTGTTAGTTATATTACATGCCCAAATAGTTAGTTGAATAGTTAGTCGAGGCATGCATTCAAACAAATGAAAAACAAAAGTTGAAGTTCTACTTACCTTTCATGTATACAAAATTTTCACATCAGCATTGTTCATCATTGTACCTTGATGCAGTCATCATTGTTCATCATTGTACCTTGATGTATACAAAATTTTCACATCATCATTGTTCAAGTTCTCTAAACTCTCTCCCCCTTTTTGTCACAAACAAAGCCAAAATTACCAAAAATTGAAGGAGAGTTGAAAATTTCATAGAAAATGTTCCGTAATATAAGAACTAGAACTAAGAGTAAGTCCTAAAAACTGAAAAACCTGCACAAGAAGAAGTTAAAAATCTGCAAAAGAATAAAAAGGAAGAAATCAGTCATCAGATTCGGAGTCTTCAGAGCTCGTGCAGCCCATCTTAGAGAACATCTTTTTCACCAGCTTGTTCATTGAATTGACCTTCTTAGTTATGGTAATGTGAGCTGCCGTGATGAGCTCTAGCTCATTGGAAATTCTCGTCTGTGCCTTCGAAATCTGTTCCAGCTCAACAGATAATCGTTGTTGTTCTTTGTAGATGGATGAGACTGATGCTTCATTCGCTGGTGTGGGTGCTGGTTGTGATGGTGATGCGGAAGTGCCGCTACTAGGTTTCGTTCCGCATGGAGGGACTGGAGTGACATGGGGCAATTTGTGAAGGGACTTCACAACGGTGGACTCATCGATCATACCCAAACATTGATGATAAGTCGGTGAAGTAATATCAACCTGAAATTTCTTCAAGATCCTCATTATAATCAGTGGAAATGGAATTCTTTCTGTGGGATGAGGGTGCTCAACATATCTTGTCATTCTATTCCAAATAATGTATGGAATGTTGATATTCAATCCCATTGCCTCAGACGGATGTCCTAAGAGATACAAAAATAACATTCGATCCCATCTCAAGACTTTCGTCTGCATATTTGGAAGGATATTGTAACAAGTGATGAAGTTTAGAAATCGGTACTCAAGACGAAGTTCTTTGGATCTGATCGATTTCTCGGTTGATTGCGTTCCTTCCAAACAAATTCCCTTTATAACCATTTGCCACAAAGTGTTCGTTAAAACCTTTCCCTTCAGGTAATTAACTCCTGTCTTGCTGGCTTGCATTCCCAATACCTCGGCAATTAATTGTGGAGTAATTTTGAATCTTGTGCCTTGGATATTCGTGTAAAATTCCATTGGACCGTTTTCAATTTCTCGAAGGTGCCGTGCATTTGTATAGAAGGCCCTTACAAGATGCAGACAGTATCCAAGCACTTCTGGAAATCGACAAACTTGAATAAGATTTGCTTGTTCAATCAGAACGCCAAACTCAGGGGAGTGATCTCGTAGAGCCTCAATATTAACATGCCTCTCACCAATGCATTCACGATTCTCAAATGCCCTTAGGCGATCCCCATTAACGAACACTTGTTCCTCACGAGGTGGAGAATCCGGAATAATCGGTTCGTTAGGCATGAAACCTCGTGCTCGTCCAAACCGTCGAGCAAGTCGTTTCCTTTTCACCGAGATGGTTGGTGCAGTCATAGGTGCTTTACCTGCGTCCATGGGTCGCTTTCCTTTTGATCCATCAGACGCTTTTCCTTTTGAACCATCAGACGCCTTTTGTTCAGGCAATGAGTCATCATCATCTGTCAATGCAGTCCAATCTACCTCTTGATAATCTGCTTCTACTTCTGTGTCGCTGATCATATGAAATTCACCCTTTTTGTTGTATTTTCTTAGCTCTCTTTAACTTGTTTGTGGCCCGAGTGTGCACCATAGTGACCAATAAAAGAATGATCCATGAGAATCCCATTGATCCAAGTGCCTTAAGAAGATTGAAATCCTGTGAGCAACAACTCAAGAACACGAAAAAATTGTTAATTTTTAAAGATTTGAAAAATTGTACCCAAACAATCATAATCATGTAGAGAGACTAAGAATCAAATTAGTTTTGCAAAAGGACTTTTAAAAATAGATCAATTGCATGATTTTCGAAAATCCTTATTATATGCCCTAAAATCGAAATTTTAGAAATCGAAGCCTAAAAATCCGTTAATCAGGAGAATACCTAGCATATAATCAAAACTAATCTACCCAGAGTTCTTATTTCAAAAGAAATTTGATCAAAAACCATCCACAAACAAGATTGATCCAAGAAATTCATCACGTTTGAGGAGGAATAGAGAAAAACGGTGAAAAACCGAGATTTTGATCAATAAAACTTACTTGGAGTTGAAGAACTTGAGTTTGAAAGCTTCCAGGAAGGATGAAATCTAGAGAGAGAGGCTCTGGAAACTTTGGAACAAAAGATTGGAGTAAAAGAAATCAAAACCCTTTTGTTCTTTATAAAACCCTAGCCGCGATCCGGATCAGACCATGCTTGCGATCCGGATCGGCTACCCGCAGTGAGAAACTGCGTTCGGGATCCGGATCGGCAGGTCCAATCCGGATCGTCAGCCCGCAGAAGAATACCTGCGTTCGGGATCCGGATCATCTTGCCCGATCCGGATCGGCTCCAACTTTTTCTTTAGAAAATTTCAGAGAAATTCAAGAAAAACCAGAAAAAGATGGTAAGCACAAATGTGTATCAACTTTAAACAAAAATCATCATTTCATACAACAAGAATTAGATTATGCCAAATCTATCAATAATATCCAAAAATGAAACGAGAATTTACAAAAATTAAATCCCTTAAAGTTGAACACCTTCAATTACATCTAACTTGATCTTATGAGTAATGCCTTTATCAAATCATCAATTCAGTAAAGAAAATGAAATACAAAGATCAATAGATGTTTGAAATCCCAAATATAGTAGATAATGTATCTAGACAATCTGTTGAAGAGAGTGGCTCTTTGAGCATCTTTCTTTAAAAACCCACCTTATACCAACCTTGAAATTTGACGGAGTCAAGAATTTCAACATGCATTTTACTTAATCAAAATTTGAACAACCATGCTTGGTATACATGTGGTAGCTGCACACAATACTCGGACGACCGAGGTGGTAGCTCTTTCCTCCATGTGGTGGTAGTTTTCACACTCCTCATTGGGATGTAACTCTTTCCACATCTTTTGAGCATTTTACTTTTCTTTGACTCCCCCTCAATTGGCTATCAATTATATAAGATATAAAGTATTCAACCAAAAATTGATCTCGATTTCATACTCGACTAAGCAGTCAAATAAGATAATGACTATACCAAGAGATCATTGAGAGAGAGAAATTGACTTTGATCACTCAGAAGATGATTTAATTAACATAAATGATCATTGCAACAGTGAAATATTATGATGGCAAAAGCATAATAAATTTCTAAATATGCGAAAAGATGCAATTAAAGTCAATTATGATCTATGCTCAATTAATGTCCTATGTACAGACATAGATAATGAACAAAACAAAAAACAAACAAAACCTATCCTAAGCAAAGGTTTCAAAAAGAAGTTTATTTCAAGGAAAGCATTCCAATTGCTTTTCGCAAATGAATAAAACATTTTTGATCCAAAGGTTTTGTTAGAATGTCAGCTAATTGATCCTCAGTTGAAATATATGAAAGTTGAAGAGTATTTGATTCAACTAGCTCTCTAAGAAAATGATATCTAAGTTCAATATGTTTTGTTCTAGAGTGCAACACAGGGTTTTTAGAAATGTTAATTGCACTTGTGTTGTCACAAAGAATTGTTACCGAAGATGCTGAAATCCGGAAGTCGCTCAATACGCTTTTCATCCAAATGAGTTGAGTTGAGCAACTTCCAGCAGAAATGTATTCCGCTTCGGCAGTCGAGAGTGCTATGCAATTCTGCTTTTTACTGTGCCATGCAACCAGGCAATGGCCAAGATAGAAGCATGCACCACTCGTGCTTTTCCGATCATCCACTGATCCTGCCCAATCGGCATCTGAGTATCCAACAATATCCAAACTTGTTCCCATAGGATACCAAATTCCGAAATTAATTGATCCTTTGATATACCGGATGATCCTTTTCACCGCTTTCAGGTGAACCTCCTTTGGTGCAGATTGATATCTCGCGCAGATCCCAACACCAAAAGATATATCCGGGCGACTAGCCGTGAGGTAAAGTAGACTTCCAATCATACTTCGATACAGTTTCTCGTCTACATTCTCACTTTGTGATTCACTTCCAAGTCCCTTGTGGCTAGTTCCCATTGGAGTCGGAAAATCCTTAGAATTTTCAAGATCAAACTTTTTAACCAACTCCATTGCATACTTGGATTAACTCAAGTGAATACCTTCATCATTTTGTTTAATTTGCAATCCAAGGAAATAAGTCAATTCGCCCATCATTGACATCTCAAATTCGCTTTCCATGGTCTCCGCGAATTTAGAAGCATCATTATCTCTTGTTGCGCCAAATACGATGTCATCGACATAGATTTGTGCAACAATGAAGTTATTCTGATAATGCTTCACAAAGAGAGTCCTGTCAGCTCCCCCTCGAGTATAGCCCTTCTCCAAAAGGTGCTTTGTCAACCTTTCGTACCATGCTCGCGGTGCTTGTTTCAGACCGTAAAGAGCCTTTTTTAAACGAAAAACATGGTTAGGTTGTTTATGGTCTACAAAACATTTCGGTTGAGCTACATAAACTTCCTCATTTAAAAACCCATTTAGAAATGCGCTCTTAACGTCCATTTGAAATAATTTGATTTTAAAATGACAAGCAATAGCAAACAGTATACGAATGGACTCGAGTCTAGCTACAGGGGCGAATGTTTCATCAAAGTCTATACCTTCTACTTGAGAGTAGCCTTGAGCAACTAATCGTGCCTTGTTCCTGATGATAGTACCATCCTCATTTTTCTTATTCTTGAAAATCCATTTGGTACCTATCACATTGTGTTGCTTTGGAGGCTTCGTTAATTCCCAGACTTTGTTTCGCTCAAATTGATGGAGCTCTTCCTGCATTGCTTTAATCCAGTAGTCATCCTGAAGAGCTTCATCTATGTTCTTTGGTTCGATTAAAGATACGTAGCAAGCGAATCCACAAACCAACTGCCTCCGAGTTCTAACTCCTTCTTGTGGATCTCCAATGATGTTTGATTCAGGGTGATCCTTGGAGATTCGTAACGTTTGTTGAAACGGAGTACTCGGAGATATATGAGATGATTCCTGCACATTAGATAAACTTGAAGAACCATTAGATGCATCATTAATATTGGAAGTATTATTATGAGAAGATGCAACAACAGGAGTATCATCATCTAGAGAGATAACGAGGGTAGATTTTTCAGATGCAAAGTGAAAAGCTTCATCTACTTTAACATTTATAGATTCTACGATCGTCTTAGATTCCAAGTTAAATACTCGATATGCTCTACTATTAGTAGAATACCCCAAGAAAATCCCTTCGTCACTTCGTGAGTCAAACTTTCCAAGATTTTCACGGTCACGTAAAATATAACACCGACTCCCGAAGATGCGAAAATATTTGATGTTGGGTTTTCTACCACACCATAGTTCATATGGTGTATTTAACGTTCCCGGGCGCAAGAACACTCGATTAATGACATAGACAGCGGTGTTCACAGCTTCAGCCCAAAAATGTAGCGGTAAATTCCGGCTATGAAGCATCACACGCGCCATCTCTTGAACAACCCTGTTCTTGCGCTCGACAACACCATTCTGTTGAGGTGTATAGGGTGCAGAGAATTCATGCTTAATACCGTTTGAAGTACAAAAGTCAATGAATTTAGAATTAATGAATTCTCCACCTCTATCACTTCTAACACGAATGATCTTTTCATTCTTTTCAATCATAATACGAAGGCAAATCTCGTGAAAAGAATCAAAAGTATCAGCTTTCTCTTTTAAAAATGCTACCCAAGAATACCGAGAGAAATCATCAATCATCAAGAAAATATACCATTTACCTCCCAAAGATGGTTGACGAGTTGGCCAAAAGAAAAAAATAGTCTACATAAACTACATAACATTTAATCGTAGAACGATTAAAGACAAGGAGGGATTTCACCTTTGCATACCCAAACCTTTTGAGTTTTGGAGTATGTCGGCAATGGTTGAGAAATTTTCCTTGATGAAGACGTTTTGTCTGATTGATCTTTTTCTTTTGTCATCGTCTTGTTTGGAGTACTACCAACGTTCTTGTCTTTTGAAAAATCCTTCTTTGAATTTCGGGGAGTGAACTTATTGGTAGCAGTTGCAAGATGTGGTTGATTAGATCTTTGAGCTCCAATCTTGCAATTTCTTTCAATGTGCCATGCAAAATTACAACGAAAACATACCTTTGTGCTTGACGATTCTGAAGAGGATGAAGTAGGCTTGTTGTCGTTGGTTGTCGTGAATTCCGGTGTCGGAGGAGGAGATACCGACTGAGGCACAAAGACTGTCCCAACCGAACTAAAATTGTCCTCAGTTCGATTGTATCCGAGGCCGAACTTGTTTGTTTGACCAAGACCAAGAAGTTTATCCAACTTACTCCTTCCAGAAGAAAATTGCTGTAAGTCATCCTTGAGTTGGCAAATGGTCTCTGTCATTTCCAATTTTTCCCGTCGGGCCTCGCCGTAGAGCTTCAAGAAGTAGTTCGCTTTGTTCACCATATCTATATAATTCTTCTCGAGTTGCTCATTGGACTCTTGAAGGGAAACATTTGCTTTTATCAGATTATCCCTTTTCACTTCAAGATCGGTCGAGAGAGAAGTTACCCTTTTTACTTCTTCTTCGAGATCCTGCAATCTCCCTCTCAACCCCTTGTTTTGCTTAGCCGGTTTCTTTGAATCCCTCAAAAGTCTGTGGTAGGCTAAAGCAAAATCTTCACCTTCCGAATCATCCGATTCGTTGTCCGTTGCATTCTTTTCAACAGTGGAGTTGGACAACGACTCGGATATACTTGCCATAAAGCACATGAAGGGTGAAGATATGGACGCGTGGAATGCCGTGGAGCTCTTTTCTTCATCACTTGAAGACGACTCATTTGACGTTGAGTTGTCATCCCAAGTGACGACTTGCATCGCCTTCTTCTTTGCCGGATACTTGTTGGGACACTCCGTTGCAATGTGGCCGTAGCCTCGACATTTGAAGCATTGTAGTTGTCCCTCTGAACTTTTCTTATCCTTTGAGAAGTTCTCTTGCTTTCTTGACTTGTAACTTGAAGTACCCTTGCCTTTGTTCGACTTTCCGAAGGATAGAGATTTACTTGAATTACCCCTTCGAAAGTTGCGGCGAAACTTCCTTGTCAAGAGAGCGAGCTGCTTCTCAAATTCCTCCATAGAAAGGTTCTCGTCATCGTCTGAGGAGGATGTATCCGCGTCTTCTTCCTTAGTTGTTTTCAACGCATAACCTGAAGACTTAGAAGTGGATGCCTTTCCAGAAGAATTGCTAGTAGTAAACGTCATTTCATATGTTTGTAATGAACCAACTAATTCTTCTACACGTATTTCGTCCGGGTGTTTGATAGTTTCAATGGCTGTAACCTTTGGGCGAAATCGTTCAGGAAGAGTTCTTAAGATCTTTCTTACAATCTTAAATTCTGGAATCTTCTCTCCCAGGTTAGCACATGAGTTTACGATGTCTTGCAATCGTGTATAGTAGTCCGTGAAAGATTCATTTTCTGCCATCAAGATAGAGTCAAACTTGCTCGTAAGCATTTGCAGTTTCTGAATCTTCACGAGGTTAGTTCCCTCATGTGTAACCTGAAGAACATCCCAGATTTCTTTCGCAGTCTCACATGCCGAGACGCGAGAGAATTCAGTTTGAGATAAGGCATTAAAAATAGCATTAATTCCCTTGCCATTGTAAGAAGAAGAATCTATCTCTTCCTTGGTCCATTTCGACCTAGGTTTTAAGGTGTGAACATCAGAGATAATTTCAGTTGGATTAGACCATCCTAATTCAATTGATTGCCACACCCTTTCGTCGATGGAAATTAAAAAGGCTTTCATCCGTACTTTCCAGTACGCATAATTTGTTCCATCAAAGAAAGGGGGTCGATTGATGTTTCCACCTTCAACCATTGTTTACAACCCTATTCCCGCTCTGATACCACTTGTTGGGTTATATGTAATAGGATCTAAATAGGGGAAAAAACACCTAGAGGGGGGTGAATAGGTGTAAACGTATAAACACTCAAAAATCGTTGCGATAAAAACCCAATGCGGAAATAAAAATAACTCGCAAGATTTTTACGTGGAAAACTCCATCACCGGAGTAAAAAACCACGGGACCGATAAAACGGCAGAAATCCACTAGAATTAAAACACGTACAAGGTGATTTACCGTACACACTTACGACTCAACCTTTTCCATACGCTCCTAGAGGATCTTCTCCGCTCGCTCCGCGACGCTTCTCGAATCCACGATCTGCGCCCAACGCCGAATCCACGGCGTCCAACGTCGAATCCACGACGTCCGACCGAGTCCACGGTCTTCACCCAATAGCACCCTTCGAATCCACGAATGTGCCTCGCTCCGAATCCACGAGAGCGGTTGAACCTTGAATCCACAAGGACACGCGAATCCACGCGCCGATTTTTAGGGTAAATCGTTGTTTTTGGTGGTGATGATCCGCCGAATACTTAGATCAAAGATAGATCGGAAATACCATCTAAGTATTCATTAGTTTGATTCAACTCAAGATGTGAGTATGAAAACCTAGAATCAAACTAATCAATATAGATGAAGAAACATAGAGTATTCTCTAATGATTTCCTTTCTTCTCTATATGTGGATCTAGGGCCGTATGAAATGATAAATGAATATGACGGCTCTATTTCAATTCTTTTTGGATTAACCCTAGAAAAAGAGTCATAGGGTCTATTTATAGGTTAGAAACATTTGGAAGGAGATAAGAATCAAAAACCTAACATTTCTGGAATTTTGACGGACGGCGATCCGGATCGGATTTGGGCGATCCGGATTGCAGTAGCAATAAAGACGGTTTCCAGAAAACAAACGTTCGGGATCCGGATCGGAATGCCTGATCCGGATCGTTCATACATTTCAGAAAACTCAACGTTCGGGATCCGGATCGTGAGATGCTGCGATCCGGATTGAAGTGATGTATGAAACAACAACCTTCGGGATCCGGATCGCTGGCTCTGATCCGGATCCTGAACATGTCCGAACACCAGTTTTTGATTTTTATGCAGTTAAAAACTCTTCCAGGTGTTTCTACACTACAAGAAGTATTCGGATC
The DNA here is from genome assembly GCA_029204045.2 of Tillandsia leiboldiana. Lineage (NCBI taxonomy): Eukaryota > Viridiplantae > Streptophyta > Magnoliopsida > Poales > Bromeliaceae > Tillandsia > Tillandsia leiboldiana. The sequence goes on along the minus strand of CM055076.1, from coordinate 19,793,094 downwards.
ACACAAAATCTTTAGTTAACCATACCTGATCCTTTTGAATTCTTCTTTCTTGAGATTGAGTTAAATGATCCAACTTTCTTCACCTTCAATCTTCAAGACTTGAAACTTTCACGAAACTACGCCAACTCAAAATCCGTAACATCAGGAATACATGATCTCCAACTTGAAATTCTAGGTCTCGTCGCCGAACATCGGCATAACTCCTTTGTCGGCTTTGGGCGGTTTGAAGATGCTTTCGAATCACTCGGACCTTCTCCTCTGCCTCTAACAATACATCTGGTCCCAAGGTCCGCCTCTCGCCCACGTCACTCCAATAAAGCGGTGATCGACACTTGCGTCCATACAACGCTTCAAACGGAGCCATCTGAATGCTCGCTTGAAAGCTATTGTTGTACGCGAATTCAGCCAAAGATAAATGCCGAATCCACCCTCCGCTGAAATCCAGGACGCAAGCCCTCAACATGTCCTCCAGGATTTGTATAGTCCGCTCTGACTGCCCATCAGTCTGCGGATGAAAAGCCGTACTGAACCTGAGTTGAGTCCCCAAGGTTGTCTGCAAACTCATCCAGAAACGCGAAACAAACCTCGGGTCTCTATCTGATACAATGGAGGCTGGTACTCCATGTAATCTAACTATCTCATCTAGATATAGCTGGGCTAGTCGCTCAAGTGGCCACGTAGTCTACATGGGCAGAAAGTGCGCCGACTTGGTAAGTCTATCTACAACTACCCAGATAGCGTCTGCTCCTCCCTGTGCCCTTGGCAATCCGACCACGAAATCCATCGTGATGTGGCCCCATTTCCACTCGGGAATTGGGAGACTTTGTAACTTGCCAGCTGGCACTCGATGCTCAGTTTTCACCTGCTGACAAGTTAAACACTGAGCCACAAATCTCCCAATATCCCTCTTCATGCCTTTCCACTAGAAGTGTGCCTTGAGGTCCTTATACATCTTAGTCCCACCAGGATGTAGGGTATAAGGTGTATAATGGGCCTCTCGCAATATCTGCTCTCTGATCTCCGCATCTATTGGCACACAAGCTCGGTCTCTGTACCTTAGTACTCCCGAAGCATCTATTGTAAAGTCCCCTGACTGATCACTCGGAGTTTGATCTCTAATCCTGGTCAAGTGGGGGTCTTCACTCTGTTTCTCCCTGATCCTGTCCAGCAGAGTGGGCTGCAAGACTAAGGATGTCAGCCTAGCAGAGACCCTAGGGGACACAACCTCCAACTCGAGTCGTCTCATCTCCTCTAATAGCGGTGCCTGGTCTGTGATTAACATAGACAAACTTTGCACCGCCCTTCTACTCAAGGCGTCAGCGACCACATTAGCCTTGCCTGGGTGGTAGAGAATATCTACATCATAATCCTTTAATAGTTCTAACCACCTACGTTGCCTCAAATTCAGCTCCTTTTGCGTGAACAGGTACTTTAGGCTCTTGTGGTCGGTGTAGATTTCACAATGCTCCCCATACAGATAATGGCGCCAGAGCTTTAGCGCAAACACTACAGCTGCAAGCTCCAAGTCATGGGTAGGGTAATTTTTCTCATATTCTTTGAGTTGTCTAGATGCATATGCAATTACCCTCCCTTCCTGCATCAACACACAACCGAGTCCACTGTGTGATGCGTCGCTGTAGATCACATATCCTTTTCCCATAACAGGAAGGGAAAGGATAGGAGCGGTCATCAGTCTATTCTTCAGCTCCTCAAAGCTCCTTTGACAGTCCTCACTCCAGATAAACTTCACTCCCTTACGCGTCAAGCGAGTGAGGGGTGTGGAGAGCTTCGCAAAGCCTTCCACAAATCGACGGTAATACCCAGCTAAACCCATAAAGCTACGTACCTCAGAAACCGTCGTCGGTCGGGGCCAATCACGGACTGCCTCAATCTTTGCTGGGTCTACTGCCACACCTGCGGCGGAAATCACATGGCCTAAGAAGACTACCTCCCGAAGCCAAAACTCGCATTTTGCTAGCTTGGCAAACAACTTCTTCTTTCGCAGAAGTTGCAGCACAATCCTTAAGTGCTCCTCATGCTCAGCATCACTTCGGGAGTAGACCAAGATATCAATGAACACCACCACGAACCGGTCCAAATAAGGTCGGAAGATCCGGTTCATCAAATCCATGAACGCAGCAGGGGCATTAGTTAGCCCAAAAGGCATAACTGTGAATTCATAATGCCCGTACCGTGATCTGAATGCCGTCTTCGGAATATCCTCGGCCTTCACCTTTAACTGGTGGTAACCGGACTGCAAATCTATCTTAGAGAAGACACAAGACCCTTGCAGCTGATCAAAAAGATCATCGATGCGCGGCAAAGGGTACTTGTTCTTGATGGTCACTTTATTTAATTCCCTATAGTCCACACACAATCGAAGTGACCCATCCTTCTTTTTCACGAATAGCACCGGCGCTCCCCAAGGCGACACACTCGGCCTAATAAAGCCCTTGTCCATCAAATCCTGGAGTTGCGCCTTAAGCTCTCGCAGCTCAGCCGGTGCCATCCGGTAAGGAGCCTTTGAGATTGGCGCGGTTCCCGGAACTACGTCAATCACAAATTCAATCTCCCTATCTAGCGGCATGCTTGTCAGCTCAGGTGGAAAAACATCCGAGAACTCGCGGGCAATAGGGATATCCCCGAGTCCCGGCGCCGCCGTAGGCCCTTCAACAACACTAGCCAAAAAGGCTACACATCCTCGATGGATCATCTGCCTCGCTCGGGAAGTCGAAACCATAGAGGCAAAGAAAGCACTCTGACATCCCCGGTATACCAACATTTCCTGGTCTGGCTCTCTAAAAGTGACGGTCCTCGCGGCACAATCAATGGTCGCAAAATACCGAGCCAGCCAGTCCATCCCGAGGACCACATCGAAGTCCTTCAATTGTCTCAGGGCCAACAGGTCTGCTGGCATAATCCAGGACTCGATTTGCATCGGGCAGGACCAACAACACTCCTCTACGTGCAAGGTGTGATCGGGAATCTGAACCTCTCGTGCATGTGGTAGAAGTCCTACCTTTAACCCATGTAATGATGCAAATGATCTACTGATAAAAGAATGCGATGCTCCAGTATCAAATAATGTACGAGTCCTAATGCCAGAAAGTAAGGTGATACCTGCCACCACGTGATCTGCTGCCGAAGAGTCCTCTACCTGCGCAGCATACACTCGCCCACTCTGGGCTGGAGGGCGATACTCCGTGGGATAGGAAGAAGATGGCCTGCTTGCTGGAGCATATGGCCGCTGAGCCGTCGACCGTTGCTGTGATGAAGATGGAGCCGATGCTGAAGAAGGGGCCGTCGATGGCGCATAAGGGCAAGTAGCTCGGACGTGGCCAGACTATCCACATCTATAGCAGCGACCCCACCGCTGGTCGCAGGTGTTGGAAAAGTGCTGACCTCCACAGAAAATACAATTGCTGGGGGCCCGTGGTTGTCGTGACTGCTGTTGTCGCTGAGGCTGTCGCTGCGACCCACGCTGCGACGGCTGGGATCTCTGCTGCTGCTGCTGCCGCTGCTGGGGCCTCTGGGGTCCACCAGGCCCTCGCCGCTCCGACCGTCCTTGGCCGGAAAACTGAGGCGGTGGCGGTCGGGGCGGCCTCCAGGAACTGGCCTGTCTCCCGTCGTCCTGCGCTGGTCGCTTTCTGTCTGCGCCTTGAGCGACCAGGCCCCCACGTCTGGCGACGACGTGGTCTCCCCTCTCAACCCACTGGGCATGCTCTGCTGCCTCCTCCAAGGTTTGTAGTCTCTGGGCATGCACCAGAGTATAGATCTCTGGGCGCAGGCCCGACTCAAAGAGCTCCACCTGGTGCGGTCCGTCCCTGGCGACGTAAGGTACGCAGTTGAGTAACCGCGTGAACTCCTGAAAGTAGTCCAATGCTGTCCGGTCGCCTTGCTGAAGATTCTTCAGATCATCCTCCAGCTTTTTCTTCATACTCGTGGAAAAGTACGTATCCAGAATCATCCTCTTGAACTCTGACCAGGGTAGCTGTCGAGTGATCTGGAACTCCAGAGGCTCTACCCGACGCCACCATGCATCAGCGTCCCCGTCTAAGCAGTGTACAGCCATATGTACCCTGTACTTCTGGTCAATGAAGAAGTCCCGGAATAACTTCTCCATTGACGAAAGCCAAGTCCCGATCTCCCACGGCTGAGTATTCCGCCCTGAAAACCTGGGCGGTCCCCGCTTACAGAACTGAGTAAATTTGTCAGCAATCTCCTGCTCCTCCGCAGGAGTCAATGGCCGGATTGCTCCTTGAGCAACAGGGGATGCCGTGGTCACCGGTCCAACTGGGGAAGCCACAGTAGGGGAGGGTGGTACGGGAGAACTCTCAGGGGGTGCAACAACAGGCTGCGCCCTCTGTTCTAACATCTGCGTCAGCCGACCTATGGCCTCCTCCTGACGCCGCACGGCCTCTGACATCTGGGCCATCTGAGCCTGAAGCTCCTGCACCTCACTCTGCTGGCCCTGCTCGGACTCCTCCGGCTCGGGCTCAGAGGAAGAAGGCTACGAACGCGTCAACATTCTACGTTGTGGAGGCATCCTACCACAAGAAACCACACTCAGTATCATCACCCCACACGACCCAATCTAGCGAAAGTTAAAGACATTCTCCTATTTCTGTGACTTTATGTTGTCTGCAGCCAACATAACAGTCTACCAGAAGTAGGCTATGTCGATCCCTCTTCCTTCATTGGAAGAGTTAAATAAGTAACACAACGACTTCCGCAAAATTGTCACGTCTCTCGCACCCTATCATCCTAGGGTCTGCCAAAAGCCTAGGGTTTCCTAAGTCCCAACTGACCTATCCCTAAGCTCTGATACCAACTTAATCTGTCACGCCCCGGAACCCGGGCTCGCCAACAGATCCGCCGTGCACACGGGATTTCCCGAGTACACGAAGCGCTGGTAACCTGCTCCGATATAATATGAACAATAAAAGAGCATAATACAGAGCTGAAGTAGAAGAACCACATAGTATCTCAGACTGGGACTACAAATAAAGCTGTAATAAGTACAATAATCTCCCAGCTCACCAAAATAGTACAACCAGCTGGCCAGTGCCAGACTCAAAGAAAGAAGAAATACCACAGTCTGAGTAAAGAGTACAACATCTGTCTAAAATCCACTCTCGGTCTCACAGGAGATCTATCTACTCAGCGATCCCCTTACCTTTATCAGCCGCTGATAGCCTAGCAGCTCCCGCAGACGACTCTGCAAAATAAAGAAGAAGAAAGAGAAAAACAGTAATGGGGGTGAGAACTACCAGATAAACCAGTAGCCTCCCCTAATGGGCAAAACCTCAACTCTGATGCACCCACTAGGATTACTAGAGGCCCGAAAGGAAAAAGTGGTAAAGCTGTAAGCAGAACTGCTGAATAAAGGGGAAACCACCACTAGCATGCCTCTAAATGCAGTGCCAAAAGGAATGACTGTATGTATGCATCAGTATCTAACATGCCTGCCTGAATAAACCCAATCTTATGCCACCAGTAAAACTGGTACTGCCTGCTGTGCCTTGCCTGCCAAATCGGGTATGCTGGCCAATGCATAACACCGATAGGGAATGAGAGTCTCAAGGACTCAAGCCTGCCTGTAACACACTCCGGAGTGGCACTCGAGGGGAGCGACCCACACGAGTAAAAGTACCTCAGTAATAAGTATCATAAGTGCCGTAAACAGCAGGACTGGATCATGACTATGATCAAAGTGGGAAAAGCCATCCACTAAGAAACCCTGATCTGATGCCATAGTACTCAATAAGTGGGAAAAACCATCCACTAGAGAAAAGCCCGATCCCCTGCTGATGCCAAAAATAGACCAGACTCAACCCCATTCTGATGCAAGGATAAACATCCGGCCGACCGCCTACAGTCCGCGGTCACCGCAACACCCCACAAGTTTATAATCTAACATAACCTTGGCTATACTATCCCAAACCCCTGCTCATACTCGAGCGACAAGCAACTGAAAGCAAAAGAGAGCAATAAAACATGTCAAGTCTTAATATGATAGTGTAGCAATAAATAGTGGCCCTACCTGATGTCCGGGCATTCATGCAACTGTCTTTATTTTAAAAGTTGTAAAATAGTGTCAAGATTTAAAAAGATTGATTTACTGAATAAAAGTCATTTGCATGCGAGATTATAGCCTTTGTCTCAATCACAGTGTCCCAATATAAGTCATCATATCATCTGTGGGGTTATATTGAATTTTAGGAGAGTTCGTCCCAGCGGTTCTCGTCAATTGTCACATTAGTTCGTCCCAATAGTTCTCATCAATTGTCCTGTTAGTTGTCCTGTTAGTTTGTCCTGTTAGTTGTCCTGTTAGTTGTCCTGTTAGTTTGTCATGTTAGTTGTCCTGTTAGTTGTCCTGTTAGTTTGTCCCAATGGTTCTTATCAATTATCATATTAGTTTGTCCCAGTAGTTCTCATCAATTATCATATTAAATTTTAGGGGAGTTCCAGTAATCCCAGTGAGCTTGTCAAAAATGAGGTAAGCAACAACCGCCCACCTCGAGCAGCTCAAACTACACCTCAGGTAGTCTCCTGGTTGTCCACAGTCCTCAAATCCTGCAAATCAACGCTCCCGGTATAAATACAAATCCCAAAAAGCACAATATTTGCTGTTTTTTTAAACAGCACAGGAAAAGAGGAGTTTTTCACCTCTAAACAGTGCTCAGGAAAATCCCGAAAAATTATGGTTGCGTTCCTCGCGAAGAGTAGATCAAAATCGACTCTTTAAACACCTCGATCTGATGCTCCTACGCCAAGATAAAAATCGGAGAAGTTGACACTGTCCAGAAATTTCCACAGCAAAAAGGGGGGTCAAAGAGGCCTCGGGAAACGTGCCAAAAGTACGAAATGGAGCAAAGTGATCAACACGGAAATCGAAGCCTTACCTCTTAGGAACGCGCTGTCATGAAAATCGTCCAAAAATTCCTCCTGGTTAGCACTCAGGGAATTTCCGACGGAACTGCGACGGGAAATGGGCCGAAAAAGAGAACCATCGCAGTGCGCCGCGTCGCAGATAGCTCACTAACTGTAACTCCAGAAATTCTGGAATTTTGAAGAGAGAGAGAGGAGAGAGAGAGGAAGAACTTTCCTATAGAGCTCAAATTCGGATTCTCTCTCTAAGGCACAGAAATCGAGGTGGGAAATGAGGAGGGGTGGGGGACCTCTATTTATAGTGGGCCAAGAGAATATTCGGCTCCACACCAGATCAGATCCGAACAGGAAACACCAAAATTGGCCATCCATAATGCGCCACGTGTCCACATAACAGCAAACAGCTTGTGCAAGGCCACTCAGATCTCGCCACGTGTCCACGTGGTGCACGTGGTTGCTCCGCGCTCCGGGTTTTCCGGATCCTGTCAGCCAATGGGAGCTTGCCACGTGTCACCATCCCACGTGCCTTCTGGAAGCCGGCCCACCAATGGGGAAGCGCCACGTGGCAAGGAAGGTCTTCGGTGCTCCCGGTGCACGCCAGGCCGTGGACCGCGCACCAGCGCCCCCTGCCCGCGCCTGCCCGCGCCTGCCCGCGCCTGCCCGCGCCCCTGCCGCCGCCCTCTGCCGCTGTGCCGCCGCTGCGCCGCTGCCCGCCGCCGTGCGCCGCCGCCCGCCGCCGCTCGCCGGTCGCCGGAACAGTAATTCCGGCGGCCGGAGTTACTGTTCCGGCGCGAACAGTACCGTGGTGCCGAAAAATTAAAGTAAATATACCGTTTCGATCGTTTTCGCCCGCTGAGTCCAAATACGACGTCCATTTCGCCAAATTCTCATCCGAAATTTTGCCAAAAGCTCCCGAAAAATCTCATTTGCTCCGATTTTCGCGCAGAGTCTATACTAAATGTCCAATTTGATTCTACAAGCTCCGTTGCACTATATAAGCTCTCCGCAGTCACTGTTTAATGTTGCACAGTTCCTGCGGGAGTCCGGATCATCACAAGTAGCCATTGTGGCTAAGCCTTGGTAAGGTTGTAATGGTGGTATACTAGGGCCTAGAGAACCTCCCCAAGAAGTTTCATGGTTTTTCGTTTAGTGTGTGCTTCGCAGTTTGATGCCCTAGCTTTGGGTTATCTCGGGTTTGCCCGAGGTTGCGCCGCCGTCGCCGTCGCTTTTCGCCGCCGGCCCGGAGCCAGCAAGCTTCTTAGAGTCGGTTAGCACCTGCAGGTGCTTGTGCATGGGACCCACAGCCATTATTTAGAAATCCGCCATTAACGGTGTGAAGCTCCAAACCGAGCCTTTCTCCTCCGCCGCCGCCGCCGTGCCCTGTCGCCGGGCACTGGTTCAGGTAAGTTGGTAGTGTGGTTTAGCACCTGCGGGTGCCAATGGATGAGGTCCAGAAGCCTTGTATGGGTGGTCACCATTTTCGAGGTTTGAACCTCATCTTCAACCTTGGGATTCCGGCAAACCGAGGCTGTTGGGTTGGCCCAGGGTTGCTGGGGATGTGCTTGCAACTCCTAGAAATGTTTCTCTTCAAGTTTTATGGGCCCAGGTGCAGTGTTGGCCGAGAACAAACTCAAGTTTTGGTTGTGTATGTGTTATGTGAAGGGTGCACACCAATTGTTTGATGAAATGCCTGAGAGAAGAAAAAGATGGATTTTGGGTTCGATTACAAAATGAAGGTTGCTCCAAATTGTCCACTGAGCTTGATGCTCACTTCAGATCAAAGTTGATCTGTGTGGAAATTAAGATGGAGCCTTTGCGGTTTGATTGAGAGTGAAGGTATTGGATCTTGTGATCCAGCAGACCTGGGTTGCAAATAGGGCAAGCCCCAGGGTTTTTAAGTTTCGGTGAGCATAGGGCTCAAGCAGATTTTCAAATGGCACAGTAAAACTTTAAATGTGAGGTTGTCAAGCTCTAGGATAGGTGTTTTGGCCAAAGTCTGTTCTGGGCTGTTTCCGAAGCCGCGACAGTGAGCCCTTGGCTAATTTGAGGTCACTGGACGCGATGCTCGCGTCGGTTTTCAGTTTCGTTGAGCCGAAGAAACAAAAATGCGTTTAAGCTATGTTAGAAAGGTATATTGTGGCCCGAAGTTTTCCTCGGGTTCCGTGCTGCTGCAAATGGGTGAGCACGGTGTTCAGCGGGTCGAGTGTCACTCACTGGAAGTGACGGTTCGTAAAAATAATATCCCAGTTAAGAGAACGAGCGAAAACGGCTCTCAATTTATTGTAAAAGTGCAATTTGGTAAAACCCTAGGGGTCTAAACGCAAATGTTACCTAGCGTGTTGACTTGGGCTGTGTGCCTATGATCTCTAAGCTTTTCGTTAGAGATCCAACGGCTTTCGTTGAGCGGGATTCGGATATCGAATCGTAAATCGGCGGATTTTCGAAAATTTCGGAAGATTCAGGGACTTCAGCGAAGTTCCCCGTTTAGCTTGTCTGCACGCAGTGTGTCAGTGGGTTGGGTATGTGTGAGAGTCTATTTTCTGACCTGTGCATATGATTCAGGTCCCAGCAGTCAGCCGCCAGCTTGCGAGCCATCCAGCAGCCACCGTGATCATTGAGGTGGGTTTATCTTCGGTCCGGGCTTTATCAGGTTGGCCCTATGGGGTGCCGTGGTAGGTTGGACCCCTGTTTTTGGTGTAGCCCTGAACCTATACTCGCCTTTCTAATTGTTTTGATTCCAGCACTCAGTCTTTACAGCCATGTTTGTCTTGATCTTACAGTTGAGCTCTCTATATGCTTTCATTCTCAGCACTTAGTATGTATAGTGATATACATCTGGACATATGCCATGCCTGATTGGACATTAGCTAGAGTGATTATCAGTTCACTTTATGTCAGCATTTTCTGTTCTATGATGCATGATAGAATAGGAGTACAGTTCTGCTATTCAGTTTCAGTTACAGCTCAGATATTCAGCTTCTGTCATACAGATTTAGTTATACAGCACTAGTTGAGATTACAGGTTCAGCATCCCGACAGGGATTTTCTGGCTTTATGCCGTGTGTTTGGTCTTTAGACCATGAGCTTGAGCATCAGCATTATGATCGCCAGAGCACTAGCTGTCATTTCACGATCGCAGTGGGCCTGATCCCCCACAGTGCGTTCTTTACCGGTAGAGTGGTCGATAGTGGCGACCCGTGAGCCCAGGTTGCACATGGTGGACGAGAGTGGCGACACATGTGGGCCTGAGTGCACCGATGGTGCCAGGTTATATGTCAGTCGAACGTGCTAGCTATGGCATTAGCCTGAGGTCCTTGTGACCGACAGTGGTATGAGATTGGGTACTTACAGTTATTATTATTCAGCACTTTCAGTTTACAGCATTGATATTATTGATTATCATACTAGCTCTGCTCTATAGCATGATTAGCTCTTGCTTGTCTGATTTGCCAGTTACAGCATGATTAGCTTGATATATGAGTACCCCTGCTCCCATTTCAGCATGCTTAGATTTTATATCTGCATCTTACCTTTCAGCTTCAGTATTTCTTGCTTTTGCTATCCACTTATTATTGTATCCGGTAGGTACGACTTGCTATTTCTCGGCCCGTCGTGCCCACTGGGATACATGTAGAGTGTATCTCACACCCCCTGGGTGCCTGTTTTTCAGGTCAGTCGGGTGCTGGGAGATTGGGACGATCCAGTGAGCTGTCGCGATAGAGTTGTCCCCTGCTATTGGCCGCAGTGGCCCAGTGCTAGTATTTTGTTTCAGTATCATGATCATAGCTCTCTGTATTTCTTTTTAGTTAGTTGGAGTATTTGTGGATTATGTTATGAGTAGTTGTGGATGTATTAGTTGTAGAGCTTTATGATTTTAGTTTAGCTGTTGATTATTGCTCTCTGATTGTATCGCTGTACTTGCCTAGCCGAGCATGTATAGGGGAGACTTTGTCCGTGTGGACAGAGGATTTTCTATGCATGTGGCGGTCTGTTCACGTCCTGAGTTTAAAGTTTGAACTCTGATAAAAAAAAAAAAAAAAAAAAAAAATTCTACCGCTGTTTTGAAACTCGGGGCGTGACAGATTAGATGAAATATGGACACTAGCAATAATAACTGGGCTTAAGCATTTTGGGTTGTGGTGTGGGCCCAACAAGTTATTATTGCTAGTGGGCCGGTCGTTACATTTGGTATCAGAGCCAATAACCAGCCGGAAGTGTGCGGCGAGTCTCGGCTGAGCCTAGGTCTAGATGGCAGGGCTAGCGAGACAAGTCTCACACCGCCTGGTAATCTTAGGCTGCTGTGTGTGTGTTTGGGCTGACGAGGACGTCAGGCCTAAACGGGGGAAGTCTGTGACGCCCCCAAAAATCCCACATCGGATGTGGATGGAATTGTGATTGGGTTTATATGAAATATGGACACTAGCAATAATAACTGGGCTTAAGCATTTTGGGTTGTGGTGTGGGCCCAACAAGTTATTATTGCTAGTGGGCCGGGTCGTTACAAGTAATAATAACTGGGCTTAAATATTTTAGATTATGATTTGAATCCAACGAGTTATTATTGTAAGTGGGCCGGATCGTAACATTTGGTATCAGAGCTAGTAACCCGTCGGAAGCGTGAGACGAATCGTCAGTCCTAAACGGGTATAAGAGACAAGAACATTAGTAATAATAACTGAACTTAAGTATTTTGGGCTATGATTTGGGTCCAACGAATTATTATTAATAGTGGACCGAGTCGTTACACATTCCAGCTTAGCTTAATATAATAATATAATAAATAAAATTAATATTAAATTATAGTACAGTAGAGTGAAATTAAGCCTTCTTTTTATCAAATGCAAAAAAACTTCTTTATTTTTCGGGAGTCAAAACACGGATCCCCTTTGTCCTATTAGTTGGGTCGGGCGGGAGTTGGCTCACTAGAGGGATCTGGACTGAGCGCTCCAATGCTCCGTTTTTTTTTTTTTTCCTCCCGAAAAATCTAGTTCTCTCACCCTTGTTGCTTAATTTATTTTTTTATTGAATGAAACGAATAGTGCGCTATCTTTCCCTCTCTTTCAAAAAAAAAAAAAAAAAAAAAAAAAAAAAAATCTCCTTTAATATGTGAAGATCCTTGTCACTTCTTTTCTGCTAATTATTAAAGCAATCCCACTATCTTTTTTTTAAAAAAAAAATATTTTTTTTTCTCGGTTTTTTGTTTGGATATGAAAGTTTCCAAATGTTTGATTGATCAATTGTTTGACTAGTGCGTGCTAAGAAATACAATAAGCCGCCATTAAATAAAATTATTTAAAAATAAAGATGGTATATTTATGGGTCCACTTTATTTAATAAAATTTTAAATTACTAGAAGTTATCTAAAATAACCAAAGACAATCGTATGTAGTGTAATTAAATCAAATAAAAAAGTTAAACAGTTTTTTTTTTTTTTTTTTTTTTGATAAAGGAGCTAAAATTTAGTTTTTTTTTTTTGTATATTTTTCTCTTGATCTATTGACCATTAATATTAGACATGCAGATAATACTTTCTCCCCCCAAAAAAATGTGGAGTGGGGATATTGCTCTGTCCGCAATAATTGAGTTTGGTTGATTTGTAAGTCTTTCCTATAAAATTTTTATATTATTTTGTCACCTCTTTCAATAACCATTCAAAAATTTACTATTTTCTAATTTCTTTTCACTATGTATATTAAAGCTTGTGAAACAATCGCTTGTTTATAAAAGTTTTAATTGTTACAGAATGATGTTCTTTTCAATAATTATATTTATGTAAAAATTTGAAATTTTATGGTAAATAAATAAAAGAAAAGAAGGAAATGTCAAGTTGATTTTGGCACAAGAGCGCAGTTGACCTTTTTGCCACTGTGTAAATTGCACAGTTTACGAGGCTGAAATGTCGCCTTTCAATCCGAGCCTAATCTCGAAAATCCGAGATCACCAGTGCGACCGTCTCGTCGAACCGATCGAAAATGATATTAAGTAAGTTCAGATCCAACGGTCGGATCTTCCAGAAATTAGCGAAGAAGCGGGCGGGACCCGCGACTTAAGTGAATAGTGCCGTGAACTAGATGAATAGTAAACCCCTATTTCGAAATCCCCTTAATGCCAACGTTAGCCAATTCGCTGTCCGGACTCCAATCATAGCGATCCAGGTAGTCGATTTGAACGGTTTCGTCGTTCTGAACGCAATGGCGCTGACGGAATTTCCGTTTGACGACTAAAATGCCTCAAAAAGCGTGAAATACAGTGGAAAATGCGGTATTTTGCACAATATACCCTATATTTCATGCTCCGTTTTACATGCTGCTCTTTGGTGAGGGACTTAAGTGTGAAAGTGAGCTGCTGTGAGGGACTGAGCTCCAAATATGAAGAGTTGAGGGAGGAAATGGCAATTGTGCAAAGATGCACTATTTAGTGCAACTCGGGCTAGGGTTTCTCTAAACCCTAAAACCGTAGCTGCTCCCCCAGCCGCCATCTTCCAACAACCCCTCTCCCTCTGCCGCACTCCCCGGAGGCAGCGCACCGGCCGCCGCCACCTCGTCGCCGGAGAAGGAGGTGAGGCAACAAAACCTCTACTTCTCGGTTGTGAGGGTGGAGGTTCTTCCCGAAGACCCTGGTGGCTCCGTGCTTCACCTGGAGGCTCCTCGGGGACCGAGACACCAGGCTGAGGTAAACCCGACGTCAGCCGCCGCCGTGCGCCGCCGCGGGAGCATTCCATTCCTTCTTCAATTCCCGGCGAGGTGAGTTCTTGGTATTTCTTAGTTTTGAATGGCCCAAGGATCACTCCAGTGGGTTCCTGACGTTGTATGGGTCTCGTCTGTGAAGGGAGGGTGATCGCCGTCGTCCCGATCAACGGCGGGAGCTCCTGTCGCCAGAATAGTTGATTTTGGCCGATCTTGAGCGCCGCCTCCGTCCGACCGTCGAAATCAAGATCGGCCACGTTGGAATCCTTCCTTTAGTCATCTGCAACCTCTCCGCGAAGTCGGAGGACCATCGGTTGAGGATCGAACCCGATCGGGATTGCCCTAGGTCCGGTCTTCTTCTACCTTGGTCGCGTCTCACCGCCCGGCGCCGCCGCTGCCCGATGCCGCCGGCCACACCCCTGGCAAGCCTCACGGACCCGAGAGGGGCCCACTGATCCAAGTTGGAGGGGCTCTCGTGTTCCAGAGGGGAATCCGCCATTAGTGGCCATCAAGCTCAACCGAGCTCCGCCGCCGTGCGTTGCCGACGCTCCCCGTCACCGGACAACCACCCAGGTAAGCTTGTATGGTCCGTAGAAAGCTTCCCATCGTGTTGCATGGAAGTTTTAGCGTCGGGTTGTTGATCCCTGCAGCTGCACCCGAGTTGCACTCGACCTCGACCTCCGGCCACCTCCGGCACCCCGGGCTCCGGCCACTTGCCCAGGTAGGGTCTAAATACCTGTTATAAGTTTCCCAGCATTTTACTTTGGGTCGAGGAGGCTCCTGTTACTAAGTTCCAACAATTGCACCGAATTATCTAAACTCGGGCTTGTCTCCGGCCACCGCCGCCTCCGGCCGCCGGCGCCTGACCCGGCATGGACCAATCACCTTCTGGGACCCATATCTAACTGGTGCTCACCCCTGTTTGCAGTTTGACTAGGAGTGGATCTGGACTTGGCCAAAACCGAGCCTTGGCATTTTGTGGTGTTGCTCCGGCGACTCCTCCGGCCACCCTCTGGCGCGCCACAGGTGAGCATCACTGTCCTTGGTCATCCCTCAGTGCCATGCTCCAGTTATTTCCTTATTTGGTCAAGTAAATCTTAAGATGTAACATAGTTGCAAATAGAGCCAAAATAGTTTATGGGCCAACTTTGTAAATGGGCCCCGTGCCAGCCCAAACTTGTGAGCACGAGCTTCGTCTCGTCGAAACGGACGCGACAGAATTTACAGTACTACTTTTGGATTCCCGGATTGCAAGAACGAGTCGAAACAAGTAATAATATAGTGTTTTTATGCAAATATAAGATGTACTATGGACCTAGATATAGTCGGGACACGCTGGCTGTCTTTAGACAGTGTTTTCATACCTACTGAGCATTTTGTTAGAGTTCCGTGGGTTCTTGTCGAGCGGGAATAGGATCTCGTTCCGTAAAACGGCTTTAGTGTCCCGTGTTGGCGTTGCGTTATTGTAGTGTCGTCGGGATGGGTTTGTGTGAGTCTGTTACTGACTACAGTTTCTGTTCAGGGCCCAGTTGTTCAGCACCAGCCTCCTAGTAGCCGAGCGGGAGTTCAAGGATCTCCCTACATTCAGGTGGGTTATCTTCGGTCCGGGCTTTATCTTTTCGGCCCTCTTGTTGCTTTAGTCCAGTCGGACACCTGTTCTTGATTTAGTCCTGATGATTTTGCCTGTTCTTGATTTAGTCCTGATGATTTTGCCTGTTCTTGATTTAGTCCTGATGATCTTGCCTGTTCTTGATTTAGTCCTGATGATTTTGCCTGTTCTTGATTTAGTCCTGATGATTTTGCCTGTTCTTGATTTAGTCCTGATGATTTTGCCTATATGCCATATGATCTTTCCTGATAGACATTGATCTCCTTAGACATATCATGTATACCTGCTCGTCAGCTTTTATATCCCAGTACAGTAGATTTTAATGGTCTAATCATGCCTGTTGATTTCTATCATATATGCCACTTGTTATACTGCATTTATATCCAGAGATACTTGCTTATATATTCAGATATGCATGACAGGCCCATGATTGATATATTCAGATAGTTCCTATATCCCAGTACAGTAGATTTTTATGGTCTGATCATACCTGGTGATTTCTATCATATCGGCCACTTGTTATACTGCATTTATATCCAGAGATACTTGCTTATATATTCAGATATGCATGATCGACCCATGATTGATATACAGACAGATAGTTGCTTCCCTGAGGGGATCTCGGCAGGTTTGCCGACTACCCGGTCATTAGACCGTGAGCTTGACCATAGCATTATGATTGCCACGCACTATTGTACTTCACGAACATCAGCGGAGTCATGACCCGTGTAGATGTTCTTTACCGGTAAAGTGGTCTAGAGATGGGACCCGTGAGCCCCGATTGCATCTGTGAGTGCCGGGTTATTGTCAGCGGATGGGGTGCGGATCAGTGGTATTGCCTGGGGTTCTGTGAGACCAATAGTGGCATATGATTGGGTACTTGGGTTTCTATTTTTGACGCATCATTTTTAGCTTGCACTGTCATTTGTAGCTATTTACCTTGTACCATCGCTGCTCAGTTATGCTTGATTATTTCAGTTATATCATGATTTCTAGTATTACTTATCTGCAGTTCCTTTATGCTGGATTATTACAGTTATATCATGATTATCAGCACTTATTGATTATCAGTAGACATTGTCTGCTTATTTCAGCTTATCCATTGACTTATTGATTGTCAGTAGACATTATCTACTTATTCCAGCTTTAGCCATTGATTATTGATTATCAGTAGACACTACCTGTTTATTTCAGCTTTACCCATCGATTATTACTATCCGCAGATTTTAGTATCCAGTAGGTACGATTAGCTATTTCTCGGCTCGTCGTGCCCACTGGGATACATGTACAGTGTATCTCACACCCCCTGGGTGACCATTTTTCAGGTCGGTCGGGTGCTGGGATGTCGGGACGATCGAGTGAGGCCGTCACGATAGAGCTGTCCCCCTGATGATATATATTGATGATTGAGATTCTCGATGATTTGTAGCTGCCTTCCATTTCATAGTATTTCAGCTTCTATTTGATTTAGATGTTTCAAACTGATGTTAGCATGTTTTATCTTGGATTATTCCTGTTGATTAGTTTATTGTTTAGTTGAGATATTTATTGCTCTCTGATTGATGATCGTTGTACTCGCCTAGCCGTGCATGTATAGGGGAGACTCTGTCCATTTGGATAGGGGATTTCCTATACGTGTGGCGGTCTGTTACGCCCAGTTTGCAAACTCTGATTTACAAAAAAAAAAAAAAAAAAAAAAAAAAATTTCAGATCTGATTTTTAAAGCTCGGGGCGTGACAATTTAACATTGCTTCTCACGGTAGTACTTGAATATTTTTTTATACGCCCGCGCCGAGAAGTTGAATGAAATATGCGAAGATTTTGAAACAAGTGTTTTGTAGGATTTAAATTTGGGACCTTCTGTTCTGATATTATATTAAATAATGTGAAACAATTATTATTCTTTGAAAATTTAATTATATTATGTTTGGGATTAAGAATTTTTAATAGATTGAGAAGTGGATTTGATTTAAATAAAAAAAAAATTAAAGCTTAGTTTGAAAGTCAAAATAAAATATTTAAGAATAACTTATTTGACATAAGAATTTTTTTACGTGATTGTAAAGAAACATATAAAAAATTATTATTTTTAGATTTTTTTTTTTTTTTTGACACTTGCTATTATATCTACTCAACGATATAGAGTAATTCAAATTAGATAAAAATTTAATAAAAAATTTTATTTATCATGAAGAGTAATATCAGTGTTTCCAATTTAATTTTAAATTTTATATTATTCTTTTATGAAATTTTTATTTTTATTTTTTATTTTGAGACTACTCGTTCATTAGACAAATAAAATTATAAAATTATAAAATTTAGTTTCTAAATAATTTTAATATTGTAAATCATATCTACCGAAGTCAATCGCCGGATCGAATATTATATTATAGAAAAAAAAAAAAATTAAAAATGTAAAAATTTCCGTATTTTCGAAAATATACTAGTCTAGCTCAATATAATAATATTTTTTAATAAAATTTATTATAATATAATAAATAAAAATAATATTAAAACATAGTCTTACTTTCATTAAAATGAGAAAGAATCTGCCTATTAAGTGATGATCTTAGTGGCTTCATTTCTGCGAGTTCCTAGAGTATTCCCACTACTTTGTTTGCCTCTTTTTTTCTCTGTTTTTTGTTTGGATAAGAAGGAATCCTAGTCGTCGGTTGATCTATCTAGCATCGATCGTCTCTTGTGCAAGTCTTTTGTGTAAGTGACAAAGAGTTTGATGGTTGATATTCGAAGTTCTGAATTAAAAATTTAATTATTTTATATTTTTAATAAAATTAATTTTAAAAATAAACGAAGTAGATAGTATGTTATCTTTTTCTCAAAAAGAAATTATTTGACTAGCCGCAATGAAATGCAATAAGCGGGGACTAAATAAAGTTTTTTATTTAAAACTAAAGAGAGCGTATTTTTGAGACCCACTTTACTTAATAAAATTTAAAGTTTAAATTATTATCTAAAATAATCAATAATCATCGTCCGGACCAACGATAAGAGTATGAATTTAATAAAGATAAAAAATAATAATAAATATAATTATTTATTTATTATTTTTAATAAAATTTAAAATAAATAATGAATTATTTATTATTTTTTAATCATATATAATTTTAATAATCATATAAAAATTTTAATAAATTATATATAATTCTAGTCATCTAAAATATCTCAACATGCTACCAATAAAATTCCAACAATCCAAATAAAAATTATAATAATAGTACTTTTTTTATTTACTTGTTAGAATTTTATACAATCTATCAATAATAATTTTTTTTATATAATTTATTTAATATATATAACTTATTGTATATATAAAAAATACACAGTTAATAATTTATTGTGTTTGAACAAGATTAACTAAACACTATATTCAATTTACACAATAAAGACCAGTTTTTACAAATTAAAATTTTACAAAATTATTTTTAAAAAAATAAATTCAGAAAACTAAATGCAGAAAAAAAGCCCGCATTACTACTCATGCATTTCAATAAAAATATATATCTTACATTCTATATTCTATTAGATGAAACGTTTTTACTAATCAATGTGAATGTGATGTGACTGGTGATCGAATAACTTTCTCTATAAAGCAGTCGTCGTTCTCTATGGGCTCACAAACTTTTGCACTCAATTACATTTTAGTGGAGTGGTGAAGCAGCTGCACTAGAGAGCTATCCAGAGGATTATGGAGTCCGCAATCAAGTTTGCCTGACTTGTAAGTGATATTTATGAAATCTCCATTTCATTTCCTCCTCAATCTCTTCCAAAAAGAATTTAAGAAATTACTCTATCTCCCAATTTGAATATATACTCTATCTCTTTTAAACAATATTTATTATTAATTTTTGTACAAAATTATAAGTTTATTTTCTTAGGGAGGTTCCCCCAAACAAAACCTAAATAGGTTCCCCCCTTTTACCTTTTTTTCTTTATTTAAATTTATAAAATTTAAAATTTTATTAATTTATAAATTTATACAATTTTAACTTTATTTTTTAATAAATATAAAAAATTTAATTTTTTTTAAAAATTTTAAAATTTTAAAATTTATACAAATTGTTTGTACAAATTTTTAAAATTATATAAATTTAAAAATTAAAATTTTTGCTCCCACTTTTGTAATTTTTTAAAATAATTAAAATTAAAATTTTCAACATTTATAAATTTTTAAATTTAGAGAATTTTTTAATTTAGAGAATTTTTTAATTTTATAGCTATTTAAATTTTAAATTTAATTTTTAATAAATTTATAAATTTTTAAAATTTATTAATTTTAAAATTTTGAAATTTATATAAATTTTTAAAATTTTAACTTTAATTTTTAATAAATTTAAAATTTATTTTTTTAAAAAAAAAATACCAATTTATATGTACAAAATTTTAAATTTTTAAAAACATATAAATTTTTAAAATTTTAAAATTTTTTCATAATTTTTTTTTATATACAAATAAAATGTAAATTTTAATAAATTTTTTAAAAGCATACCAGTGAAACTTTTATTTATTTTAAAAAATTATTATGATTGAGGATAATTTCGTTATTTTATATAACTAATACTTTCTATTTCTCTTATTTTTTATTATCACACCAAATACAAATTATCTTATAACTGAAACTAATCTAATACCCAACCAAATATTTTTTTACAATAGTTCCGGCTAATTTCCAAACTTATATTTATTCCTGGAAGAACTAGTTTTCTTTTATTCCACAACGAAACGAAGCTTATAGAGGCTGAAAAAAGGAAAATAGTTGAGTAGTATAATTGAAAAAAAAAAGAGAGAGTATATTATAGAAAGTGAAAAAAATCTATAAAGTACGTATAATTAAGCCAAATAAAAAATTCAAATACCTGTTTATAAAAAAGATAAAGTTCAAACATTCTTTGTACATTTTTTTCTTAATCTATATACCTCTAATATTGGGTGTGCAGACAATAGTTTCTGTCACGCCCCGAGTCCGCCAATTTGTACGGTTCGGGCACGCCAACAGACCCGCCTATCGGGTATGACCTTTCACTACCCGAAAGGAACGGTAACATCCATAATCATACAACAAGTATATGCGGAAGCTCAATATCAGAGTACTGAAAATCACTATAAATTTGAACTTTCATTTTATAAACAAACAGTTTAAACGATAATGAAAGCATACAAGAGTGAACCATAACTTAAATTTATTACACTTTACATTTCTGAACTTGCAAATAAAATTATTACAACTCTTTTACATAAATTCCTCACCCTACAAAGTTCACTCAAGAAATATATAAAAGGGATACCTCTGCTAGACCCTCTAGGTCTCTATGCTGCTGGGCCCTTGCCCCTGACGTATGCCTCGCCGTCTGCATCTGAACCGTCTCGTCCGCTGTATCCATACCTGAACCTGTGGGGGGGTGCACCCAAGGGGTGTGAGAACTCCTGACAGAGTTCCCAGTGGGTTCAACCACCGAGAAAAAGTGTCCTACACCACTTGGTCCAATGGAAGCAATAATAATAGTGCTAGGAAACTAAAATCCTCAATATCAAAATACGACTATGCAACATAATATATCACTACACTATCTGTGTCTAATCATCAACCATCACTACTCTTGTCTAGCCACACTAGACTGCTAAGCACCAACTCGACCACTATGCCGCTGTATATAGGGTCAAACTAACCCGGCCACCTTGGCCACTCTAATTTCTCTTTATTCTTTAAATTCTGGTGCTTTAGTTCAAGTTAACCCTCAGAAATTCTTATCCAACGGGCCCCAGCCCGGTAGTCCTGCTACCATAAGATAAGACTTCTAAGGTTGCCGATAGCACCCGCAAGTGCTACCCCGCCCAACGGGGAACTTGTCCTACGGGTCACTGCCCGGGAGAGGGACACTGCCCTTGGCTCCGACAAGGCTACTTTTTACCCCCGAAGGTACGCTCGTTTTATCTTTATATTTTCTTTCTTTTCTTTTCTTTTTCTTTCTCTTTTTGCTTTAGTTCTTAGCCTCTTTGCCTTTGAACACTTGCTTTTCTTTCTTATTCGAGCTTGTAGCTCCCTTTTGCCACTGGCAAATCTCTTTCTCTTTCCTTTGAGCATTTAGCTCTTTGCTTTCACTTTAAGCCTTTCGAAAGTACCTCGTCCAACGGGTCACTGCCCAGAGAGTCCTGCTCCACTTGACGAGTCTCAAATTCGAAGGCACCATTTACATTTTCTTTATATTTCTTAGCCACTTTTAGCTTGCTTTTAAACTTTGCCTTTTTACAATAATTTACCTCTTATCCTAGGTCTCGCCATAAGGATAACTAAGAGTCTCCTGGACTCATATCATTTCACTTTCATTTACTTAACTCAAATTGAAGTTAAAGTTATTGTCCAATTGTCCAGACACCCTATGACTTTCTAGGGTTGTATTTGTTCACTTCTTTAACCTTGGGATCCTATCCCACTTTCCTGATTCCTCACTGAATCCTAGAGTTAACTTAACTCTATTTTTGCTGTTCCACTTATAATTTAGAGTTACGCTGACTCTAATTTCCTGTCCCCTTTCATATCTCCACACCTGGTCTATTTCTCATTTTCCCTTTTCGTGTCACCACACTTGATCTAATTCCCCTTTCTCTGATTCCTTGTGGGATCCTAGAGTTAACTTAACTCTATTTTCCTGTCTGTGAGTTTAAACTCATCTAGTTCACCTTAGGTTCCCTTTACCTAAGTTCCATATCACATAGGTCCTAGAGTTCCCTGACCTTATGTTGATCACTAACTCTCCTTAGGTTTCCTTTACCTAAGTTCCATGTCACATATGTCCTAGAGTTCCCTGACTCTATATTGATCACTCTATCCAGTGTCCTTAGGTTATCACCTAAGACCATGCCACTCGTCCATCCTAGAATAACTCCTAAGTTGATGCCACTCGTCAAACCCCCTAAACTAGATTTTCTCCTAGTCTTACTACCAACAAGTTCTGTTCCCTTATGTCACATGATTCCTAGGGTTGTACCCTAACATGATCACAGTCATCACATAATTATTCATTTCTACGCATGCAATTATTTTCATATCCATCATAAAAATAATATTTATCATCTATGCATGCAATTATCAGCAATTTAGATAAGTCAAGAATTGCATTTTTCCCCTAATTCTTTTTACACATGCAGATTAATTATCTCCTTTTTGGCAACCAACAGTTGCATTTTTCATCTGTGTCCATCTACACATACTAGTTTATCCCCTATTTGGATAAATCATAAATATCACTTTTCCTCTAAATTTCTCTACACATGCACATATATCATCTGTCTTTGGCAACTAACAGTTGCACTTTTAATCTGTATTTCTCTAAACATGCAATCTTAATCATAATTACCTAACGCCTCTAACAGGCTACTATCATGCTTCTAGATCAAAAAGCAAAGGAGCAAGGGGAGAGGTCACCCAATTTCGACAGAATCTCCCATCTTGTAGTGTACCCAATTGCTTGTAGACACTTGCAATTGGTCTCCGCGCGATTCCACTTGTTCCCTCGAGCTTGCACGCAAAACGGTGCACCTCCCTCGAGTCTGCACGCAAAACGGTGCATTTTCTACAACTTGCACGCAAAACGAGGGGCGCCAAAAATGTCCGTGACAGTCCGTGCAGCAAAACGGCACAGCATACACGGTCCCTAACACGCATGTGGGCATGGGATCAAATCCAAAATCCAAAAGAAAACTTCAAAACTGTGCCAAAAATACCGCAAAAATAACACGCGGGACTTACCTTGTACAGTCGCGCCTTCCATCCGATTTTTGAAGCATTTCGCGCGCTTCACGAGGTCGCCGACGTCCCGCCGCACCCCACGAAATCCTCTCTCTCTCTCTCTCTCTCTCTCTCTCTCTCTCTCTCCGGCTCGGGTAGAGAAGAAAAGAAAGGAGAGGAAAATGGTGCGGGGAGAAGGAAGGAAATAAGAAGAAAAGAAAAAGGAGAGGAGACAAAAAATTCAATGGACCGGTTACATGGACCCTCCAATGGGGAACCGCCATGTGGCGGTCAATTCCGAATTTGAAATTCGAAATTGACCGCGCACGCCTTCTGCGCCGCGCGGGCGTGCGCCCCACGCGGGCCTGCTGCAACCCGCAGCAGCCAGTGGGGCGCTGCCACGTGGCGCTCCACCGGACGCGCTCGCTCGTGTTTTATTCGTTTTTCTCTCGTTTTCTGTCCGTTTTTCGCCTGTTTCCGTCCAAATTTGACAGACGGCTTCGTTTCAGCTTAATTTATCACAAAAAATTTTAAATTTTCAGTTTGGGCCATTTCTGGGTCACCAAAAGTCCCGCTGTACCCAGAATCACTGGCGGACCCCGTTCTCGCAATCCGGGTATCCGATCCACGCGAAATTTTTCCTGGAACCTTAAAACATAATTACGAAGCTTTCGTAATTTTCTCAGAATTTTTTGACACTGTTGGCGGAGCCCGTTCTCACTATCCGGCCTCCGATTAACGCGAAACTTTTTCGGTGGCCTTAAAACATATTTACGGGGCTCCCGTAATTTTCTCAGAATTTTCCGACACTGTAAATTTTCCACTAAAAATCTGAGTCCCCTTTCTCAAATAAATTTTTAGATCTCTCCATTTTAACCCGATTTGGGCCCAACTCGCGTCCAAATGTTCCTTACTTCCCCAACTTTCATAACACTAGTATTTCATACCACCTTTATTTACATTTATTTATGTGCCGAAAATCCGGTACTTTACAGTTTCTCCCTCAATTAATAAGGGTGTGCAGTGGGGGCAGACGGACAGATTTCTCTGTCGACAATAATTGAGTTTGGTTGACTCGTAAGTCTTCTCTATTAAACTTTAATTTCATTTCTTCTCCTCTTCCAAGAAACATTTAAGAAATTGCTACTCTGCAATTTTTCTTCACTATGTACTATATACATGTTAAAAATTGCGAAACAACCACTTGTCTGGAAAAACTTAAATTACTACAGAATGGTGTTCCTTTCAATAATCGTATTCAACATTCTTTCTTACGGTTGCACTTGAATTCTTTTTTTATACGCCTACACCATGAAGTTAAATTAAATAGGTGAAAATTATAAAACAAGGGTCTGGAGGGATTTAAACTTGGGACCTCCCGTTCTAATATCTTATTAAATAATGTGAAACAAGAATTATTCTCCGAAAGCTTAACCTATCAGAGAACGGTATTATATTTGGGCTTAAGAATTTTTAATAGATCCTAGATGTGGATTTGATTAAAATAAGAGAAAATTTATGGCCAGTTTAGAAGTTGAAAAAAAATATTTAAGAATAACTTTTTCGGTATAAAAATTTTCTTGTGTGATTGTAATTGTTGAGACCAAAATTTTCGCCACTTGAGAAAGCAACACGTAGCGTTTACCATGAGCCGAAGACATCAGCCGATGAAGGAAATAATCAACCTAAGAAGGATCCGCGGCTTGATCAAGACCGATTTCAGTCGCGCGAGAGTATAGCACACGACGTATGCCATCGGTTGACAGGAGGAATAGCTGCTGAGGGGGTCATCGCCTCATCCAAGGTCGACTTCGGCTGAAAGCGAACACCAGACCGCTTCAGTCAAGCGATGAAAAAGGCGGAGGTCAGAGTCAGCCTTCGGTTGCTCGGGCCGATAAAGGAAAGATTTCGAAAGGAATGAGTGCGAGATTTGGGCGCGAATCCCGCAACTAACCCGGAACGGCAAGCAGCGCCGAGCATTGGAAAGCGCCGAGAATCACGCCTTAGCGCGATAGCAAGGGGATGAACCTGGAAGGAAAAATGACTATTATCCTATTTGAGGGGTTTTAAACTCGAAAGGAAGTAGTTGAGGATTCCACGGTGATTTCCCCCAAATCACGCCGATAATTCAAAATCGGTGCCTGTAAACATGGCTCGGAAAGTATATAAATACCCGAACCATCGAAGGAAAAGGGGTCCGGCAACCTCGTATGCCCGTGACCACTCCTACTTTTTCAAATCTTTACTACTTTCCTTAGGAGTAGATTAACTGTAAGATTTTCCGCTTTTCCTAGGAGTAGATTAATTGTAATTGGCTACCTTGTTCTCTTGTAACCCCATTCCACTCAATACAATTTCCATCCCACAATCGGCTCCTTAGTCTTTTGTGTTTATCCTATCTGTGCCTCTTTCTCTGTCTCCACATCCCGATTTGGCTACTTTAAGCCGAACGGTCGCGAGAGTTACCAGAGGAGAACCCGGCCGAGCAGATCCCCCATCGGCCCAATCGCTTGATCTAGTTGGCATGCGGCGCATCACATCTCAAAGGGTCAAACGGGGGCGATCACAGACCGCCTTTTTCGGCCCCAACAACTTAATTGGCATGCCCGGTGGGACACTCAGGTAATTTTTACCTACCTCCTACCGTTTTCATGTCAGAGGACAACAACATCAGCCACGGGAACAGAGTCGTTCCCAAACAAGTACGGGACGACCAAACCAGGGGCGCCGGGCAGGCGGACCATCCTCCACCGATGCCACCAAAGGCTCCTGAAACTAGCGGGAGGTCGGCACCACACGAGCCGACCTTGGCCGAGTTAGTCGGGCATATGACCTGAATGCTGGACCGTGTCGAGAGGACACAAGCGTCCTTTGAAAGGAATAGCCAGGCGCGGGAGGCTCGCTTGGATTCAATGATGGCCATTATATCAACCTCAAATGAGAAAGTGGCTCAGATAGGGCAAACGGTGACCCGAAATGAGCCATACGATGGAGGGTTTGCCTCCATAGGACCCCAGCAATCAATCGGTCACGATAGCGCCGTCAATGCCGACAGTACAACCTAAGGGAGTTGCACCGCCGGCGGCTACTTATCAAGCGACGTAGCCGCTGGGGGCAACACAGCGGCAGTGGACCTCGTACCAGACGAGGATATGGCCGATGTGGCAGAACATCGGCCAACAATCGGACTCCTACTGGGGGGGTCGCTCTACCTCTTCTACCGTCATTCGTCCAGCTACAGGTTGGAGACGGGAACGACGGGCAGGTCCCTCCGCAGGGATCGATTCAGGAATAGGCTGGCCATTACGGGCCGCCACCTCCTCCAGTGAAGCCGGCGATTCCGGTACCTCAGGCCGAGCTCACCGAAAGAGCTTGGGGCAGGAATGGCGAGCAGGTCCCTCCACAGGGACTGGCTCAGTACCAAGCAGGCCATGGTGGGCCACCACTCCCACAAGCGCAAATGGCAGCCCCAACATTGCAAGCTGGGCACGCTGAGTTTCAAGCACATCAAGCTGGCCATCGTCGGTCGCCACCCCTGCCAGCATAGCCGGCGACCCCGATAATTCAAGGCGGATTCGTCAAAAGGGCTGGGGGCCAGATTGACAGGCAGGTCCTCCCGCAATGACCACCTCAGAATCAAGCCGACCAATATGGCTGCCACCTCCTTTGGTGGAACCGGTGGTCCCAACACCTCTAGTGGGGCTCGCCGATATACACTCCCAAGTGGAGGAGATAATCTATAATACCTTCGCCACAAAGGCCAGGTCGGCTATCCGGCCAGTGTTCAAGTCCCCATATCCTGCTCATATCGATACAGACTACTTGTACCCGGCCAACTGGAAGATGCCGAAGTTTGACAAGTTCTCTGGTGAGGAGAATGAGAACACAATCGAGCACGTAGCTAGATTTATGGCCTAATGCCGAGAGGCGGACGCTAGCCCGTTCCTAAAATAAGGCTATTCAGTACGTCATTAACCAAGACGGCGTTCTCGTGGTATATCAGCCTGCCTCACAACTCTGTCAGGGATTAGGACGAGCTGAGGCAAAGTTCCACGAGCAGTTCTATCGGGCTGTACCCGAGTCTTCAATTGCCGACTTAGCATCACTTCGGCGCAATGCTGACGAGTTGGTCGAAGAATTTGTAGGTTTTTGTCCAATAAGGATCTAAATAGGTACTATCAAACAACTAGAGGGGGGGTGAATAGGTGTAATACTTATAAAACCAATCTCAGTGTAAAATAAAAACCAATGCGGAAAATAAAAATAGCACACCGAGATATACGTAGAAACTCCAATCCAGGAGAAAAACCACGGGACCAACACGCAATAACGGTCCACTAAGAATAGAAGAATAACAAGGTGATTACCGACTCCACGGACTCAACCCCTCCTTCAACTTCTTCGGACCTTGCGCTCCACCGATTGCACGTCCACTGCACACGTTCGAATCCACGAACGCCACTCGAATCCACGAGCACACCAAGTAGTACGTTTCGAATCCACGAACGCACCTCGTTTCGAATCCACGAAACGGTAGCACCTTGAGTCCACAAGGCCACGCGAATCCACGCGCCGATTTTTGGCAAAATCGTTGTTTTTCTTGGTGATGATAATCCGTCGAATACTTAGATCAAAGATAGATCAGAAAATACCATCTAAGTATTTATCAATTTGATTCTACAAGAATTAGGAGTTTGGAAACCCTAGAATCAAATTGATCAATATAGACGAAGAAACATAAATTAATCGTGTTTTCCTTTCTTCTCTATATGTGGATTGATCCCTTTTTCGGGATGCCCTAAAAGATGAATTTAGGATGTATTTATAGGTTAGAAACCTTTGGAAAGAGATAAGCATAAAAAACTAACCTTATCTGGAATTTTTCAGGACGACGGTCCGGACTGGATTACACGGTCCGGACTGTCGTGGCGAAACAGACAATTTCCAGAAAAACATACCTTCGGGGTCCGGACTGAAATAACCACGGTCCGGACTGTTCATGCAATTCCTACAGAATTTACGTTCGGGGTCCGGACTGAAGTAACCCCGATCCGGATTGGAATTGCGCATGAACTACCCTATGTTCGGGGTCCGGACTGTAGTGCCTGATCCGGATCCTGAACAAGTAATATGTCCAGTTTTTTATTTTTATGCGATTAAGAATCCATCCAAGTGTTTCTACACTATGAGAAAGTATTCGGATCACCAAAAATATTTAGTTAAACATACCTGATCCTTTTGAATTCTTTCTTCTTGAGATTGATATAATTGGTCCACAATTCTTCATCTTCAATCTTCAAGACTCAAAACACTGAGCTCTTGTTGAATCTTCTCTGAGTCTTCGATTGCTGATAGACAATTTGATCACTTCAAGACTCCGACTCAACTCACGAAATATGCCAACACAAAAAGGCGTAACAATCTCCCCCTTTGGCAATTTCGTGACAAAACCCATAAATACATAAAACGCTCAAGACACTCATCTTAAACCAAAAAATCGAAACTCAATGTCATCACCAAAACATTGACTTTCTTTGCGTGAAAGATCCAATAAATAAAAATTACATTTGAACCAGTCTTAGAACAAACTCTATGACTTAGGACTTGGAGTCTTAAAGTGATGTAAATCCTGCAAAACAAAACTCCAAACAAAATCAAACGTTAGTCGTTAGAAATAAAATGTAAATCCTACATTTGATTCGTCCTTTTGGTTCTTTTTGTTTTTCGGCTCGTTTTTCATCATCTCCCCCTATCTCGATGATCTCATCTCCGTCTTCCCCTATTTCTCTTCTCCCCCTTTTTGTCACAAATTGTCAAACAGTGAACATACTAGACAAAAGGAAATCACTAACAGCATTAGTTCATAGAGAAAGAGAGATAAAAGCTCAGTTCCGGTATATAACAAAAACACAGATTGCATACCGGTACTCGAAAGCAAAAATCAAATAATTTCTTGAAACAAATCCAGATTTTGAAATCTTTGAATTACCGATTTGCGTGTAATCAAGAAAATCAATTTAAGTGTTTGAAAATTGTGAGATCACATAGATGTCATTCAATCCAATTAATTTTACAAAAATTAAAAAGATTTACTCCGAAATCATGAAAAACAAAGATAAAACATTATAAACCGTTTTTCATATTATATACGTCAAACACAAGTCATCAAAAATAATCTTGAGATCCAAAGTCTATCAAGATGTAACGGATTATCAAAAATGACTTACAGAGATTTCCAAATGACATCAATTTGATTACTACCCTTTCAAATTTGAGATAAGCACTAAAATACCTAAGGGTGGCTCTTTGAGCATCTTTTAACTATCCCACCTTATACCAACCAGGAGATTGTTCAAAATATAACAACTTTGAAAATGAATCTCCAAATGCTTCAACTAAAGATTTTCTCATAAAATACTATCAAGCATCCATAACATGTGGTAGCTTCACACACAAACCGGACGACCGGGGTGGCAGCTCTTTCCAACATGTGGTGGTAGTTTTCACACTCCTTTCGGATGTAACTCTTTCTACATCTTTTGCAATTCATTTCATTACCCATGTAAGAAAATACAATCTCTTATGTGAAAGAATTAAATCCCAAATTTTAGTCTATCGGTTGTCTCATGTTTATCACAATGAATTCACACAACCGAGATAGGTTAAGCATCTAAAGATCACACATGATTACTAAAATTTGATGTATATAACTATCAAAAACTCCTATAATGGAATATCTTTAAGGATTATGATTATGGAGTAAAGTTGATAATTAATATGAAATTAAATCGGAGTGAATGAAAGTAAACCCTTTTTATATTCAATGCACTAAAACAAGTCGCAATTATTCATTAAATCCCTTTTGTTTAAAAACAAAACATGAATACGACAAGCATTGAAATCATGTAATGCAAAGATCAAGATAAATATGAAAAGAAAACCGATCAAAGCATTACATACAGTCAAAAGCAATTTAAAACTTAAGACAAGGAAAGATATCACCTTTCCTAATCCAAAATCGTCGGATTTTGGGTTGTCTTCTATTAATATTACCACCTTCACCCGACATGATAGAAAAACCTAAAACCCGCTCTGATACCAATTGTAGGTTTTTATGTCCAATAAGGATCTAAATAGGTACTATCAAACAACTAGAGGGGGGGTGAATAGGTGTAATATTTAAAAAACAATCTCAGTGCAAAATAAAAACCAATGCGGAAAATAAAAATAGCACACCGAGATTTACGTGGAAACTCCAATCCAGGAGAAAAACCACGGGACCAACACGCAATAACAATCCACTAAGAATAGAAGAATAACAAGGTGATTACCGACTCCACGGACTCAACCCCTCCTTCAACTTCTTCGGACCTTGCGCTCCACCGATTGCACGTCCACTGCACACGTTCGAATCCACGAACGCACCTCGAATCCACGAGCACACCAAGTAGTACGTTTCGAATCCACGAACGCACCTCGTTTCGAATCCACGAAACGGTAGCACCTTGAGTCCACAAGGCCACGCGAATCCACGTGCCGATTTTTGGCAAAATCATTGTTTTTCTTGGTGATGATAATCCGCCGAATACTTAGATCAAAGATAGATAAGAAAACATCATCTAAGTATTCATCAATTTGATTCTACAAGAATTAGGAGTTTGGAAACCCTAGAATCAAATTGATCAATATAGACGAAGAAACATAAATTAATCGTGTTTTCCTTTCTTCTCTATATGTGGATTGATCCCTTTTTCAGGATGCCCTAAAAGATGAATTTAGGATGTATTTATAGGTTAGAAACCTTTGGAAAGAGATAAGCATAAAAAACTAACCTTATATGGAATTTTTCAGGATGACGGTCCGGACTGGATTACACGGTCCGGACTGTCGTGGCGAAACAGACAATTTCCAGAAAAACACACCTTCGGGGTCCGGACTGAAATAACCACGGTCCGGACTGTTCATGCAA
The DNA here is from genome assembly GCA_029204045.2 of Tillandsia leiboldiana. Taxonomy (NCBI): domain Eukaryota; kingdom Viridiplantae; phylum Streptophyta; class Magnoliopsida; order Poales; family Bromeliaceae; genus Tillandsia; species Tillandsia leiboldiana. Next base: position 19,762,195 of record CM055076.1, on the reverse strand, counting down.
TTCCTACAGAATTTATGTTCGGGGTCCGGATTGAAATAACCCCGATTCGGACTGGAATTGCACATGAACTACCCTATGTTCGGGGTCCGGACTGTAGTGCCTGATCCGGATCCTGAACAAGTAATATGTCCAGTTTTTTATTTTTATGCGATTAAGAATCTATCCAAGTGTTTCTACACTATGAGAAAGTATTCGGATCACTAAAAATATTTAGTTAAACATACCTGATCCTTTTGGATTCTTTCTTCTTGAGATTGATGTAATTGGTCCACAATTCTTCATCTTCAATCTTCAAGACTCAAAACACTGAGCTCTTGTTGAATCTTCTCTGAGTCTTCGATTGCTTATAGACAATTTGATCACTTCAAGACTCCGACTCAACTCACGAAATATGCCAACACAAAAAGCCGTAACAGAATTCCTCAACCGTTTCAAGGCGACGAGGAATCGCGGTGCTTTGTTACAATGCTCGAGGCCGAATTTACTAAAATCGCTTTCAACGGCCTACACTACAAGACCCGAGATCACTTCGAGGGTCGATACTTCGCTAATCTCTTTGATTTGGGGATTCGGGTTGCTTAATACAAGCAATTCCAAAAAAACAATAAGGAGCGGTCAAAATAGGGCCGCGGACAAGAATGGAGGATGCCGAAGGAGCACAATGTCTCTTTCGTCGAACAAAGCTCGGATCACCGGGACCCGAGTGAAGAAAGTGAAGGCAAGTCTTCGGCCGAAGAGGCCGAAGAATGTGCGACCGGAATAGTATCCGGTCGTGAACCTTACACCTGCCAGATCCTCAAGCCGAATAAGACCCAAGATCTCAAGACTCGGTCGTCGGCTAACACCTTCACTTTTGATACGTCAAAGACTGATCAGGTTTTCTATCGGTTATACAAGAATGGTCGCATCAAGGTACAGGAGGGCCAGACGATCCCTCCCTATGAGGAGCTCAGGCAACGAAAGTACTGCAAGTGGCACTATTCTTGGAGCCACCGAACAGGCAAATCCTTCGCCTTTAAGAAGCATATTCAAAAAGAACTTGACGAGGGTCGGCTCATTTTTGCCGACTCCAAAAAAAGAGAAAGCTATGGAAGTTGACACTAATCCTTTTCCTCCCGAGGTGAACATGGTGGACCTGAAAGGGAAGAAGCTGATGCAGGGGCCCGAGTCCTCCGCAAAGCAAAAATCGGCACGAAACATGTTTCGACTCTGTATCAGGTGCAGGGCTGAAATGACCGAGGAAGATTGGGATGCCCTCTTTACCGACATGCCCGAGGAGGTAAAGAGGTGGCTTACCTTCATCAGCGAAGGCGCACTCCACTACGACGACCTGTCAAGCCCAAGTTCGGCTGAAAGGTCCAACAGGCAGTCCTCCCGAGAATGGGACGAGACAAGAGAGCGAGACCCGCCTATCCAGAAGGTCTGGCGAAAATTCTGCGGCTATGACAGGCCAAGGCCAATCTCAGTCGCCCACGAGGGGCCATGAGCCCCACAGCAGTAGCAGGGCCCCCACCGCGGCTATAACGAAAGCCGAGTTCAGGGGGCACCCCGAAGACCCTTCGGCCAATAGGCCGAAGGATGATCAGTAAATGGACCCTCGCAACACCTAGAACAGATTGGGCCCCACCAAAGACCCGGACAGAGGGGCCTAGCTAACCACCAGTAGAGAGGGCCGACACTACGGCCTCCCTACCGAGGAATGCGGGGGGCAGAAGCAGCCCCCACGAGTCCCGAAGTCGAATTCCCTTGGCTAACGAAGGGAGAGGTGGAGATCATGGGCATTCAGTTAGCTCAGGAACTCAGGATCCAGCCATGGCCAAAACCATGGCAGAGGAGAGAAATCCTCAAAGGGCACCTGAGGAAGATGAACCCACCGGTGGATATGCCGGTGGATGAGTGGTTCACGGCCACAGGACTGGCCCGATGGCAAGGGCCGGTCATGACTAAGATGCAGAAGTGTCGAGCTCAGAGGCTGAAGGCCGACGTCCACAATAACGGCGTCGCAATTCAGCGGTCGCGGCCGGCCTCAAGGCAGGAACGGCCCATGCACCGACAAGAGGCGGGAGGCTCGACTATGCCACCTTAAAAAAAGCTACCGAGGAACCCGTCAAGCAGAACCCCAGAAGGGCGGCCCAATGTAAAAGATGGGGCGACGAAGAAGATCTGACCCCATCTTCGGCCGAAACAGAAATTGGGGAAAAGGAGGCACGGACCGATAACTGGTCAGTCGATAGGGACCTGGACGAGACCTCCTTCGTTCGGATGACTGAGGGGGATCACCAATGAAACTCCTCAGCGAGGCCACATAAAGGCCTCCGGAAAAGAGCCGACACAAGAAGTCGGCGAAGAAGCGAAATCGACTGCGCACCACAGGCCGAAGACTCGGTCGAAGAGGCCGAAGAAAAAAATGATAACTTTGGGGATACACCGATCAAGAACGGCGAGATATAAAATCCCCCAGTCAGAGACTGATTATACGAAAAAAGGTCTCCAAACAGGAAAGAACCTTTCCGAATCAGCCGAGTAATCAAAGGAGGACATTCCTACTACTCAAGAAATCAAGGAAAACAGGAACCTATTCGCGACTCTCCAGAGCAGTAAGCAAATATCCTGCCAAGATATGGGGATAATTGTGGGACATCGTTATCAGTGTCAGAAGTTGATTCGATTTCGACAATCACCCGAACGGCACGTCAGGCGATTGCCGAGGGGGCATTGTTGAGACCAAAATTTTCACAACTTGAGAAAGCAACATGTGGCGTTTACCATCGGTCGAAAACATCAGCCGATGAAGGGAATAATCAACCTAAGAAGGATCCGCAGCTTGATCAAGATCGATTTCAGTCGCGTGAGAGTATATATAGCACACGACGTATGCCATCGGTTGAGAGCATCAGCTGACAGGAGGAATAGCCGATGAGGGGGGTCATCACCTCATCCAAGGTCGACTTCGGCTGAAAGCGAACACCGGACCGCTTCAGTCAAGAGACGAAAAAGGCAGAGGTCAAAGTCAGCCTTCGGTTGCTCTAGCCGATAAAGGAAAGATTTCGAAAGGAATGAGTGCGAGATTTGGGCACGAATCCTGCAACTAACCCGGAATGGCAAGCAGTGCGGAGCATTGGAAAGCGCCGAGAATCACGCCCTGGCGCGATAGCAAGGGAATGAACTTGGACGGAAAAACGACTATTATTCTATTTGAGGGGTTTTAAACTCGAAAGGAAGTAGTTGAGGATTCCACGGTGATTTCCCCTAAATCACACCGATAATTCAAAATCGGCAATTGTAAATATGATTCGGAAAGTGTATAAATACCTGAACCATCAACGGTAGCGAGAGTTACCAGAGGAGAACCCGGCTGAGCATATCCCTCTCCGGCCCGATCGCTTGATCCAGTTGGCACGCGGCACATCACATCTCAGAGGGTCAAACGGGGCCGAGCACGGACCACCATTTTCGGCCCCAACAGTAATGAAAGGGTTTGCCTTTTTTTCTCCTTGAAATATTCTGATATTCGTGATTTGATAGTATAACAATTTCACCTACTATGACTTAATGTAAGTAGCATTCAATTTAGATATTTGATCACACTCCCATCCACCAAATATATAAAGTTCTCTAGTATATCGCGGAGATACACCTAATAATTTATTCATGTATCCAAAATAGGGCCTAAATGAACAATGGGGAAAAAAGGAGTTGAATGAAAAGTGTGTGGAGAAATGGTTTCGTATTTTTTGATAAGGCCATAAAAATTATATAAGATAATTTTTACAGATATAAATCGAATATTTTTTTCATCATGTTTTTTGTTGCATGTATCACTTAATCTCCAGTAGCATGCCTGCCGCCATGAACAGCTCAACCCTCAGTGAGTGGTCATTCATGGTACGCATTAGATTTGGCTAAATTTTATTTTGAAATTAGGTTTGTAGATTCATGACTTTCAGCAAACTTAAGAATTTGTCGTTAATTACCCTACACTCGTAGTGTTAAGGGACTCTCGATTAAGAGGCCAAATGTAATGCTGATAATAAAAGAAAACTGAAGCATAAGCGAAAGTCTTATTAATATAATTTGCTCTGACTTATTTATTTTCTTCCTTTTTCTATTAAGTTCAGAGTCCACACTGAAATCCTCCATGCACTCACCCTCAACGTCAGACCGCACCTTTTGGTGCCTTTCCTCTGAGATTTTTTTTTTTCATGATTTCTCCAATAAGATGGGTTGCACTCTAAGTGTCATAAGTGTCGCTAGGGTGTCGGATGCTACTACCTCCAAATTGAATTGCAGCATTACTCTTGTAGCAACGTTTGACAGTGATCAACATAGCGAGATTCTCCACAAATTTTCGACTTAATGCGTCGGCCACCACATTTGCTTTTTTCGGGTGGTACAAGATTGTGACATTATAATTCTTTAGCAATTTTAGTCATCGATACTGCCTCAAATTTAACTTCTTTAATTAAATAGATACTTGAGGTTTTCGTGATCTGTGTAGATCTCATAGTGCTCGCCATATAAGTAATGCCACCACAGCTTTAAAGCAAATATTATCGCGACCAATTAGAGATCCTGGGTGGGGTAGTTCTTTTCATAATTCTTTAATTGTCGAGAGGTGTAGGCTATAACCTTCCCTTATTGCATCAAAACACAACCAACTACTTTCCGAAGCATCACTGAAAAGGAGTTGATATCAACTTTTTCTTTAAGAGTTGGAAAGTTTTGTTGCACTTATCGCTCCAAATGAATTTAGCTCCCTTGTGTTTGAGGCCGGTAAGCAGAGTGGTAATTATAGAGATCCCTTCATGAACCGCCTATAGTACCCCGCAAACTCGACAAAGTTTTGAACTTCAGTGACAATTGTAGGTCGGGGCTATTTTTTTATTGCCTCCACTTTCTTAGGGTCCACATAGGCCTCGCTTCTAAAATAGCATGCCCAAGAATGCCACTTTTCGAAGCTAAAATTCATATTTCTTTAACTTCACGAATAGCGTTCGCTTCCAAAGTACTTGAAATACTTGTTGAAGATGCTCCTCGTGCTCTATGTCACTCCGAGAGTTGACCAAAATGTTGTCAATAAAGACCACAACAAATCGGTCCAATAATGGTTGAAATACGTGATTCATAAGATTCATGAATTCCGCCGAAGCACTGGTCAACCCAAATGACAGTAAACTCATAATAACGATAACGCGTCTTGAAAGCCGTCTTGTACACATCCTCCGGCTTTATTTTCAATTGGTGGTATCCCAATTAAGATCTATCCTCGATGATACTAGGGAATCCTGCAATTGATCTAATAGGTCGGCAATCCGCGACATTGGATACCGGTTCTTGATAGTAATTTTATTGAGCTCCCGATAATCCACGTACAACCACAAAACCCATCTTTCTTTCTCCCGAATAGCAACAGAGCTTTCCACGGGGAGACGCTAGGTTTGATAAAGCCTTTGTCCAATAAATCTTGTAATTGAGCCTTGAGCTCCTTTAATTCCATTTGTGACATCCTATAAGGTGCTTTAGAAATCGGCGCAGTTTCGGGAACCAAGTTTATGATGTACTCGATCTCCCGATCCTACGACATACCCATCAACTCCCCTGGAATACATCTGGATACTTTCTACCACTGGGATGTTTTTTATCCCGCCCTGGATATGCTGCTCACTCTTCCACTATCCGCCATTGATCAACTTCTTGGCTCGAGATATAGAGGCTGTCATAGCAAAAAGCGAGCTCCTACACCCTAGGTAGATGAACTCCTTTTGTCCTAGTTCTCGGAAGGTGATGACTCGACTTTCACAGTCAATAGTGGCATAATATTGTGAGAGTCAATCCATTCCTAGAACAATGTCAAAGTCCCCCATCGTCTCAATACTAAGAAATTCACTAGCATGATCCAGTCACCTATCCGCACTGGACATGCAGGATAATATTTCGTGACATAGAATGTATGGTCCGAAACTTGAACCATTGTAGTGCTCCTAGACTCCAATATGTTAAACCCATGTGTCGTGGAAACAAGTCTTACGGATGAATAGATGCGATGCATCTGTATCGAATAAAGCCCCTAAATTTAACATCATTAATTAAAATTATACCTACCACACGTCATAAAAATAATTTTAAAAATCATTAGAGATCTCAATGCGCCACAACCAAGTAGAATTCGAGATGGTTCTAATCAGCAACCAAATTTATACAAAAATTGCGGAAAGAAAAGTATAGAAAAACATAAAACAACTACTCTATTACACACATTCGTCACATATTACATACATTTACATTTTTTTTCTTCCCAATCCAAAATAATATTACATTTTTTTTTTTATATTTTTAATACCCTTAGCTACACGTTGCACGAGGGTACTCTATCTCATTCTCAACACATATTAGGGCATTATTTACTGAACTACGCCCATTCCTCGTGTCGTCGCGCCACTCATGAAAGAACTGAAAAACGTGGGGTGAAAAACTATAAACTAATTTTCAAAAAGTATGGGCCGCCCAAGCGAGAAGCTCAACCCACCAGGTCCAAAGGAGTCAACATGAGCATATAGAAGATAATTTTTAGGGAAGGTCTGGACTCCCCCTCAGGGTCCGATCTTCGCAGGCCAAGGGTCCGGTCGTTCCTACCAAGGTCCGGACCCCTGAACCATTGTCGACTCCGATTCGCTTCGTCAATTTTTTTTAATTTTTCTCTTGAAAATCCACTCTCTTCTAATCGTTCAGAAATCCTCGGAACCAACATGGACATATCCACTATTACCTCTTGACTATTTACAGTCTTGGTCAACGTCGAATATTTTCAAATTATCATTTTCGCACCGAGCCCTAGCGAAAATGCTCCAAATTGCTTGAAACTTCACTTGGATCATAAGAATAGTACTCCAAGCCAGTTTTCACCAGAGACTCCCCTATTTGCAGAAGTTCA
>CM055076.1:19728252-19755164 GCA_029204045.2 Tillandsia leiboldiana | reverse complement strand
TTGATCAATATAGACGAAGAAACATAAATTAATCGTGTTTTCCTTTCTTCTCTATATGTGGATTGATCCCTTTTTCGGGATGCCCTAAAAGATGAATTAGGATGTATTTATAGGTTAGAAACCTTTGGAAAGAGATAAGCATAAAAAACTAACCTTATCTGGAATTTTTCAGGACGACGGTCCGGAGGATACACGGTCCGACTGTCGTGGCGAAACAGACAATTTCAGAAAAACATACCTTCGGGGTCGGACTGAAATAAAACCACGGTCCGGACTGTTCATGCAATTCCTACAGAATTTACGTTCGTTCGGGTCCGGACTGAAGTAACCCGATCCGGATGGAATTGCGCATGAACTACCCTATGTTCGGGACGTGTCGGGCCGGACTGTAGTGCCTGATCCGATCCTGAACAAGTAATATGTCCAGTTTTTGATTTTATGCGATTAAGAATCCATCCAAGTGTTTCTACACTATGAGAAAGTATTCGGATCACCAAAAATATTTAGTTAACATACCTGATCCTTTTGAATTCTTTCTTCTTGAGATGATGTAATTGGTCCACAATTCTTCATCTTCAATCTTCAAGACTCAAAACACTGAGCTCTTGTTGAATCTTCTCTGAGTCTTCGATTGCTGATACAATTTGATCACTTCAAGACTCCGATCAACTCACGAAATATACCAACACAAAAAGCCGTAACAATCTCCCCCTTTGCAATTTCGTGACAAAACCCATAAATACATAAAACGCTCAAGACACTCATCTTAAACCAAAAAATCGAAACTCAATGTCATCACCAAAACATTGACTTTCTTTGCGTGAAAGATCCAATAAATAAAAATTACATTTGAACCAGTCTTAGAACAAACTCTATGACTTAGGACTTGGAGTCTTAAAGTGATGTAAATCCTGCAAAACAAAACTCCAAACAAAATCAAACGTTAGTCGTTAGAAATAAAATGTAAATCCTACATTTGATTCGTCCTTTTGGTTTTTTTGTTTTTCGGCTCGTTTTCATCATCTCCCCCTATCTCGATGATCTCATCTCCGTCTCCCCTATTCTCTTCTCCCCCTTTGTCACAAATTGTCAAACAGTGAACATACTAGACAAAGGAAATCACTAACAGCATTAGTTCATAGAGAAAGAGAGATAAAAGCTCAGTTCCGGTATATAACAAAAACACAGATTGCATACCGGTACTCGAAAGCAAAAATCAAATAATTTCTTGAAACAAATCCAGATTTTGAAATCTTTGAATTACCGATTTGCGTGTAATCAAGAAAATCAATTTAAGTGTTTGAAATTGTGAGATCACATAGATGTCATTCAATCCAATTAATTTTACAAAAATTAAAAAGATTTACTCCGAAATCATGAAAAACAAAGATAAAACATTATAAACGTTTTTCATATTATATACGTCAAACACAAGTCATCAAAAATAATCTTGAGATCCAAAGTCTATCAAGATGTAACGGATTATCAAAAATGACTTACAGAGATTTCCAAATGACATCAATTTGATTACTACCCTTTCAAATTTGAGATAAGCACTAAAATACCTAAGGGTGGCTCTTTGAGCATCTTTTAACTATCCCACCTTATACCAACCAGGAGATTGTTCAAAATATAACAACTTTGAAAATGAATCTCCAAATGCTTCAACTAAAGATTTTCTCATAAAATATATCAAGCATCCATAACATGTGGTAGCTTCACACACAAACCGGACGACGGGTGGGGTGGCAGCTCTTTCCAACATGTGGTGGTAGTTTTCACACTCCTTTCGGATGTAACTCTTTCTACATCTTTTGCAATTCATTCATTACCCATGTAAGAAAATACAATCTCTTATGTGAAAGAATTAAAATTCCCAAATTTTAGTCTATCGGTTGTCTCATGTTTATCACAATGAATTCACACAACCGAGATCGGTCTTAAGCATCTAAAGATCACACATGATTACTAAAATTCGATGTATATAACTATCAAAAACTCTATAATGGAATATCTTTAAGGATTATGATTATGGAGTAAAGTTGATAATTAATATGAAATTAAATCGGATAGTGAATGAAAGTAAACCCTTTTTCTATTCAATGCACTAAACAATTCGCAATTATTCCATTAAATCCTTTGTTTAAAAACAAACATGAATACGACAAGCATTGAAATCATGTAATGCAAGATCAAGATAATATGAAAAGAAAACCGATCAAAGCATTACATACAGTCAAAAGCCAATTTAAAACTTAAGACAAGGACAAGACTCACCTTTCTAATCCAAAATCGTCGGATTTTGGGTTGTCTTCTATTAATATTACCACCTTCACCCGACATGATAGAAAACCTAAAACCCGCTCTGATACCAATTGTAGGTTTTTATGTCCAATAAGGATCTAAATAGGTACTATCAAACAACTAGAGGGGGGGTGAATAGGTGTAATATTTTAAAAAACAAGCTCAGTGCAAATAAAAACCAATGCGGAAAATAAAAATTAGCACACCGAGATTTACGTGGAACTCCAATCCAGGAGAAAACCACGGGACCAAACACGCAATAACAATCCACTAAGAATAGAAGAATAACAAGGTGATTACCGACTCCACGGACTCAACCCCTCCTTCAATTCTTCGGACCTTGCGCTCCACCGATTGCACGTACCACTGCACACGTTCGAATCCACGACCGCACCTCGAATCCACGAGCACACCAAGTAGTACGTTTCGAATCCACGAACGCACCTCGTTTCGAATCCACGAAACGGTAGCACCTTGAGTCCACAGGCACGCGAATCCACGGCCGATTTTTGGCAAAATCATTGTTTTTCTCTGGTGATGATAATCCGCCGAATACTTAGATCAAAGATAGATAAGAAAACATCATCTAAGTATTCATCAATTTGATTCTACAAGAATTAGGAGTTTGGAAACCCTAGAATCAAATTGATCAATATAGACGAAGAAACATAAATTAATCGTGTTTTCCTTTCTTCTCTATATGTGGATTGATCCCTTTTTCAGGATGCCCTAAAAGATGAATTTAGGATGTATTTATAGGTTAGAAACCTTTGGAAAGAGATAAGCATAAAAAACTAACCTTATATGGAATTTTTCAGGATGACGGTCCGGACTGGATTACACGGTCCGGACTGTCGTGGCGAAACAGACAATTTCCAGAAAAACACACCTTCGGGGTCCGGACTGAAATAACCACGGTCCGGACTGTTCATGCAATTCCTACAGAATTTATGTTCGGGGTCCGGATTGAAATAACCCCGATTCGGACTGGAATTGCACATGAACTACCCTATGTTCGGGGTCCGGACTGTAGTGCCTGATCCGGATCCTGAACAAGTAATATGTCCAGTTTTTTATTTTTATGCGATTAAGAATCTATCCAAGTGTTTCTACACTATGAGAAAGTATTCGGATCACTAAAAATATTTAGTTAAACATACCTGATCCTTTTGGATTCTTTCTTCTTGAGATTGATGTAATTGGTCCACAATTCTTCATCTTCAATCTTCAAGACTCAAACACTGAGCTCTTGTTGAATCTTCTCTGAGTCTTCGATTGCTTATAGACAATTTGATCACTTCAAGACTCCGACTCAACTCACGAAATATGCCAACACAAAAAGCCGTAACAGAATTCCTCAACCGTTTCAAGGCGACGAGGAATCGCGGTGCTTTGTTACAATGCTCGAGGCCGAATTTACTAAAATCGCTTTCAACGGCCTACACTACAAGACCCGAGATCACTTCGAGGGTCGATACTTCGCTAATCTCTTTGATTTGGGGATTCGGGTTGCTTAATACAAGCAATTCCAAAAAAACAATAAGGAGCGGTCAAAATAGGGCCGCGGACAAGAATGGAGGATGCCGAAGGAGCACAATGTCTCTTTCGTCGAACAAAGCTCGGATCACCGGGACCCGAGTGAAGAAAGTGAAGGCAAGTCTTCGGCCGAAGAGGCCGAAGAATGTGCGACCGGAATAGTATCCGGTCGTGAACCTTACACCTGCCAGATCCTCAAGCCGAATAAGACCCAAGATCTCAAGACTCGGTCGTCGGCTAACACCTTCACTTTTGATACGTCAAAGACTGATCAGGTTTTCTATCGGTTATACAAGAATGGTCGCATCAAGGTACAGGAGGGCCAGACGATCCCTCCCTATGAGGAGCTCAGGCAACGAAAGTACTGCAAGTGGCACTATTCTTGGAGCCACCGAACAGGCAAATCCTTCGCCTTTAAGAAGCATATTCAAAAAGAACTTGACGAGGGTCGGCTCATTTTTGCCGACTCCAAAAAAAGAGAAAGCTATGGAAGTTGACACTAATCCTTTTCCTCCCGAGGTGAACATGGTGGACCTGAAAGGGAAGAAGCTGATGCAGGGGCCCGAGTCCTCCGCAAAGCAAAAATCGGCACGAAACATGTTTCGACTCTGTATCAGGTGCAGGGCTGAAATGACCGAGGAAGATTGGGATGCCCTCTTTACCGACATGCCCGAGGAGGTAAAGAGGTGGCTTACCTTCATCAGCGAAGGCGCACTCCACTACGACGACCTGTCAAGCCCAAGTTCGGCTGAAAGGTCCAACAGGCAGTCCTCCCGAGAATGGGACGAGACAAGAGAGCGAGACCCGCCTATCCAGAAGGTCTGGCGAAAATTCTGCGGCTATGACAGGCCAAGGCCAATCTCAGTCGCCCACGAGGGGCCATGAGCCCCACAGCAGTAGCAGGGCCCCCACCGCGGCTATAACGAAAGCCGAGTTCAGGGGGCACCCCGAAGACCCTTCGGCCAATAGGCCGAAGGATGATCAGTAAATGGACCCTCGCAACACCTAGAACAGATTGGGCCCCACCAAAGACCCGGACAGAGGGGCCTAGCTAACCACCAGTAGAGAGGGCCGACACTACGGCCTCCCTACCGAGGAATGCGGGGGGCAGAAGCAGCCCCCACGAGTCCCGAAGTCGAATTCCCTTGGCTAACGAAGGGAGAGGTGGAGATCATGGGCATTCAGTTAGCTCAGGAACTCAGGATCCAGCCATGGCCAAAACCATGGCAGAGGAGAGAAATCCTCAAAGGGCACCTGAGGAAGATGAACCCACCGGTGGATATGCCGGTGGATGAGTGGTTCACGGCCACAGGACTGGCCCGATGGCAAGGGCCGGTCATGACTAAGATGCAGAAGTGTCGAGCTCAGAGGCTGAAGGCCGACGTCCACAATAACGGCGTCGCAATTCAGCGGTCGCGGCCGGCCTCAAGGCAGGAACGGCCCATGCACCGACAAGAGGCGGGAGGCTCGACTATGCCACCTTAAAAAAAGCTACCGAGGAACCCGTCAAGCAGAACCCCAGAAGGGCGGCCCAATGTAAAAGATGGGGCGACGAAGAAGATCTGACCCCATCTTCGGCCGAAACAGAAATTGGGGAAAAGGAGGCACGGACCGATAACTGGTCAGTCGATAGGGACCTGGACGAGACCTCCTTCGTTCGGATGACTGAGGGGGATCACCAATGAAACTCCTCAGCGAGGCCACATAAAGGCCTCCGGAAAAGAGCCGACACAAGAAGTCGGCGAAGAAGCGAAATCGACTGCGCACCACAGGCCGAAGACTCGGTCGAAGAGGCCGAAGAAAAAAATGATAACTTTGGGGATACACCGATCAAGAACGGCGAGATATAAAATCCCCCAGTCAGAGACTGATTATACGAAAAAAGGTCTCCAAACAGGAAAGAACCTTTCCGAATCAGCCGAGTAATCAAAGGAGGACATTCCTACTACTCAAGAAATCAAGGAAAACAGGAACCTATTCGCGACTCTCCAGAGCAGTAAGCAAATATCCTGCCAAGATATGGGGATAATTGTGGGACATCGTTATCAGTGTCAGAAGTTGATTCGATTTCGACAATCACCCGAACGGCACGTCAGGCGATTGCCGAGGGGGCATTGTTGAGACCAAAATTTTCACAACTTGAGAAAGCAACATGTGGCGTTTACCATCGGTCGAAAACATCAGCCGATGAAGGGAATAATCAACCTAAGAAGGATCCGCAGCTTGATCAAGATCGATTTCAGTCGCGTGAGAGTATATATAGCACACGACGTATGCCATCGGTTGAGAGCATCAGCTGACAGGAGGAATAGCCGATGAGGGGGGTCATCACCTCATCCAAGGTCGACTTCGGCTGAAAGCGAACACCGGACCGCTTCAGTCAAGAGACGAAAAAGGCAGAGGTCAAAGTCAGCCTTCGGTTGCTCTAGCCGATAAAGGAAAGATTTCGAAAGGAATGAGTGCGAGATTTGGGCACGAATCCTGCAACTAACCCGGAATGGCAAGCAGTGCGGAGCATTGGAAAGCGCCGAGAATCACGCCCTGGCGCGATAGCAAGGGAATGAACTTGGACGGAAAAAACGACTATTATTCTATTTGAGGGGTTTTAAACTCGAAAGGAAGTAGTTGAGGATTCCACGGTGATTTCCCCTAAATCACACCGATAATTCAAAATCGGCAATTGTAAATATGATTCGGAAAGTGTATAAATACCTGAACCATCAACGGTAGCGAGAGTTACCAGAGGAGAACCCGGCTGAGCATATCCCTCTCCGGCCCGATCGCTTGATCCAGTTGGCACGCGGCACATCACATCTCAGAGGGTCAAACGGGGCCGAGCACGGACCACCATTTTCGGCCCCAACAGTAATGAAAGGGTTTGCCTTTTTTTCTCCTTGAAATATTCTGATATTCGTGATTTGATAGTATAACAATTTCACCTACTATGACTTAATGTAAGTAGCATTCAATTTAGATATTTGATCACACTCCCATCCACCAAATATATAAAGTTCTCTAGTATATCGCGGAGATACACCTAATAATTTATTCATGTATCCAAAATAGGGCCTAAATGAACAATGGGGAAAAAAGGAGTTGAATGAAAAGTGTGTGGAGAAATGGTTTCGTATTTTTTGATAAGGCCATAAAAATTATATAAGATAATTTTTTACAGATATAAATCGAATATTTTTTTCATCATGTTTTTTGTTGCATGTATCACTTAATCTCCAGTAGCATGCCTGCCGCCATGAACAGCTCAACCCTCAGTGAGTGGTCATTCATGGTACGCATTAGATTTGGCTAAATTTTATTTTGAAATTAGGTTTGTAGATTCATGACTTTCAGCAAACTTAAGAATTTGTCGTTAATTACCCTACACTCGTAGTGTTAAGGGACTCTCGATTAAGAGGCCAAATGTAAATGCTGATAATAAAAGAAAACTGAAGCATAAGCGAAAGTCTTATTAATATAATTTGCTCTGACTTATTTATTTTCTTCCTTTTTCTATTAAGTTCAGAGTCCACACTGAAATCCTCCATGCACTCACCCTCAACGTCAGACCGCACCTTTTGGTGCCTTTCCTCTGAGATTTTTTTTTTCATGATTTTCTCCAATAAGATGGGTTGCACTCTAAGTGTCATAAGTGTCGCTAGGGTGTCGGATGCTACTACCTCCAAATTGAATTGCAGCATTTACTCTTGTAGCAACGTTTGACCAGTGATCAACATAGCGAGATTCTCCACAAATTTTCGACTTAATGCGTCGGCCACCACATTTGCTTTTTTCGGGTGGTACAAGATTGTGACATTATAATTCTTTAGCAATTTTAGTCATCGATACTGCCTCAAATTTAACTTCTTTAATTAAATAGATACTTGAGGTTTTCGTGATCTGTGTAGATCTCATAGTGCTCGCCATATAAGTAATGCCACCACAGCTTTAAAGCAAATATTATCGCGACCAATTAGAGATCCTGGGTGGGGTAGTTCTTTTCATAATTCTTTAATTGTCGAGAGGTGTAGGCTATAACCTTCCCTTATTGCATCAAAACACAACCAAACTACTTTCCGAAGCATCACTGAAAAGGAGTTGATATCAACTTTTTCTTTAAGAGTTGGAAAGTTTTGTTGCACTTATCGCTCCAAATGAATTTAGCTCCCTTGTGTTTGAGGCCGGTAAGCAGAGTGGTAATTATAGAGATCCCTTCATGAACCGCCTATAGTACCCCGCAAACTCGACAAAGTTTTGAACTTCAGTGACAATTGTAGGTCGGGGCTATTTTTTTATTGCCTCCACTTTCTTAGGGTCCACATAGGCCTCGCTTCTAAAATAGCATGCCCAAGAATGCCACTTTTCGAAGCTAAAATTCATATTTCTTTAACTTCACGAATAGCGTTCGCTTCCAAAGTACTTGAAATACTTGTTGAAGATGCTCCTCGTGCTCTATGTCACTCCGAGAGTTGACCAAAATGTTGTCAATAAAGACCACAACAAATCGGTCCAATAATGGTTGAAATACGTGATTCATAAGATTCATGAATTCCGCCGAAGCACTGGTCAACCCAAATGACAGTAAACTCATAATAACGATAACGCGTCTTGAAAGCCGTCTTGTACACATCCTCCGGCTTTATTTTCAATTGGTGGTATCCCAATTAAAGATCTATCCTCGATGATACTAGGGAATCCTGCAATTGATCTAATAGGTCGGCAATCCGCGACATTGGATACCGGTTCTTGATAGTAATTTTATTGAGCTCCCGATAATCCACGTACAACCACAAAACCCATCTTTCTTTCTCACGAATAGCAACAGAGCTTTCCACGGGGAGACGCTAGGTTTGATAAAGCCTTTGTCCAATAAATCTTGTAATTGAGCCTTGAGCTCCTTTAATTCCATTTGTGACATCCTATAAGGTGCTTTAGAAATCGGCGCAGTTTCGGGAACCAAGTTTATGATGTACTCGATCTCCCGATCCTACGACATACCCATCAACTCCCCTGGAAATACATCTGGATACTTTCTACCACTGGGATGTTTTTTATCCCGCCCTGGATATGCTGCTCACTCTTCCACTATCCGCCATTGATCAACTTCTTGGCTCGAGATATAGAGGCTGTCATAGCAAAAAGCGAGCTCCTACACCCTAGGTAGATGAACTCCTTTTGTCCTAGTTCTCGGAAGGTGATGACTCGACTTTCACAGTCAATAGTGGCATAATATTGTGAGAGTCAATCCATTCCTAGAACAATGTCAAAGTCCCCCATCCGTCTCAATACTAAGAAATTCACTAGCATGATCCAGTCACCTATCCGCACTGGACATGCAGGATAATATTTCGTGACATAGAATGTATGGTCCGAAACTTGAACCATTGTAGTGCTCCTAGACTCCAATATGTTAAACCCATGTGTCGTGGAAAAAGTCTTACGGATGAATAGATGCGATGCATCTGTATCGAATAAAGCCCTAAATTTAACATCATTAATTAAAATTATACCTACCACAACGTCATAAAAATAATTTAAAAATCATTAGAGATCTCAATGCGCCACAACCAGTAGAATTCGAGATGTTCTAATCAGCAACCAAATTTATACAAAAATTGCGAAAGAAAAGTATAGAAAACATAAAACAACTACTCTATTACACACATTCGTCACATATACATTACATTTACATTTTTTTTTCTTTCACAATCCAAAATAATATTACATTTTTTCTTTTATATTTTTAATACCCTTAGCTACACGTTGACGAGGGTACTCTATCTCAGTCTCAAAATATTAGGGCATTATTTACTGAACTACGCCCATTCCTCGTGTCGTCGCGCCACTCATGAAAGAACCTGAAAAACGTGGGGTGAAAACTATAAAAATAATTTTCAAAAAGTATGGCCGCCCAAGCGAGAAGCTCAACCCACCAGGTCCAAAGGAGTCAAAATGAGCATATAGAAGATAATTTTTAGGGAAGGTCTGGACTCCCCCTCAGGGTCCGATCTTCGCAGGCCAAGGTCCGGTCGTTCCTACCAAGGTCCGGACCCTGAACCATTGTCGACTCCGATTCGCTTCGTCAATTTTTTTTAATTTTTCTCCTTGAAAATCCAACTCTCTTCTAATCGTTCAGAAATCCTCGGAACCCAACATGGACATATCCACTATTACCTCTTGACTATTTACAGTCAATTGGTCAACGTCGAATATTTTCAAATTTCATTTTCGCACCGAGCCCTAGCCGAAAATGCTCCAAATTGCTTGAAACTTCACTTGGATCATAAGAATAGTACTCCAAGCCAGTTTTCACCAGAACTCCCCTATTTGCAGAAGTTCAGGTCATTACATTTTCCTCCCCCTTAAAAGAGTTTCATGCATAAAACTCAAATCGCACCTCATTTCAATTTCTCGAATCCCAGATGGTGATGCTTCTACACTGAACCTTCAATTTGTCGGGTAAGTCACGATCCATGTGATTACCCCGATTGAACCTCGGTCTAGGAAATTTTATAATTTTCGCAGTCCTTTTTTCATAACAAGGATGCATCCCAAGCACACCTTATTGACCATATTTTTTAGCACTTCAATTACTCATATTGGAGGGCAACGATCAAGCCACTCACATCCCTATAGAGTGCGGACATCCCAGTCTCATTGCGGACTTCCACCAACTTCAGTGGCCGCACAAGTCAGTGCATCGGCATTCCAATGCAATCTACTACTTTTCCCGACCTTCGGTCTCGGGGGATTTAGTTTGCCCCGAACCCCAATCTATTTAACTCATTTCTCGATGACACCTCCAAGAGTATAAGGTCGCCCACCGCGATCCCCGGAACTCGCTGGCATTGATCCACACAATGTTTCCTCATTAGGCACTCTCATCCACAATTGTCGTCATTAGACGACAAACCTCACTAACTTTGCTGAGTACCACACTCCTTGAGAGTCCATTAGGTCCGTTCACTAACATTGCCTAAAGGCAATCACCTATTCGGTACCTTCTTTCAACCACATGTTGGTCACCCTATAAGGAAACTTCCAACCGTGCGGCAAGAAGTCTGACCTGCTGCTGGACCACTCCAACAGATGCGGTTCCCTGCTATCGCAGCTCGTATACGTCGTTTGACCCCGAGCCCTCTCGTGACTCGGGTCAAAACATGTGCGTCTCCCTATGTGGTGTCATCGCTAATATGCACACCACAACGACACAACCAGCCCAAATTTAGCCATTTGAGCAACGCGCAGTCTATACACCGACAAAAAGGCTCGTCGACCCAATAATGCGAAAGTATAAGAGGGTACTCCTTTTCATCTCCAACATTACGTTGTCGGCCGCCAACGTAATATCCGAAGGATGAAAGCTCGTCGCCCTCGATCAGTCCCAATATCCTTTTTGGGAACAACAATAATCAATCAATTACTTTCGCCCAATAATCCACACACTCTCTCGTGCTAATCCCTAGGGTCTCCCTAAGGTTGCTAACCACCTAGGACTATTCCTAGGCTCTGATACCACTCTAATCTGTCACGCCCCGAGTCCGCCAATTTGTACGGTTCGGGCACGCCAACAGACCCGCCTATCGGGTATGACCTTTCGCTACCCGAAAGGAACGGTAACATCCATAATCATACAACAAGTATATGCGGAAGCTCAATATCAGAGTACTGAAAATCACTATAAATTTGAACTTTCATTTTATAAACAAACAGTTTAAACGATAATGAAAGCATACAAGAGTGAACCATAACTTAAATTTATTACACTTTACATTTCTGAACTTGCAAATAAAATTATTACAACTCTTTTACATAAATTCCTCACCCTACAAAGTTCACTCAAGAAATATATAAAAGGGATACCTCTGCTAGACCCTCTAGGTCTCTATGCTGCTGGGCCCTTGCCCCTGACGTATGCCTCGCCGTCTGCATCTGAACCGTCTCGTCCGCTGTATCCATACCTGAACCTGTGGGGGGGTGCACCCAAGGGGTGTGAGAACTCCTGACAGAGTTCCCAGTGGGTTCAACCACCGAGAAAAAGTGTCCTACACCACTTGGTCCAATGGAAGCAATAATAATAGTGCTAGGAAACTAAAATCCTCAATATCAAAATGCGGCTATGCAACATAATATATCACTACACTATCTGTGTCTAATCATCAACCATCACTACTCTTGTCTAGCCACACTAGACTGCTAAGCACCAACTCGACCACTATGCCGCTGTATATAGGGTCAAACTAACCCGGCACCTTGGCCACTCTAATTTCTCTTTATTCTTTAAATTCTGGTGCTTTAGTTCAAGTTAACCCTCAGAAATTCTTATCCAACGTGCCCCAGCCCGGTAGTCCTGCTACCATAAGATAAGACTTCTAAGGTTGCCGATAGCACCCGCAAGTGCTACCCCGCCCAACGGGGAAATTGTCCTACGGATCACTGCCCGGGAGAGGGACACTGCCCTTGGCTCCGACAAGGCTACTTTTTACCCCCGAAGGTACGCTCGTTTTATCTTTATATTTTCTTTCTTTTCTTTTCTTTTTCTTTCTCTTTTTGCTTTAGTTCTTAGCCTCTTTGCCTTTGAACACTTGCTTTTCTTTCTTATTCGAGCTTGTAGCTCCCTTTTGCCACTGGCAAATCTCTTTCTCTTTCCTTTGAGCATTTAGCTCTTTGCTTTCACTTTAAGCCTTTCGAAAGTACCTCGTCCAACGGGTCACTGCCCAGAGAGTCCTGCTCCACTTGACGAGTCTCAAATTCGAAGGCGCCATTTACATTTTCTTTATATTTCTTAGCCACTTTTAGCTTGCTTTTAAACTTTGCCTTTTTACAATAATTTACCTCTTATCCTAGGTCTCGCCATAAGGATAACTAAGAGTCTCCTGGACTCATATCATTTCACTTTCATTTACTTAACTCAAATTGAAGTTAAAGTTATTGTCCAATTGCCCAGACACCCTATGACTTTCTAGGGTTGTATTTGTTCACTTCTTTAACCTTGGGATCCTATCCCACTTTCCTGGGAAACTTCCAACCGTATTTCGAGATGGCCTAGTCCGGCACATCCATCGGTAAGTACTCACTTTGGAGCACTGTTCTTCTTCTACCTGCAGCTTTTACTAACTCAACATCTCGTAAGAAGCACGTTGGTAGGTTTACATAGCCGACAACTAACCTAATGTCACACTGACGATGGATCTATATGAACACTTAGTTTGCAAATTCAATTTCGTCACCACTGTCACGCCCCGGGGCGATACTGCGCCCCGGCTCGCCAACAGATCCGCCGCCCATACGGGAAGCCCCGTATAGGCGTAGCGACTAACCTGCAAGGAAACATCTACACTAGCAGATATCAGAGCTGAAAGAGAAAAGCTGGAAAGAAATACATAAAATAAAACTACAACTTTTAATTATACAGACCATCCTCACCAGAATACAGGAGTCTCTCATAAAAGCAGGAAAGGAAGGTACAACTCAAAACCTCACTACAAAAGTCACTCGACATAACACACACCAAAATGGAACTGGGGTACATCTACTCACACACAGAAGACGACAGGAGGGGATCTATCTCGCGACGCCCTTACCTCGGTCAGAAGGAGCTGGATCAGCAACAGGAGCTGCAGGAACTGGAGCAGAAGTCCCTGGGGAGAAAACACCACGACGGGTGTGAGAACTACATCCCACAGTAGTTCTCAGTGGGTGCCGCCAACAAGCCCGACGGTCTGCCCACTAAGTCTACCCGAGGCAAAGGTAACATATGCAGTGCTATAAGGAAAGCTGGGAAAGGTAACTCTACAGCTACTATGCCTCTATCTAGATGCTCAACAGTGGAACAGAAAGAACATAATGCCACAACTAACTCTCCTCCCTGATCACCCAATCAAAACTGACTGCCACATCGGGTCCAGTCAAACCTGCGCCAACCTACTGCCGTTACGTCCCGGAGGAGCGGACTTACGTAGGGCGTCCGTGGCTGCCAACAAAAGCACAGCCAGAGGGACCACTGCAACAACAAGTCGCTAAAGAACATCTCAAACTCACACCGGTACACAACCCGGTCTCGCCTACTCCGGAGTGGCCCTCGAGGGGAGCGACCCGCTCGAGTCAAAGTAACCCATAAGTATCACTGTATAGTATCACTGTAAAGCTCAAATGTGGCTCATGCAGGCTATGATCCAATCCTCGATCAATAAGATCGACTACCAAACAAATCACTGACTCACACACTAGCTGGAATCTACGCAGCTGAAACCCACTGTCTCTCTGACAGTTTCCAAGAACCCAGATCTACCATCACTATCACTCTCCCAAAGAAATCAAATCTATAGACTGCTATCAACTCCACTCGGTCCCCAGACACGAGTGCAAATGCATCCCACAACCAACCGACCTCTCGGCCCACAACTCGGGCGAGGAAAAGCTAAGTCCATAGTGAAATGAAGTATCGTGATGTGGAATGTCTAGAGCAATAAAAACCTAGCCCAAGTTGGAGTTTTTCTACAGACTGGCTGAACATGATACATATGACAGGGGTGCTAGGTCAAATTCCAAGATTTCATTACTTAACATAGTGCAGGAATCAAAAGATTCAACAACTGATATACAAGATACAACATACAGTTTTACACATGCTAATACTCCAATTTCTAACATGCATGATCCTACACACATAGAATTAGTACACAGTCCAGAGTTCTTGGAAGCAAGGTCACCCACCTGAAAGTGCTAACTGTCCAAAATCGCACAGCTGAGAAAGCCCACAACTGTCAAATCACAAATCCCACCAAGCCAACAACACGGTAGAAGTGCTCACAAACTCCTGGGTACAAACATACACCAAAATTACACTTTAATTCACACAAATTCCACATTCCCAAAATCTGTGGTGAACAGTCCCATTAACACGAAATTTTCACCTGAAAAACTTCCTCCAAAAATTCCAATAAAAATATGACGGCGATCCTCGCGAAGAGTAGATGTCGATAGAGTCCTGAAACGTCGAATTCCGATGTCCGGATGAGGAGATAAAAATCCGACAAGTAGGTGCTGTCCAAATCAACCAACAGTCGCAAAGGGGGTTAAAAATGTACCCAGAACCCCAAGAAAAGCTCGGATCCAGAAAAAGTGTCCAACACGAAAAGTGTAGATTTACCTCTTACGAAACCGTCACCGCAGAAATCGTCCAAAAATAATGTCGGGGTAGCCCGGTAGACCTCCCGGACTAAACTGCGACGGAAATGGGCCTCCAACAGTAGATCGTCGCTCCGCACCCCGATGCAGAAGTCGCCGTCGTCGCGGCCTCCAAAAATCCTGAGCTTCCGCCAAAAGATGCACAAGAGGGAGAGAAACAACTTTGGTGAAGAACACAAGTGGAGAAACCCTCGGGAAAAGGCTCCAAGGCGAGTCCCAAGAGGCCTATTTATAGGCCTCACCCGGAAAAAGCCAAAAAACAAGTCATTGGGCTTTTGGGCCCAACTTTCGGGCGCCCGGAACATTCGGGCGGCTACAGTGTTGGGCCGGCCCAACACTGTTCACGCCCGAATCCACCAGGAGCCGCCACATGGCCCGCCGAACAGCAAACAGCTGTTCGGCCCACCCACTGGCTGCCACGTGGCCCGCCCCCGCACAGTGAGGCGGTTGGCGCCCGCCAATCAGCGGGCGACACGTGTCCTCCCCGGTTGACCCGCTGACCGGTCGGCGGCCGCGCCGGGCGCGCGGCATGGCCCCGACGTGGGCACGCGCCCCGAGGCACCGACCCCGACTCCGTGCGCCGCGCACGGTGTGCCCGCGAACCAGAGGGCGACACGTGTCCCCTACACCCGGTCCACGCATTCAACTGGAATTCTGTGGACCGCGCCGCATGCACCGACCAACCGGAGGCTGCCACGTGGCCCCGCATTGGTCCATGCACCGCCGCGCTCACCCGGTAGACCGCGCGCCTTGCGCCCGCCAATCAGGCGGTGCCACGTGTCCATGCGCCGGGTCTGTGCACCCCGCCGCGCAGCTCTGTGGACCGCGCATCCTGAACCGGCCAATGACAGGCCGCCACGTGGCATCCCGGCGGTCTACGGCCCCTCCCATGCACCATTTTCCACAGAAAACTTCCGGGAGTCCGTTTTTGGGCATCCGGACTCAGAAATAAACAAGCAAATAGCCGTTTTCAAGCGTTTTTCCGTGCTGAATCCATTTCCGACCTCTGTTGGGCCTAATTCTTTTCCGAAATTTCGGCAAACTCAGCCGAAGGCCTACACAGCTATTAATAACACACAGGGTCCATCTGTGGCATCCCATTGACGCACCATGGGCCAGATACACCAACGCTAGGTGCTCTAACAGTGGATTCATCGGAAGAACGCTGCATGGGAATTTGGGCCACTACATCCTCCCCCACTAAAAGGAAGTTTCGTCCTCGAAACGAAGTAAGGTAGAACAGGCGTACCTCAACCAGTAGTCTCGAACAGAAAAGGGTAAGCAGATCTCATCTCTGCCTCTAGCTCCCAAGTAGCCTCTCGCTCATCGTGATTGCTCCATAAGATCTTCACATACGGAATGGTCCGGTTGCGCAATTCCCTCACCTCACGAGCAAGAATCCGCAACGGCCGCTCCTCGTAAACCAGGTCCTCACCGATCTCCAAGGGAGTGAAGTCAACCACATGCGACGGATCAAAGACATATCTCCTCAGGACCGAGACATGAAAAACATCGTGTACACCGGCCAAACGTGGAGGAAGAGCAACTCTATAAGCCACAGGGCCTACCCTCTCAAGTACCTCAAAGGGTCCAACAAAACGGGGACTAAGCTTCCCACGCACTCCAAATCTCCGGACCCCTTTCGAAGGCGAGACCTTTAAGAATACATGGTCACCAATCTGAAACTCCAGGTCTCGCCGTCGAGTATCTGCATAACTCCTCTGACGACTCTGGGCTACCTCAAGGTGTCGACGAACAACTCTGACTTTCTCCTCAGCCTCCAAAAGAAGATCTGGTCCCAAAGTCTTTCTCTCACCCACATCACTCCAATACAAGGGTGACCGACACTTGCGTCCATACAACGCCTCAAACGGAGCCATCTGAATGCTCGCCTGATAGCTGTTGTTGTACGCAAACTCAACCAAAGATAAGTGTCGGTACCACCCCCCTCCAAAATCCATAACGCACGCTCTCAGCATATCCTCAAGGGTCTGTATAGTGCGCTCAGATTGGCCATCAGTCTGTGGGTGGAATGCAGTGCTGAATCTGAGCTGGGTCCCCAAAGCTGACTGTAAACTCCCCCAGAATCGTGACACAAACCTCGGATCCCGATCTGAAACAATCGACGCAGGTATCCCGTGTAGCCTCACTATCTCATCCAAATACAACTGTGCCAGACGCTCCAATGACCAAGTCATCTGAACAGGCAAGAAATGCGCAGACTTGGTGAGTCTATCAACAATAACCCAAATCGCGTCGGCTCCACTCTGTGCTCTCGGCAGCCCTGTAACAAAGTCCATGGTGATGTGGTCCCATTTCCACTCGGGAATTGGAAGACTTTGCAACTTGCCAGCAGGAACCCGGTGCTCTGCTTTCACTTGCTGGCAAGTTAAACAGTGAGCCACGAATCTTCCAACGTCCCGCTTCATTCCGGACCACCAAAAATGTGCCTTGAGGTCCTTATACATCTTAGTACCACCAGGATGAATGGTATAAGGTGTATAATGAGCCTCACCCAAAATCTGGTCTCTGATCTCTGAATCCGAAGGCACACACACTCGGTCCCTGTACCGCAGTACTCCCGAGCTATCCACTGTAAAATCCCCTATAAGATCTGCCTGAATCTGTGATCTAATCCTCTCCAAGTGGGGGTCCTCACTCTGCGTCTCCCTAATCCTGTCCAACAGAGTGGGCTGCAAGACCATAGACATCAGTCTAGCAGAGACCCCAGGGGATACAACCTCAATCTGGAGTCGCCTCAACTGCTCAATCAACGGGGCCTGCTGCGTGACCAACATGCTCAAGCTCTGCACTGACCTCCGACTCAAAGCATCTGCTACCACATTGGCCTTGCCGGGATGATAGAGGATACTCACATCGTAATCCTTCAGTAACTCCAACCACCGGCGTTGCCTCAGGTTCAGCTCCTTTTGAGTAAACAGATACTTTAAGCTCTTATGATCCGTGTAGATCTCACAATGCTCACCGTAGAGGTAATGCCGCCACAGCTTCAACGCGAACACCACAGCTGCCAGCTCTAAATCATGAGTAGGGTAATTCTTCTCATAATCCTTTAGTTGCCGTGAAGCATAAGCAATTACCCTCCCATGCTGCATCAAGACACAACCCAAACCGCTGTGCGAGGCGTCACTATAAATCACGTAGCCATCACCCATCACTGGCAGTGTAAGAACTGGTGCTGAAATCAGTCTCCTCTTCAGCTCCTCAAAACTCCGCTGACACTGCTCAGTCCAAATGAACCTCATCCCCTTCCTAGTCAAACAGGTCAGGGGAGTAGAGAGCTTCGCAAAGCCCTCTACAAACCGACGGTAGTAGCCTGCCAAGCCCAGAAAGCTCCGGACCTCAGTCACCGTCGTCGGTCTCGGCCAATCCCGAACTGTATCAATCTTCGTCGGGTCAACTGCTACTCCTGCGGCTGATACCAAGTGGCCCAAGAATGCAACCTCCCGAAGCCAAAACTCGCACTTCTTAAGCTTGGCATACAGCTTCTTCTCACGTAGAAGCTGCAGCACTATCCTCAAGTGCTCCTCATGATCCACATCGCTCCGGGAGTAGATCAAGATATCATCAATGAACACAACCACAAACAAGTCTAAGTACGGCTGAAATACCCGGTTCATCAAATCCATGAAAGCAGCTGGGGCATTAGTCAAACCAAACGGCATAACCGTAAACTCATAATGCCCATACCGGGATCGAAAAGCCGTCTTAGGGATGTCCTCGGCCCTCACCCTCAACTGGTGGTAACCTGACTGAAGATCAATCTTCGAAAACACTGTGGCTCCCTGCAACTGATCAAATAAATCATCTATCCGTGGAAGAGGGTACTTGTTCCGGATGGTCACTTTATTCAACTCCCGATAATCCACACACAAACGAAGCGACCCATCCTTCTTCTTCACAAATAAAACTGGCGCTCCCCACGGAGAAACACTAGGCCTGACAAAGCCCCTATCCATAAGATCCTGAAGCTGGGCCTTCAACTCCCTCAACTCGGCAGGCGCCATCCTATAAGGCGCCTTCGAGATTGGTGCGGTTCCCGGTACCACATCAATCACAAACTCCACCTCCCTCTCCGGCGGCATCGTCGTCAACTCAGGGGGAAACACATCTGGGAACTCGCGGACAACAGGAATATCCTCGAGTCCCAGTGCCGCCGTAGGCACCTCCACAATCGTCGCTAAGAAAGCGGTGCAGCCCCTACTAATCATCCGCCTAGCCCTCGCCGAAGAAACAGTCATCGCAAAGAAGGTGCTCTGGCAGCCTCTGAAGACAAACTCCTCCTGTCCAGGCTCGCGGAGGGTCACCGTCCTCTCTCTGCAGTCTATAACAGCATAGTACCTCGACAACCAATCCATACCTAGCACGACGTCGAAATCCTGGAGCTGCCGCAAGACAAGCAAGTCTGCCGGCAAAATCCAGGATCCCAACTGCACAGGGCAATCCCTACAATACTCCTCGACATGCAAGACATGATCTGGTATCTGAACCTCTAATGCATGCGATAAAGAAACTACCTCTATACCATGAAGGGATGCAAATGCTCTACTGATAAAAGAATGCGATGCACCGGTATCAAAGAGAGTACGAGTACGAACTGCAGAAATCAAAATAATACCTGCGACGACATGCTCTGCTGCTGTAGCATCCTCTACCTGAGCGGCATAGACTCGACCGCTCGGCGCCGGGGGATGTCGCTCTGGCTGTCGCGAGGACGATGGAGCAAAATCTGGCCTACCGGAGGTCGCCGAAGGTCCTGCTGACTGACGAGGAACGAAGGATGCAGAAGCTGATGAAGGAGCTGGGTAACCTGCCCTGGGGCACGCCCTCGCGAAGTGACCGGTCTGCCCGCAACGGAAACAGCGGTCCCGACCCTGCGGGCACTGGGCTGATGAGTGCGGTCCTCCACAGATGATACAACGGTCGGGGCGCGGCTGCCGCGAAGTCTGCTGCTGCTGCGAAGACTGCTGCTGTCGAGGTGGTCGACGCTGCTGCTGCTGCTGCTGGAACTGACGAGATCCCCCAGATCTCTGCCGCCCCTGATACCCCCGTCCCTGAGAGTGGAAACGGGGTGGTCTCGGGGGTCCCTGTCTACTCGACTACCCCTCCTCAAACTGCGCCGGGCGCTTCGCCCCAGAAGTCACAACGGGGGCTGGAGTCACCTCTGCCATCACGGCCTCACCACCCTCCACATAAAGTGCCTGCTCCATCGAGGCCTCTAAAGTCTGTAATCTGAGGGAGCGGACCAACTGATAAATGTCCCGACGCAACCCTCTCTCGAACATGTAGATCCGGTGGGTCTCATCTCTGGCCACGTGGGGCATACTAGCCAACAGCCGATTGAAATCGGCTATGTACGCATGTACGGGCCTATCTCCCTGGCGGAGATTCCTCAGCTGCTCCTCCAAGCTCTGTCGAACACTCTCGGGAAAGAAGGCCCCAAGAAGCATACCGCGAAACTCTGCCCAAGAGATAAACTGGGTCCCAGGCGGACCTGCGGGTCGCACACGCCGCCACCATGCCTCGGCGTTGCTCTCCAGAAAATGAGTAGCCAACAGAACTCGAAACCTCTCATCAATAAAAAGGCTCTCGAAATGGCGCTCCATAGCTGTAACCCAAGACTCAGCCGCCCACGGCTCAGCACTCATGCCCGAAAAGCGGGGTGGATCGAACTTGCGAAACCTCAACAAAAGACCCACCAAAACCTGCTGCTCTGCCAAAGTCAAAGATCCCGTCGTCCCAGACGGTAGCCTACTGGAGACAGGCTCAGCTGGAACTGCTGGTGCAGGCTGCACAACCGGGGGTGCCACAACAGGGGAAGAAGGCACCGGAGAACTCTCAGGGGGTACCACCGCCGGCTGCGCTCTCTGCTCCAACAAGAGCGTCAACCGACTCACAGCCTCCTCCTGGCGTCGAGACGCCTCAGTCAACTGTGCCACCTGGGCACGGAGCTCCAAAACCTCGCTCTCCTGTCCCTGCCCCGAGTCCTCCTGCTCGGGCTCAGAGGACGAAGGCTGCGAACGCGTCACCATCGAGCGTCGAGGAGGCATCCCCACCTGAGGGACAAGGCAAACCATCAGAACCCAAATCATCTCTCGACCCAATCTAGCGAAAGTCAGAAGGCATGTCCCCCTTTCCGAAGTACTATGTTGTCTGCAGCCAACATAGTTGCCACCGAAGGAAGACATGTCAATCGCTCACCCCGAACCGCTCGGGAGAGTTAGAAATCCAATCAGGACTCTCGCTAAAATCACGGCTCTCACGCGAGTCATCCTAGGGTCCAACCACAAGCCTAGGGTTCCTAAGTTCTCCAAGACCTACATCCTAGGCTCTGATACCACTCTAATCTGTCACGCCCCGGGGCGATACTGCGCCCCGGCTCGCCAACAGATCCGCCGCCCATACGGGAAGCCCCGTATAGGCGTAGCGACTAACCTGCAAGGAAACATCTACACTAGCAGATATCAGAGCTGAAAGAGAAAAGCTGGAAAGAAATACATAAAATAAAACTACAACTTTTAATTATACAGACCATCCTCACCAGAATACAGGAGTCTCTCATAAAAGCAGGAAAGGAAGGTACAACTCAAAACCTCACTACAAAAGTCACTCGACATAACACACACCAAAATGGAACTGGGGTACATCTACTCACACACAGAAGACGACAGGAGGGGATCTATCTCGCGACGCCCTTACCTCGGTCAGAAGGAGCTGGATCAGCAACAGGAGCTGCAGGAACTGGAGCAGAAGTCCCTGGGGAGAAAACACCACGACGGGTGTGAGAACTACATCCCACAGTAGTTCTCAGTGGGTGCCGCCAACAAGCCCGACGGTCTGCCCACTAAGTCTACCCGAGGCAAAGGTAACATATGCAGTGCTATAAGGAAAGCTGGGAAAGGTAACTCTACAGCTACTATGCCTCTATCTAGATGCTCAACAGTGGAACAGAAAGAACATAATGCCACAACTAACTCTCCTCCCTGATCACCCAATCAAAACTGACTGCCACATCGGGTCCAGTCAAACCTGCGCCAACCTACTGCCGTTACGTCCCGGAGGAGCGGACTTACGTAGGGCGTCCGTGGCTGCCAACAAAAGCACAGCCAGAGGGACCACTGCAACAACAAGTCGCTAAAGAACATCTCAAACTCACACCGGTACACAACCCGGTCTCGCCTACTCCGGAGTGGCCCTCGAGGGGAGCGACCCGCTCGAGTCAAAGTAACCCATAAGTATCACTGTATAGTATCACTGTAAAGCTCAAATGTGGCTCATGCAGGCTATGATCCAATCCTCGATCAATAAGATCGACTACCAAACAAATCACTGACTCACACACTAGCTGGAATCTACGCAGCTGAAACCCACTGTCTCTCTGACAGTTTCCAAGAACCCAGATCTACCATCACTATCACTCTCCCAAAGAAATCAAATCTATAGACTGCTATCAACTCCACTCGGTCCCCAGACACGAGTGCAAATGCATCCCACAACCAACCGACCTCTCGGCCCACAACTCGGGCGAGGAAAAGCTAAGTCCATAGTGAAATGAAGTATCGTGATGTGGAATGTCTAGAGCAATAAAAACCTAGCCCAAGTTGGAGTTTTTCTACAGACTGGCTGAACATGATACATATGACAGGGGTGCTAGGTCAAATTCCAAGATTTCATTACTTAACATAGTGCAGGAATCAAAAGATTCAACAACTGATATACAAGATACAACATACAGTTTTACACATGCTAATACTCCAATTTCTAACATGCATGATTCTACACACATAGAATTAGTACACAGTCCAGAGTTCTTGGAAGCAAGGTCACCCACCTGAAAGTGCTAACTGTCCAAAATCGCACAGCTGAGAAAGCCCACAACTGTCAAATCACAAATCCCACCAAGCCAACAACACGGTAGAAGTGCTCACAAACTCCTGGGTACAAACATACACCAAAATTACACTTTAATTCACACAAATTCCACATTCCCAAAATCTGTGGTGAATAGTCCCATTAACACGAAATTTTCACCTGAAAAACTTCCTCCAAAAATTCCAATAAAAATATGACGGCGATCCTCGCGAAGAGTAGATGTCGATAGAGTCCTGAAACGTCGAATTCCGATGTCCGGATGAGGAGATAAAAATCCGACAAGTAGGTGCTGTCCAAATCAACCAACAGTCGCAAAGGGGGTTAAAAATGTACCCAGAACCCCAAGAAAAGCTCGGATCCAGAAAAAGTGTCCAACACGAAAAGTGTAGATTTACCTCTTACGAAACCGTCACCGCAGAAATCGTCCAAAAATAATGTCGGGGTAGCCCGGTAGACCTCCCGGACTAAACTGCGACGGAAATGGGCCTCCAACAGTAGATCGTCGCTCCGCACCCCGATGCAGAAGTCGCCGTCGTCGCGGCCTCCAAAAATCCTGAGCTTCCGCCAAAAGATGCACAAGAGGGAGAGAAACAACTTTGGTGAAGAACACAAGTGGAGAAACCCTCGGGAAAAGGCTCCAAGGCGAGTCCCAAGAGGCCTATTTATAGGCCTCACCCGGAAAAAGCCAAAAAACAAGTCATTGGGCTTTTGGGCCCAACTTTCGGGCGCCCGGAACATTCGGGCGGCTACAGTGTTGGGCCGGCCCAACACTGTTCACGCCCGAATCCACCAGGAGCCGCCACATGGCCCGCCGAACAGCAAACAGCTGTTCGGCCCACCCACTGGCTGCCACGTGGCCCGCCCCCGCACAGTGAGGCGGTTGGCGCCCGCCAATCAGCGGGCGACACGTGTCCTCCCCGGTTGACCCGCTGACCGGTCGGCGGCCGCGCCGGGCGCGCGGCATGGCCCCGACGTGGGCACGCGCCCCGAGGCACCGACCCCGACTCCGTGCGCCGCGCACGGTGCGCCCGCGAACCAGAGGGCGACACGTGTCCCCTACACCCGGTCCACGCATTCAACTGGAATTCTGTGGACCGCGCCGCATGCACCGACCAACCGGAGGCTGCCACGTGGCCCCGCATTGGTCCATGCACCGCCGCGCTCACCCGGTAGACCGCGCGCCTTGCGCCCGCCAATCAGGCGGTGCCACGTGTCCATGCGCCGGGTCTGTGCACCCCGCCGCGCAGCTCTGTGGACCGCGCATCCTGAACCGGCCAATGACAGGCCGCCACGTGGCATCCCGGCGGTCTACGGCCCCTCCCATGCTCCATTTTCCACAGAAAACTTTCGGGAGTCCGTTTTTGGGCATCCGGACTCAGAAATAAACAAGCAAATAGCCGTTTTCAAGCGTTTTTCCGTGCTGAATCCATTTCCGACCTCTGTTGGGCCTAATTCTTTTCCGAAATTTCGGCAAACTCAGCCGAAGGCCTACACAGCTATTAATAACACACAGGGTCCATCTGTGGCATCCCATTGACGCACCATGGGCCAGATACACCAACGCTAGGTGCTCTAACAGTGGATTCATCGGAAGAACGCTGCATGGGAATTTGGGCCACTATAACCACGGCGACACTCAATATTGCGGTCAATCAGGCGCGTGGCATGACTGAGCCTCTGCTCCTTGGTCACTACCCTCGGTTTTTTCCTGCATAATACTAACGCTTTCATCACACAAGCCCTCGGCTCACCGTTTGTCTCGGATCGCTATAAGAGGTCCACAAAGCCATGATCAGACCTAGGCTTATTGTTTAATATCCGGCTCAACACCGTGCAACAACCGTCGCACACTTGAAGACCAAATCACTACACAATAGGATCCTTACTCTAGATTAAGAGTGAGTCCTAATCATATCCGACCTTACAATTTGGGTCATACTATACCCTTTGGTGCATTAACACCCTAACACGTGATATTCTACATCCCCGGGTCATAGCTCGGACTACCGCCCCGACCA
Source organism: Tillandsia leiboldiana (assembly GCA_029204045.2). Classification (NCBI taxonomy): domain Eukaryota; kingdom Viridiplantae; phylum Streptophyta; class Magnoliopsida; order Poales; family Bromeliaceae; genus Tillandsia; species Tillandsia leiboldiana. Next base: position 19,730,229 of record CM055076.1, on the reverse strand, counting down.
TAAGTCCCTACCGAGCCCTATCCTTGGGTTTCAGGCCACTATCACAGAGCTGACTTTGCCTTGCTCCAAGGCGACTGGCTTCACAGTCAATGCATGGTTCGGGCACGGATCGTCCCTGAGCAACACCCGCTAACCGTCGTCCTATGGCCAACCGCTATACTGAGCGACACATAACTCTAACGGCTCATAAGATCTTAGCTAATGCCACCATCCCTTTGAGCAATTCTTGGCTCGCTTCACACTTAGCAACCGCTTAAGTGCTGCTGCCAACAAACCCTCTCGGCTGAATGTAACCTATGCTCTATGAGCACCTATACTCAAGCATCCTACGCTCCTAACCTATCTACATTAACCATAAGCGTTAAGCAACCTGGCTTAAGCTCGATCACTACACAAGTGTACTCCTTTACCTCGGCGGAGATACTACAAGACCGACTCACCTAATCTTGGCGATTATCATACTAACTCAACGATAGTGGTTTCACCCCTACTACCATTACATCGAAGCCTCATCCAGAAATTCCCGAACTATCAAGATACTTTCAAATGTTGAAATCTCGTCTTGCACTACTACCATCGTCGCTAAGTAGCGTTACAGCCATACTTGATCAGTATTCACCGAATGCAGCGCGGTCACTACAACCACCAAGAGCGAAATCCCATGCTCTCGGCACATGAGTTTGTCTCACTCTAGACATTAGGACTTCACGACTCTGCCTCTGCACTAACCATTGCGCAAGGCTAGAGACACATCGTCCCTCACCACTACGTCGAGCCCTAACTCCGGCTCCACACCGGTAATTTGTCGGCATGATCAATTCGCCTATACCTACCAACAGGCAATACACACTCTTACAACACAAGCATGCTCGTGTACTTATACCCGCTCAATCCAAATGGTCCCTACCCTCATCTACCTATGAGTAATAGCAGGCAACCAACTAATAATAGATGCAATGCTCTTGTGTCAATTTATGCTCTGTATGTATGATTGTATAATTTAAACCATACCTACAATAGTGTCATAGTCAATAGTGGGTTTCTTCTCTTTGGCAATAGTGGGTCACCAAAAGTCCCGTTGTACCCAGAATCACTTGCGGACCCCGTTCTCGCAATCCGGGTATCCGATCCACGCGAAATTTTTCCTGGAACCTTAAAACATAATTATGAAGCTTCCGTAATTTTCTTAGAATTTTTTGACACTGTTGGCGGAGCCCGTTCTCACTATCCGGCCTCCGATTAACGCGAAACTTTTTTGGTGGCCTTAAAACATATTTACGGGGCTCCCGTAATTTTCTCAGAATTTTCCGACACTGTGAATTTTCCACTAAAAATCTGAGTCCCCTTTCTCAAATAAATTTTTAGATCTCTCCATTTTAACCCGATTTGGGCCCAACTCGCGTCCAAATGTTCCTTACTTCCCCAACTTTCATAACACTAGTATTTCATACCACCTTTATTTACATTTATTTATGTGCCGAAAATCCGGTACTTTACATTCTACCCCCCTTAAAATAAGTTTCGTCCTCGAAACTTGAATCACATCTCGACTCCTACTTGATCGAGAGGGAGGAAATCTTGCCCTCACTACTGGGCTCACTAAAACTACACGAACAGCTCATTCGTGGATCCCCATTTCCAACCAGGGGAAATCTCAAACCTGATGTCTGGCCATTTTCACTAAGTAGGCGAAAGACACCGCTGAGCACTTGCTCTCTCAATTGCCACGAATGACCCAGTCTTTGTTTGCGAAATTTCCACTTTAATTTCGCCATCATCTTTTTCACAACGAGGTTGCATCTGCAACCAGTTACACTTACCGCATTTTTCGGTCGCTCAGCTGCCTAATGTGGAGGGTAAAGGCCAATCCACGAGTCCTCAACTATCACACACGCTACAAGCGCTCCATGTCCACGGGTTATCAGCTAACCCGATATCTAGGTCTATTAATAGGTCCGCAGACCACGATCCAATAGG